>CM029273.1:34617049-35068912 GCA_016920895.1 Vaccinium myrtillus | reverse complement strand
CTCCTTCAAGTTCTCTAGAAGGTTTGTCTTTTATTATGGGGAATTCTCCAATTTTTTTATTAGAAATGAATTGAATTGAGAATTGGGCAAAACCCAAAAGCCAAATGATTGTGGTGATTGTGTTGGGTTTCGAGGTAAAAATGAATTGAACTTGAGAAATGGGTTTTGGGTTTTGGGTTTTGTTTCTGTTCTTAAAAAAAAGAGAACCCCAAAGCCAAATGATTGTGGTGATTGTTTTGTGTTATGTGACACATGCACACCGTTGACACAGAGAGAATATAAAGATTTTACCTAGTTGCCTAAATCGGGTACGTCCACGGACGGCGGATTACTATAAAATTAGGGAGGACTATACACCAATCACTCAACTCAACCTCGCACTCATAGTTCTTTGATTTTCACCCTCGCCGGTGCTCCCTTGGTAGAGGCCACTGCATCTCACACATGCATAGTACATATTTAGGGGGAACCACTGTTCTCATCCATGCTTGGAGACAATTTCCCTCTTAAAAAGATACAAGCATGCTTAGGAGATTTGGAAACAAGCCAAAATCCAATTTGACTGCAAACTCTATCCTTTTTTTTTTTTTTTTTTTTTTTTGGTCAAATGATAAAAGTTTCATTGATAAAAGAGATCATACAGCCGAACAGCCCCCGTTCCCCCAAAGAGGAGAACGAAGCCTCAAGGAGGCCTAAACACGAACCAACTTTAGGACCTCACACAAAACAGGAGCAAAATACCGGCAACGCATTGCCACTCCAACAATAACTACCCCAACCACCCAAAACATCCTCGAAAGGATGAGAAAAGCCCGTAGGGCAGAAAAACCAACAAAACGACAAACATAAAAGATAATAAAAACTACAAGCCAACAACTAGTCAATGACCCAAAGAACCGAGTCACCAACACTGAGTCGCACCGAGTCGACCCAATCACTTCGAGTTGAAGGCAAGTTGCTCTAACACATCTCATCCATAGGCCAAAGCTTCATCTCCAGCTAACCCAATCTTTTGACAATAGGGGGATTTGAGCCACTTTTCCAACATCTTGGGTATTGAGCTAAATTTTTTGAAAAAGGGATACAACTCCGCCCATGGAGCTAAAAATGAATTGAATTCAGAAATGATTTTTCGTTTTTTCAAATGGTTTTTCTTTTTGAAAAAACCAAAAGCTAAGGGGGCGTTTGGTAACGTTTTTGTTTCCTGTTTTTTGTTTTTGTTTTCAATTTTTTTCAAAACTAAAAACAAAAATGTGTTTGGTAATTTTTTTTTGTTTATTAAAAACGTTTTCAAAATTTTTTGAAAATTTTCAAAACTCAAAAAAGGTGATTTGCCTTGTTTTTAAAATAGGGTTGTTTAAAAACAAAAAAACAGAAAAAAGAAATTTTATTACCAAACATGTTTTTTTGTTTTTGTTTTTGTTTTTATAAACAATAAACATGATTCTACTTTTATTTTTTTCAGAAACAAAAAACAGAAAACAAAAACGTGATTGTGTTGATGGTTTTGGGTTTGGAGCTAAAATTGAATTGAAATGAGAATTGAGCTTTGGGTTTTGGTTTCTTCCAAAATAATTGTGGTGATTGTTGTGGGGTTTGATATGTAAAAATGAATTGAACAGTGAAATGAGTTTGGGGTTTTTGTTTTATAGAGTGATTTCGATTATGTTTCAGGGTCACAGAAGATGAGGATGTGAGGTTCAAGATTTTGTATTGTGGGATTTGTCACTCTGATCTTCACTATGTGAAGAATGAATGGGGAAATTCCATTATCCCCTTATCCCTGGGTACGTTTTCAGTTATTTACTCCATGATTTTGATTTTCTAAACATGTATTTGTCAATTTTACTTGATTTTAATCCCCGTCCTGCTAAAGTTTTTTTTTTTTTGGCTTATTGCGTTTTTCGAGACAAGTCATTCTCCCACATATATCAACTAGAAAAGTCTCAAAAAGCCAAAAAGCTCATTAGCGGAACGAGTGTACTTAAACCTGGAAGTTATGGATAATTAGCTGAATGCTAACTGCATTTTTGTAGATTCTTGCCAAAAAAAAATTCAACCTTTCTTATTGAGAATTTTTTTATTTTTTTTTAAACAGGAATATTATTACAAGAGCTGAAACCCAGTTAAAAAATTAAAAATTATGCAGAGCATAGTGAGTGCCCAAAGGAGGGAGGGGAAATGGATCGCAAAACCCGGCAAAAAAAAAAATTACGTTAAAGCATTGTTCCAATCTGCTAGGAATTAGGATGGAAGCCAGTGAACTACAGTAATAAAAGCTAAGCTTCAACTGAGTCTCCAAAGCAAAGACAGCATTTCTACCGTATGGAACATCACCATCACAGTTGAATCCAAAGCAAAGAAGCTGACTAGTGGACGTTGCAAAGCATTACTGTCCCCATCAAACGCGATCAACTGAATCAAACAATTGAAAGTAGAAACACAACCGGAGATCAAATCTCACTAACAAGCACCTCATCACCAATAAAGCAAAAACAAAAAATCGACTAAAAACGGAAACTAAAAATCATTAAAAAAAAACTAAACTCCCTTAACATCTAAAAAAATCAAAACCCCTCTGTCTGTGAAGTCAGTGGAGTCACCGAAACCAACTGAATCACCAACGATGACTCGACACGTTTGCAACTTCCAACGAATGCAGCTATCTCGGCTCATATAGTTGAATCCCCATAGCAGCATAAAGGATGGAATGGGCTGATTTTGTTGAGTATTGGCAGGTAGGAAGAAGAATTAAGTGGAGAAGGAAAGATGGATAACGACCAATCCAACGCCAATTTTACCATGAACACTGAACACCATTCAATTGTTTACTCTCTCGTTTAATGTGAAAGTAGACAGGTAAAAAAGAAATCAAAGTTAGTTATTATTGCTGGAAATTTCCTTCCCCTGTATAACATAGTTGGATGTAATTATTAAACCAAGGGAATAGGATTATTGATTTCCACCAACATGACTACTTATCAGCAATGCCAGGACGCTAACCAGAAGAACAAGTTTTACTTCATGCCAGGACGCTAGGTGCTTAAGCCTGTTTGACTATTTATCAGCAATGCACGGCATTATATGGTAGAGATTTTATGACTGCAATACCATTTGTTTCAACCTTTTTTGGGGTACTGAGATATTGCAGTTATGGTAAACTCATTTTGAAATCTCTGGTAATGTGTTTCCATATTGCAGCCATTGATTTTTGTACATGCTTATTTTACTCTTGGAAGCATAAATTGAACCTCTTGACCTACTTCAATGGATAAATGTGTGAACATGATTGATACATGTAGGCATGAGATTGTGGGAGTGGTGACTGAGGTTGGTAGCAAGGTACAGAAGTACAAAGTTGGAGACAGAGTCGGGGTGGGTTGCATGGTTGGAGCCTGTCACACATGTGAAGACTGTAAGAACAACCTCGAAAACTACTGTCCCAAGATGATTCTCTCAAACAATTCCGTGTATTATGATGGAACCAAGACATACGGAGGTTATTCTGATCACATGGTCGCTAATGAGCGCTATATCATTAGGATTCCTGACAATCTGCCTCTTGATGTTGCCGCTCCTCTCCTCTGTGCTGGGATCACGAGTTACAGTCCACTGAGATATTTTGGGCTTGATAAGCCTGGTATGAAAGTGGGTGTGGTGGGCCTAGGTGGGTTGGGCCATCTAGCTGTTAAATTTGCCAAAGCTTTCGGAGCTATAGTGACTGTTATCAGTACCTCACCTGGCAAGAAGCAGGAAGCTATTGAAGTACTTGGTGTCGATTCGTTCTTGGTGAGCACTAAACCGGAGAAAATGCAGGTAACTCTTTTTTTCCCCCCAGCGATTGATATTGCCTGTACGAAGATTCTTGTGTTTCTGATGATGTATATACTGAGGTGTTGGGTTACTGTATAGGCTGCCATGGGCACTTTGGATGGAATCATTGATACTATATCTGCAGTTCATGCACTGGTACCATTGTTGTTTCTACTGAAGTCAGATGGAAAGCTCATCATGGTTGGTATTCCGGAAAAGCCACTCGAGTTACCAGTCTTCCCTTTGATTATTGGTAAGCACTTCCATTTTCCTATTTATACTCCATATATTTAAGCTTTCTTGTTGAGGGACTTTATTTTCCTTATTTTAGGTTCAGATATTAGCTGGGAGTCACCTCCCTACTTACGATTGTGTTTTATTCCTTCGCCCCAATCCACATTCCAATGATAGAGTTTTTAGTTTGTCAAAGATATCCTTTACTACTAACTCTGACTGGATACATGTGGTAGCGTTAAAGGGTAACGTACAGAAAGTGAATGACCAAGATTATAAAACAGGGGAGTAACTATCTTAGAAATGAAGTATGGAAAGTATGGCAAATTTTCAAGGTTTAAATAGAATAGCTTGCTTTATGGTCAATTTATCTGCATTATTGCGGTATCTTGTGTGTCTCTCATTTCATCTGTTTAAATCGTATGTAATATTTGGACTTGGGTATCATAGGGAGGAGGATAATAGCTGGAAGTGGTATTGGTGGTATGAAGGAGACACAAGAGATGATCAATTTTGCAGGAAAGCACTACATAACTCCAGAAATTGAGGTCATTCCAATGGAGTATTTGAACACAGCGATGGAACGTCTCGCTAGAGCTGATGTTAAATACCGATTCGTCCTTGATGTTGGAAACACACTAAAAGCTGCTTAGTCTTAGTCCTAGGTAATGCTTCCAAAATATTATTTTGTTGTTGGTGTGACATGGTCATGCATATGGGAGAAATTTGTGGTCTGATGTCTTTTCAAGTTTTGTAGTTTTGGCATCTGTTTTCAATATTGAAACATATATCTCCTTGTTAGTGATCTGTTTTGAATCAATGAACAAGTCGGGGATCCAAGTCGTCTGACACCTGTACATTTTGCATCGTAAGAGCTTTAAATGTTTATGTGGCTTGATGTGTGTAAATTACCATTAGTCTGTGATTCCAATGCATTTTAAGTTATTCTTTTGACCTAAATGATGTGGTCTAGCCATGCTTAGTTTTGAATTCACAGCCGGATTGCTGGGATTGCTGGTAGGAGCTATGCATCTGGTGTTCTGCTTTAATTTTTTCTTCTACTTGTCCTACATTGCTGTCTTTATCTCCTTCGTTTTAATTTTGACACTTGAACTGGATGATCAGTTGAAGTCAGCAGTGAAGTTCAAAACTAAGATGGCTAGACCACTTCATATATGAATATTTTTTAATCTAGGTTGTTCTTCTATTTCTGTGTCTTGGTAAGCTCTGATTTGTTTGTTGGTTTTGCTTTTATTGTTTAATTTTCTTGGATCAATGTATTGAGGAATGAAAATATGGTGATTGACTTTTGCTCTTATTTTCATTATGATAACTACTCCCTCTCTCTATTTTTAAGTGTGTTGCTTCGAAATCCAATTTATTAAAAAAAACATCATTATTACACATTTCATTTCAACTTTTACCTCAACATTACACCTTTCACATCAACTTTTTCATTCACTCTTATTAACTCTATACCCACTAACTTTTCAAAAGAGCAAAATAATAAGGTAATTGATATTAACTTATACCCACTAATTCATTTTTAAAGAAACTTCACTAAAAGACAAAATAATAATTTGGGGGGTGTGAAAATCACACCCCAATAATAATTGTACAAGCTTTTACCTATTAATTTTTCAAAACACACATTTATTAAGGGACGGCCTAATATGAAAGAGACGGATGGAGTACTTTTTTTAATTTTTACCACGGAAGCAAATTGTATTCTCAACAAAAACTTGTGTCAAAATGTATGTTGTTGAGTTGTTTCAATAAGAAATATACAAGTTGCCAAAAACAAAATCTTGCAAATAGACTTGAATGATATTGAAGAAAAAGATTACAACAATGATACATGTACAACAAAAGTGTCCAACAAGTCTTCAACACACTTGGTGTGTGGATCTCACACACAATGTGAGTGTGTTGGAGACTTGTTGGAGTTGGTTGTTGTACACTTATCGTTTTTGGAGTACAAGATGAAGGTTGTGTATTAAATAGCTGACATTGGGGTGTTCCACTAGCAAAAAACTATTTTTTCCAAAAACCGAGACATGTCATTCTCTCACAATACATCACATAAAAAATCGTAAAAAGTTAGTTTTTTTCAAAAAACCACCTTAGTGGAACTCCCCCTCAGTTAATAATCAATTCTGGCATATCCTTATGGCCTCACAGAACTCAATTGAGTTCCTAGTGTTGAGAATCAAATCTGAGAATGATGTGTACGGATTAGATAAGTAAAAAAATCAAAAAATCTTGCTGGTTAAATGGTTTCTGTGTGCAAACCTGACAAAACCGATTGCTACAGAACTCCGAGTGGTTTCCTGCCGTTCCGAACTGAATTAGATGAAACCCTAATCCTTTGAAGATTATATTTCTTATTTCACAAGTTATAATTCACGCCACTACAAAATTATAAATGCACTTCCGTTCTTATTCCCAATTATATTTCGAGCTACATGTTATTAAATACTTATTAATCTAATCATATTAAGATTATAGATATCCGTAGATTAAATTACATTACTGGCAATTATTTTTAATCGACATCCATAAAATTTCTTGATATTGTCCACTTAAGTTATTGATATACCGTATACAAATATTCATTTGTAGGGTTTGACGTAATCGAGAGTTATAAGCTTACTCAAGGGGGCATCATTAATCTCTACCGAGACGTAAATTTCATTAATAATTAATAACTATCAAACATGTAATGTTGCGACCCAATTCACCAAGACCATCGATGCTACAAACACCATCGATGCTACAGGAGATTCACTCTCTAATAAATCAAAGTCACTAACATTAAATGTACACATTAATTAATCATCTTTAGGTTAAAGGCATAAGCGTTCATGATAATCAAGAGGTATAATTATCTTATAGAGTCAATATAACGACAACTAAAATGTCCATTCAAAGTGTAGTCGATCGAGTCCTTCCTACTTTCCTCTTTCCTTTTTTTGCCGATTTAGCATCAAACACTGCAATCTTATAGACACTAAATCATGGATAAGATTCTAGTGTTTGTTTATCGGATTTACTTTGAGTATTAGAGTAGCTAGTATTAATGTAATGAACCTGAGTAGACATTGAAAAACGGATACTTAAATGGAGTGTGTCTTTGTGTATACATATATACTAGCATGAACCCGTGCACGGAGATATGAATTAAAATAATGTGCACATAAATACACGGGATAAATAAGTTCCTCCTCACGTCACATCCAAGTTCCTTCTCAGTAATCTCACGAAAATATAAAACGATTTGATCGTGCGAATGTTGCACAAGATTAATATAAATTTTTATCAAACAAATTCATCTTTATTTAAAGTGTGAACATTCATAAACAAACGTCTAGAAAAAACAATTCAAGCAAATAAAATTGTCGAGGAATGGCACAAGATCAACATGGTCTTCGTGACTAAACTTTTATTTGTTACATTAAGGCATTCTGGAACAAAAGTTTAATTAAGAGCAAATTTCAATGTCTGAAGTTTTTTTTTTTTTTTCCTTTTATATGGTTTTTAAAATTTTAACCAAAATAAAATGTATCTTTACACTTATATTTTGTTGTTGGTGGGTCTAGTTGACTTCATAATGATAAATCATGAGAATACACTAAAAAAAAGGCATGCTCTTAAACGGCGAGGTACAATCAGTTTTTCATCCGGCACCCCAAATCACATTTTACACACCAGAAATATCATGCAATATCAAAAAAAAAATCCTGAGTTTCCTTCATTTGTTTTTCATAAATTCCAATAGCATTGCACTGGTATATCTTTTGCAAACAATATATAGATCTGTGGGAAATCTCAATTATAACCGATTTTCGAAATCATGACAATGTTATCTGGGATTTTTCACAAAAATCTAGCAAATAAAGTTTGCATGAAGACAAAAAAGTTTACCTACATATGGAGCGGTTGATGTTATTTGGAAAAGTTTTCTCACTTAAGAAGCCTGATCTAAGACTGCGAGCTTCTTTTGCCACTTTTTAAAATTGGTTTCCAGATGATCGATGAACTTGATCGATTCGACCTATAAAGTCATTGAGTGTTAAAAAAATTGCAAGAAAAAAAAAAAGAAGAGAAAAAGTAACGTTTATACGAAAATCATGAAGATGGCAATCACCTATGGAGTGGTTGGTGGTGTTTTGACCGACCATCTTTTTATCTCTTAAAATGCATGCTCTTACGCGGAGAGATATATTGTTTTGGCATTTCCTTGGGTTGTTTTCCAATCAATTCAAGTATTGCTCGTTTCTATGGGACTGTTGTTACACATTCGGATTTTTGTTCTCACAATCCACCTGTATGTTAACAAAAAAGCAATGAAGAAAAATTAACAAAACAGTGAAGAAAAGAAAAGATTAAGGAAAAGACGGGTTTTGTTAAGGAAGAAGAAGAAGATTTGAGAGATGATGTGGGGGTGAAATTTCGAAATTACCCCTACATTTAACGGAGAAGACGGACGGAGTTAGACACAGGGACCATTTAAACACACATTGTGAACATTGGGGACTCGATAGACACGATTTGAATATTGGGGACCAAATTGACACTTCGCGAATACTTTGGGGACTAAAAAGGTAAATAAGCCATCGGATATCGGCAACTATTTTTTCAGACTTTATTTTCTTGAAAACGAAACACTTAAAGCAACTGTTGTAGGTTATTTTTCCCTACAAAACTGTAAGCTGAATAGTCTCCAATCAAATAGTTACCGATGTCTGATCTGCCTAATTTTTTATGAACTACATACTCGACAAGACGAGTAAAATAAACGATTCAGATCAAACAACAAGACTAGGGGTGGGTCCCAAACCAGCCGCGCAGCACGCGTGTTGTGCACCTAGTGCACACCATTGCCCCGTTCCCAATTAATTGCATGGTTTTAGTCTTTTAGGGCATTACAAGTGATGCCCAACACCCTTACTAGTGCTCCAGGAACATGTAATAATTACTCCATTCTTGCCTTAAACATCCTATCGCATTACATAGAGGGCCATGCTACTCGCACATATCGTTTCATGCGGCCTGCTTTAAGGTCCCAAACAAACGATCCAATCGGTGCATTAATTTCAAAATAAGCTCTCAACGAGAATCTTAGAAAGTAGACTCAATCGGATTTATCTAAGTGCTTGATCCAATCTTTTGGGTTTTTGATTTAGTGTTTAGATTTATCAAAAAATTAAAAGATTGGATAAAGCACTTAGTGGTATCCGATGGAGCTGAATTCTAACGTGTACACTGGAAACCAAATTTTGAAATTAATGAACGACTTAGATCGTTTGTGTAGAATCGTGAATTATGCCCCACGAAGCAATCTATGCAAGTATGAGCAATTCTACTGATTTCAAATATTTTTTTCACAGGGTTTTTTCTTAGACACTGTGTTATGTGTACTGTATATGGATGCGATCACGTGGGCCATGTTCGGTTTGGTTTTGGAGAACCGGTCTCCACTTTTTTCTTGTGGGCCCTTTAGATGGCAGAGTACTACTTTCCCTCTCCTCTTCATTTTGGGAAATATTATTCTAGCGCATACTTTGTGGGAGATAAGTCCGTGGGGTCCACTTCAAAGATCCACACAAATGATCTAGGCCGTCCATTAGTTCTAAAATTACTTTTTGAGTCATCAAAAAAAATGAGATCAATCGTATAACTTTAAGTACTTGATCCAATTGTCTAACTTTCTTTCAAACTTCTGTCAAAATTTAGGATCTTAATGATGTAGTAGTTTATGGGTGTTTACTATCATTATGTCATAGTTAGGGGGTCTTATTGTCATTTTATGTCTTTAATGTAAGAAGGGTAGTATAAGTAGTGTAAGGGTGTATAAGTAGTGTAAGGGTCTTTCATTTAGCTAGCTTTTATCATTTTAAACTTAATTATCAAGAGTATAACTCTTTGTATCCCATTTTGGGAGTTTCTCTCACTAGAAATCTCAATGGAATATTCTGGTTGCATCATTTGGTATCAGAGCACTGAGCTCAGATCCTGACCATCTATCTCGCCTGAAAATTTCGCAAATCTTACCTCACCGGAAAAGTTCACCGGAAACCTAAAACGGCGCCGAAAAAGTACGCCGGAGCCACTACTGCACTCGAAATTTCAAGATCTACTCAACCCAAGACCTTAATCCTTGATTTCGACCCTCAAAATTCACCAATCAACCATTTTCGCAGCTGTTTATGTGATTTTCGTCGATCAAAACGATTTTTGCAAGTGACCCAGCACCAATCAACCCTTGTCGAGCCCTTTTCTGCTGATTTCGAGGGCTGTTCGAAACATTTCAGCCATTCTCGAACTCGACTCCACGATTTAAAGCACTCAAAACCTATTTTCGACCTTCGATATGACCATTAGGAGGCTGTTTGACCACCGATCTGTTGATTAAAGGGGTTTGCGACCTTCGATCTGTTGATTTAAGGGGTGTCGTTCGATTTGTTGATTAGAAGGCTGTTCTTGTTCGGAACACTCACCTAGTACGTCTACAGTGCTCGCATCCCAAGATTAAGGTACGAAATACACTAGACAGCACTCGAATCTTGTTGTGTGCAGTTCGAAATTGGTTTTTTGGCTTTCGAATCTGGGTTTTGGTCTTCGAATCTGGGTTTTAGCTTCGATTTCAACTGGGTTTGTCTAAATTGTTGTTGTTTGTTGCGATTTGGTCAATATTTAGAGTTGTTATTGGTGGTTGTTTGTGATTTGTTGAAGTTTGGGGTCCCAATCAATTGGGTGGGTTGATTTTGGTTATTTGAGTGATTGTGGGTGTTGTGATGGCTCATAGAGGAGGTAGAGGTAGGAGAGGAGGTCGAGGAAGAGGATTTTTGGTGAATGATGGTGAAGAAAATGCGATTAACAACCGGGACCATGAGATGGAAGAGATGAGACAACAAATTGCTAACCTAACGGCGTTGGTGCAAGGTTTACATGTATCACGCGGAGGTAGCGGAGAGTCCGAGGATTCTCATAGTCACTTTGAGAACCCTTTTGGGGAACAAAATTGGCGTAGGCCGCCTCCTAATCACATGCCTTATAAGTGGGAGAACAATATCAAGATTGAGCTTCCCGAGTTCAATGGAAGTCTCAAACCAGATGAATTTATTGATTGGTTGAACACCGTTGAAAGAGTGTTTGATTATGGTGAAGTCTCCGAGGAGAAGAATGTGAAGTTGGTGGCTATCCGTCTCAAAGGAAGAGCCTCCGCTTGGTGGGAACAATTGCAACTCACTAGGGAAAGGAGAGGTAAAGGGAAGATTAGAGAATGGGGGAAGATGAAGAAGAAGCTCAATGAACAATTCTTGCCCTTCAACTATATGCAAAGCCTATACAAAAGTTTGCATAACCTTAAGCAAAGTTGAAGTGTGGACGAGTACACGAGGAGTTCCATCAACTTGTAGCTAGAGTTGACTTGAATGAGAGTGAAGATCAACGGGTTGCAAGGTATATAAGTGGGTTGAAGCCTTCAATTCAAGATGCTCTTGACATGCAAACTTTGTGGACGGTTTCGGAAGCTTACAATCGTGCCTTAGTGGCTGAAAAGCAAGAAAAGAGGAAGTTCTCGAGATCCGAGCAACAATTTCATCCATCTCAAGGCGGTTCCAAGTCGGGACAGCCCTACTACTCCTATTCTACGGGTGGATCTTCCTCTAGTGGTGGCCAAGGTGCTTCTTCCGGGGTTAGTAATCAAAATCGGGCGGATAAAGCTACAACTCCCACTCAAAATCAGCCTCAATCCGGTGGTTCGGGGACTAGAGGTCAATTCCAAAGTGGGGGATTCAAGTGCTTTAAGTGTGGGGAGCCGGGTCACAAGTCTTCGGATTGTCGGAGGTCTTCCGGAAGTAAAAACAAGGCATTTTTTATGGAGGAAAGTTGTGAAGAAGAGTTCCCTATTTATGACAAAGCTATGTGTGAGGATATTGGAGAAATGATGAAGAGGAAGTAGGTCTTGCTTTGATGATTAAGAAGACTCTTCTTACTCCTAAGGATGATAGCAATGAAGATTGGTTGCGTACCAACATATTCTACTCCACTTGCAACATTGGAGGTAGAGTATGTAACATGATTATTGATAGTGGAAGTTGTGAGAACGTGGTCTCTCAAGAAGTGGTGGACAAGTTACAACTCAAAGTGGGAGAGCATCTCCATCCTTATAATCTCTTTTGGTTCAAGAAGGGCAATGAGATCAAGGTGACGAAAAGGTGTTTGGTCTCTTTCTCCATACGGCAAAAGTACTTTGATGAAGCTTGGTGTGACGTGGTTCCTTTGGATGCTTGTCATTTACTACTTGGTCGCCCGTGGCAATATGATAGGCAATCCGTCCATGATGGGAGGAAGAATACCTACACCGTCCTTAAGGAAAAGCGGCAATTCACTTTGTTACCTATGAAGGAGAAGGTGACCACAAAGCCTCCTCGTACTATGTTGCTTGCTTCTAAAGGATTCCTCAAGGAAAGTCATGAAACCGGGTATGTTCTAGTCTTGGTTCCTATGGCGGATATGGGTGTGTCGGATGTTCCCGAGGCCGTCTCTAGGCTTTTGAAGAAGTATGTTGATGTGTTCCCTCATGAGTTACCTTCCGAATTGCCTCCTTTGCGAGATATCCAACATTGTATTGATTTGGTGCCCGGGGCACCCCTTCCTAACAAGCCCGCCTATAGAATGTCTCCAAGGGAGAGGGAAGAAATCCAAAGGCAAGTAAATGATCTTTTGGACAAGGACTACATAAGGGCAAGCCTTAGCCCTTGTGCGGTGCCGACTCTTTTAACTCCAAAGAAGGATAAGGATGGCTCATGGAGGATGTGTGTTGATAGTAGAGCTATCAACAAGATCACTATCAAGTACCGGTTTCCTATTCCAAGATTGGACGATATGTTGGATTGCTTAGCCGGTTCGAAGGTCTTCTCCAAGATTGATCTTCGAAGTGGTTATGATCAAATTCGAGTCCGCCCCGGGGACGAATGGAAAACGGTTTTCAAGACTCCTCATGGCCTCTTTGAATGGCTTGTGATGCCCTTTGGGCTTACCAACGCTCCAAGCACCTTTATGCGGGTAATGACTCAAATGCTTCAACCTCTTTTGGGCATATGTGTAGTTGTGTACTTTGATGACATCTTAGTGTATAGTCGGTGCTTTGACAACCACTTATCCCACCTTCAACAAGTATTTGAAGTTTTAAGAATAGAGAAGTTCTATGGAAACTTGAAGAAGTGTAGTTTTGCCGTTGATAATGTGGTCTTCTTGGGCTATGTGGTATCTTCCAAGGGGGTTCACATGGCCAACTCCTACTAGTGTTCACGAAGTGAGGAGTTTTCATGGGCTAGCTACTTTCTACCGGCGGTTCATTTGCAACTTTAGTAGCATCGCGGCTCCTCTTACCGATTGCCTCAAGCAAAAGGTGTTTACATGGACGCCAGAAGCCACCGAGAGTTTCAAGTTGTTAAAGTCAAAGCTTACCGAAGCTCCTATCTTGGCCTTGCCCGACTTTGACAAGACGTTTGAACTTGATTGTGATGCTTCGGGAGTGGGCATTGGTGGGGTTCTAAGCCAAGGAGGCCAACCTATTGCTTTCTTTAGCGAGAAGTTGAATGGTGCTAAGCTCAAATACTCTACTTATGACTTGAAATTCTATGCCATTGTCCAAGCCATCAAGCATTGGAGCTACTACCTTGCATACAAGGAGTTTGTTCTCAACACCGATCATGAAGCTCTTAAGTACATCAATAGCCAAGAACGCCTCAACAAACGGCATGTTAAGTGGGTAGCCTACCTACAACAATTCACATTCTCTTTGAGGCACAAGTCGGGAGTTCTCAACAAAGTGGCCGATGGCTTAAGTAGAAGAGTGGCTCTTTTAGTGAAAACGAAGAATAAGGTCGTTGGATTTGAAGAATTCCAAACCTTCTATGCCGAAGATCCTTATTTTAGCAAGATTTTTGATGCTTTGCAAAGAGGTGATAGAGTTACATATCCATGCTATATGTTGAAAGGTGGATTCCTCTTTAAGGGACTCAAGTTGTGCGTACCTACATGCTTTTTAAGGGAGCAATTGTTGGCCGAAAGTCACAAGTTGGGTCATTTTGGCAAGGATAAGACTCTAAGGTTGCTTCAAGATGAATACTTTTGGCCGGGAATGACTAAAGATGTGGGGAACTATGTGCAAAGATGCCAAACATGCCAACGAAGTAAGGGGACATCAACTAATGCGGGGTTGTATTTACCTCTACCCGTGCCGGAAAGCCCTTGGAAATGCATAAGTATGGACTTTGTCTTGGGGCTCCCTCCCACGCAAAGACGGAGTGATTCTATCATGGTGGTGGTGGATCGGTTCTAAAAAATGGCTCATTTCATACCTTGTAAGAAGACTATGGATGCATCTAACATTGCCAATCTCTATTTCAAGGAAGTCTACAAGATGCATGGCGTTCCTACTTCTATTGTCTCCGATAGAGATGCTAAGTTTCTTGCTCACTTTTGGTGGACTTTGTGGAAGAAGATTGGCACAAACTTGCACTTTAGTACCTCTTTCCATCCTCAAACCGATGGTCAAATGGAAGTGGTTAATCGGAGCCTTGGGAACTTGTTGCGGTGTTTGGTTGGTGAGCATCCTAAAAGTTGGGATGACATTCTTCCCTTGGCGGAGTTCGCTTACAATTCTTCCCTAAATCGCACTATTCACACTTCCCCATTTGAAGTGGTTTATGGGTTGAAACCTTCTAGCGTGGTTGATCTTGTCCCTTTGCCAACGTCCAAGAAGGAGCACCCCAAGGCGGACGAAATGACTACCTTTATGAAGAATGTTCATGCTCAAGTCATGTCCCAAATTGAGAAGTCTAATGCGAAGTACAAGGCGGCCGTTGATGCACACAAAAGGGAGGTTCTATTCAAGGAAGGGGATCTTGTATGGGTTATCTTGAGCAAGGAAAGGCATCCTCATGGCACTTGCATGAAGTTGAATGATCTGAAAGTGGGTCCTTGTGAAGTCTTGTGCAAGATCAATGATAATGCTTACCAAGTCCAACTACCCTCGCACTTGAATATCTCCAACACTTTCAACGTGCAACACTTGGTGCCCTATTTCCCGGAGGACACTATCGTAACTTGAGGACAAGTTTCTTTTTAGTAGGGGAG
Organism: Vaccinium myrtillus; assembly: GCA_016920895.1. Taxonomy (NCBI): domain Eukaryota; kingdom Viridiplantae; phylum Streptophyta; class Magnoliopsida; order Ericales; family Ericaceae; genus Vaccinium; species Vaccinium myrtillus. The sequence goes on along the minus strand of CM029273.1, from coordinate 35,053,714 downwards.
TCATGATGTAGTAGTTTATGGGTGTTTACTATCATTATGTCATAGTTAGGGGGTCTTATTGTCATTTTATGTCTTTAATGCAAGAAGGGTAGTATAAGTAGTGTAAGAGTCTTTCATTTAGCCAGCTTTTATCATTTTAAACTTGATTATCAAGAGTATAACTCTTTGTATCCCATTTTGGGAGTTTCTCTCACTAGAAATCTCAATGGAATATTCTGGTTGCATCACTTAAATTGTGAATGAATAATCAGAAGGCGTATCAACCACTTATACTTTTTTGAATGAGCTGATTTTTTAGGAGTGACTCAAAAAAATATTTTAAAAATTAATGAACAACGCGGATCATTTGTGTGAGTCTTCAAAGTGGGTTCCATTGACCCATCTCGCACAAGGTATGCACTGGAGTAGTCTTTCATGAAATGAAGATGAGAGAGAGAAAATTGCACTGCCATTTAAGGGGCCCATGCCAAAAAGGTGGAGACCGGTTCTCCAAAACCTAACCAAACATGGTGATGAAGGATTAGGCTGCGATCGCTTCAGGCAGCAGATCCAGCTAAAGTTTAGGCTGCGATCACTTCAGGCAACAGAAAATTCATGAATTGGGTCTGGCTTAGAGCATCCCCAACATTGAGAACACAAATTCTCCCTAAAAAGATTGGTGAATAGTGTTTTATCTACTCACATCTCTTTCAACACTCCAACAATCCTCTCTATTACTCTCTCTATATACTAATTAAATAATATAAACTAATACATAGTATAATATATATATATATATATATATATATATATATATAGACACACACATAAGAGGAGAGAGAAAAATAAAAAAAGGATTAAAAAAAGGGTTTGGGAGTGAATAGTGGCTCCTTAAAAAGGGGGTGATATAGGGAGGCACTATTCACATATGTATTTTACCAACCCGTATGTGGAGGCTCTTGGAGCTCAAATTTGATGTTTGGCTTGGTAAAATAGAGATAGGAGGAGATTTAGGGAGTCTTTTGTGCTTGCCCTATCTATCCAAAGGTCTCAATGGGTCTTCCTCGAATTCCATGCAAGTAATATTTTATTAAAAAAATGATATGGGTATAACATTTATGGACACTATATGTACACTAAAGTGATATAGTAGACGAGGAGAAGTCCAAGGTGTGGCCCACCTAAAAAATTGGTGGCTCCTTATCCGCTACATCACCTTGATATGCATATGTGATGTACCCATAACATTATCGGCCGCCGTCCCTTCTAGCACGTCATTCAATGCCATTCTACTACTCCTATATGACAAGTCTGCCGCCTCCGGGCCTTCTTTTCTTTAGCTAACAATTTTCTTCTTTATTGGAGTATTTTCAATGTTCAATTCTGCTAGAGGTACTGACTACATGGGTACCAATGGGATATAGATAGCGTGAGGTGCTCTTTAGGAGGTTCCGTATAAATGATCCGAATCGTTCAAAATGTTACTTTAAGGTCTGGAAAAAATATTTGTTGGCTAGTCTCATGAGAAATCATCTCAAACGGATACTTGCAACTAATTAATTTGATGTACTCATTTTTTAATTCAAATTTAAGGTCTGAAATCTGGATGAAAAATGGGCACATCAGATCAGCTAGTTGAAGGTATCTGTTGGAATTGATTTATTGAGGGACCACTCGAAAAAATATTTTAAATTTTTTGAATGGTTTAGATAATTTGTACAGGACCCGCAAGAAGGCCTCGCACGCAGGGACAGATCTAATAATCAAACCCAATGGGGCATCTTATTAATTATAATCATGTAATTTTTTTCCTAGTCAACGATCTTATTAAATTAAGGCATTTATTATGAACTATAAATTTTATAATACACATTTTTTTATTAAAAACAAAAAATGAGCACACAATTTTAGACAAAACTTTATACTAGTATGGTATCATCTTTTTAATTCACATTAACATTAAATCTTAGTAGTGCTTTTTTAAAGAGTTTAGTTTGGTTTTCAAAAATAAAAAATGCTAAAAAAAAGGCAAGTGAGTTTGAGTTTTTGTTAAGGTTTAAAAAGTGCGTTGAAATATATATAAAAGTAGATGTAAAGGTATTGAAAAGTGTATAATGTACACTGGAGTGCATTTTTTTTTCCTTTTTCTTTTTTACTTAATGTAAGCCCACTGGATACACACTAGCAAGACATGATTATTTAATGCTCCTATTGTTAGCCTAAAAGACAAAAAACACGTACTTCAATATACTTTTTTCACTTTTCTATACTTTTTTACATTTCTATACTTTTCACACGTTTTAATTCATTTTAAACCTTAACGACAGCCCAATGAGCTGATTTTCGAATTTTTTATTTTCTAATGACACTCATTTTGTGTACATTTTCCAATCATTTACATATACCTTTATACATTTTTTTTTACATTATTTTAACGTATTTTTTCACCCTTTACATAAATCCAGTAGTATAAAAATAAAAGAAGTGGACAAAGTGTAAGCGGTGTAAAGTTGAACAATCCCACTATAGTATCGATCAATTAGGTACTAATGGAGCACAAACAGCCCGCGTGGCCCGCTTAGAGGTCCCGCACAAATGGTCTGAACAATTCAAAAAATTTAAAATATTTTTTCAAGTGGTCCAACGAGAAATCAGCTTAAACCGATATCTACAACTAGTTAATCCAATTGACCCATTTTTCATTCAGATTAACAAGGCCTTGTAATCTGAATGAAAAATGGATGCATTAGATCAACTAGTTTTAGGAATCCGTTTGAGCTAATTTCTTTTAGGATTACTCGAAAAAATATTTTTAAATTGTTGAACAATTTGAATAATCTGTGCTGGACCCTAAGTGAACCTAATGGGCCGTCTGTACCCATCGATACCTAAGTGCTCGGTTCGTTTAAGATTTTCGAAAGTTAAAGCATTTTTGTTTGTGCAAAGCGAAGCTGACAATGACGAATTGATTAAAAAAGTGAGTTCTACCCGTTGGCAGGTGAGACTCGTGAGTCAGGAATAAATTGTTTCTTTACCAACGAAGCAACAACCAACGGGCTATAAAAAAGCGGTAATTCCTTCTGCACCGATAGGAATGTACTGACGGCGTATCGATGGCTTCCCGGACACCGTTGTGGGTCCCAACCAATTGATCCGAGCCGTTCATCCTTCTCAAAATCGAATTACGAATGAGCCTACGCGAGAATCGAGGCAATCGGACGGCTGTATGATCTCGATCCAAAATCACCCCATTTCAACCAAATTGTTTTGAATGAAATGTGATGATTTTGGATCGAGGTCATACATCCGTCCGATTGCCTCGATTCCCGCGGGGACCCACTAGGAATTCGATTTTGAGAAGGATGAACGGCTCGGATCGATCAGTTGGAACCCACAACAGCGTCTGCGACGCCATCGATACGCCGTCTGTGCATTTCTATCGGTGCAAGTTGAAGGGTTCATAAAAAAGTGATCTTATCAATTATCAATAGAAGGTTAAATGTGGTTGGTATGAGATAACTACTTTTTCTTTTTCTTTTTTTTCTTAATCTTATGTTTCACTGATAGATGTCACAGGACCCGATCTACCTACTTTGGGTAATAATCTCCTTTGGCAAAAAAACCAAAAAGTGGTTTTTTAAAAAACCACTTTTGTCCTTATTCAATTTTTTTTTGCATTCGTTAGTTTTGTGCCATGATTTTGTGGTTTCTGGATTCCTCTCGACGAGACGATTCTGAAAAGTATAAAATTATGGTCAAAACTCAAATTTTTTTGAATAAAGCCAAAATAGGTGGATTATTTGCCAATAATCCACCTATTTTGGCTTTATTCAAAAAAAATTAATTTTTTTGAATAATTTTATACTTGTTAGATTCGTCTCGTAGAGAGGAATCCAGAAACCACAAAATCTTGATGCAAAACTAACGAATGCAAAAAAAAATTGAATAAGGACAAAAGTGGTTTTTTAAAAAACCACTTTTTGGTTTCGTCTTTATTCAATTTTTTTTTGTATTTGTTACTTCTGCGTCTAGATTTTGTGGTTTCTGGATTCCTCTCAGCGAGACGAATCTAACAAGTATATATTTATGGCCAAACGAAATATTTTTTTGAATAAAGCTAAAATAATTGGATTATTGGCCAATAATCCAAGTATTTGGCTTTATTTAAAAAAATTGAGTTTTGACCATAATTTTATACTTGTTAAATTCGTCTCGTCGAGAGAAATACAAAACTACAAAATCTTGACGCGAAAATAATAAATCCAAAAAAAAATTGAATAGAGACGAAACCAAAAAACCATAATCCGGATTATTACCCCACATTCTCCACACCTCATTGATTAGGTCACCCCTACCCCACATTCCACACAGTCCGAGAAAATTTTGGGTATTACCGTACCACACAAATAATGTCAGAGTGCTCATTTTGGCGGTCAAAAGGTATTTTACACCTTGTTCTCTTTCATTTTTCTCCCCTGTTCAATTTTTTTTTCAAAAAAATTCTTTTTATTTAAAGGAAGACTTGTTCAAAAGTCCTAGGCAAAGAATTTGTAACCCCATTAATTCACCAAACAAGTTTATAACCTATCCAGTCCTAATGTTGAAATCTTTTCTTTTTCTTTTTTCTTTTTTTTCTTTTTTTTACCAAAAAAAAAGTTTGTACCTCTAGGAAAGTGCCAAAAAAGTTTGTACCCTATGAAAGTGCCTAAAATCTTAGGGTACCCTATGAAAGTGCCTAAAACCCTAGGGTACCCTATGAAAGTGCCTAAAACACTAAAACTCTATAATAGGAAAGTGCACCCTAAAACCTAAACTCTAGGGTACCCTTTGAAAGTACCAAAATTTATAAAAAAAAAAAATTGTGGACCTTAGACCTTGTAAAACTTTAACATGGACTAAATGGGTCAATAAGTCCCCACTCTGGACCCTAGAACAATTAACCGTTATTTAAAAAGATTCTCTCTCCACTCATTACCTTATTATTTAATTTCTCTCTCTATCTCTTTCTAATCATTACCTTATTATTCTCATTTTCAAAAACTCAACCAAATACTATCTCAAAAATTATTCTCAAAAATTTCTTTTCAAAACTCATCCAAACACAGCAGACGTTTCAGATTTTTCTTTTCTTCTCTCCTTTCTCTTTCTAAAATTTAGACCGTCAAAAATATTTTTAGGCTCAGTTTGGATGTCAGTAATATCAAGGGGAATGAGAATGTGATGCCTTCAAACCATTATTCCAACATTTGGAAGAGACAGGAATGAGAATGTGATGCCAGACTTTTTTGATGACTTTTTTTATTCCGACATTTGGCAGAGACAGAAATAGGAATGTGATGCTGTTAAAAAAAAGGAATAGGAATATGATTCCTGATGAAATATTTAACCAGGAATCACATTCCCAGACTGAGGGAAAATCTGATCCCTCCCTTACCCCATGAGAATCTCAAATTCCTAGCTCATTTATTTAGAAAAGGAAATGTTGATTTTAATAAATTTCCAAAATTATTGTTTCCTGCATAAGATAATTGAATTGATCTGAACACCGAAATGCAATTCCTCCAGGTGTTAAATTCCTAAGATTTTGATTCCCGGTAATTATATTCTTAATCCTACCCAAAAAAATTCTTAGAAATTTGATTCCCGGTGATCATATTCCTATTCTTACTCAAGATTCCGGTCATTCAAACACAGCCTTAGATGCTCGAAAGGCCGAAATGCACACAGAGTACCCCATGTCGTCCTAGTGATTAAGGGGGTGTTCCAAAGAAAAAATAATTTGTTTTCAAAAGCCAAGATAAGTCATTCTCTCATTATACATCACATAAAAAGTAGGGTGAGAATTTATGACACGAGACGAAGTTAGCGGGTTAGTGTTGAGTATTTTGACACGAAAAACGTATATGACACGACCAAAAAACACGATTAGTAAACAGGTCGGGTTCGGATTGAACCCGCATAACCCGAAAATGACACGAATTTACATGTTAGTCTAACTGTGTCGACACGGTAACCCGAGCCCGACAAAAAAATGACACGAATTAACATGTACATTTTCATGCTCTGAAGCTGTGTATGAAAGTTTTCAAGCTTAATTCTGTTGCAGCTGAAGTTTATCCTTTGATATACAAGTTATTCTCTCCATATTATCAAATTTGCAAGGTTTTGCTATGGTGGCTAAGGTGTAAGCCTACACATCGTTTTGGCTAGGTATTACACATCATTTTGGTTGGTTATAATTACTCTCTTTGATATCTAGTCCCATTAATCTATTGTAATGGTTACTGTGGATTAATAAGAAAAAAAAATCACCGTGCAAAAAAAAAAATTAATAGTGCCAACCTGAACACGTCACGATTATTAGCAGGTCGGGTTAGGGTTCATATTTTTCGACACGATTAATTAAGCAGGTCAATTTTACAATAATTTTATACTTTTTAGATTTCTCTCGTTCAAAAACGACACGAACGAAAACCAAACTAACAAATGCAAAAAAAATTGAATAAGGACAAAACCAAAAAGTCGTGAAACTAATTTATTTTAAAAACTGTCTTAGCGGAACACTTCTAAAATAATCAGATAAAATAACGCCCCTATATATCGCAACGCATACGTGTGATTGCAATACTCTCTGGCCCTCTGTGTAGCATACGAATCCAGAACTCTCTGTCTCTCTCTCTCTCTCTCTCTCTCTCTCTCTCTCTCTCAAAGGATGGGGAAAGCACCAGAAGAAGAGCACCCGGTGAAGGCAGTCGGATGGGCGGCCAGAGATACTTCTGGAGTCCTCTCTCCTTTCAAGTTCTCCAGAAGGTTTGAATTTTGTTATGGGGGATTCTCCAATATTTTTTGAGCTAACAATGAATCGAGTTGAGAATTGGGTTTTGGGTTGAAAAACCCAAAAGCCGAATGACATAAAAATGAAATAATTGAGATAGTGGGATTTAAAATGGGTTGTTATATGAAATGCCTTTGATTGCATATTTTGTGAATGAAATTAAGCAGAGATGAAAGGTGATCGATCCTCTGCCTTAGTGCTTGGGAGATCGGAATCCCTGCTTGCGAAGACCCTTGAATAGTTGTTGATAGGGAAAAAGTTGTGGAATTGCATAACCCAGCAACGAATAATAACTAAAAAATGACTCTACCACAGAGTCACTCGGAGTTCATACATTTAGCTGTGATTTCTAAAAAATGTGTCGTCCTGAATTGATGAGATGATTGTGTTGGGTTTTGAGGGGAAAAAATAAAAAATTTGAACTGCGAAATGAGTATTGGGATTGTGGTGATTTTTTTTCGGTTTTGACCTAAGAATGAATTGAACTGTGAAATGAGTTCTGGTTTTTTTTTTTTTTTTTTTTTGATAGTGATTTTGGTGATGTTTCAGGGTCACAGGAGAGGAGGATGTGAGGTTCAAGATTTTGTATTGTGGGATTTGTCACTCTGATCTTCACTGTGTGAAGAATGAATGGGGAATTTCAACTTATCCCCTTCTGCCTGGGTACGTTTAATTTGGTGGATAATATGTTTGTGAATTTTATTTGATTAGTGGTTTGTGCTTTTAATTCTTGTTTATACTTGTAGTTAAACCTGGGAGTTATGGACAAATTGTTGAATGTTAACTGCATTTCTGTAGATTCTTTCAATATTTTCCGACCTTTATTAGAAGTCTATGAATCCAGATAATGTTGTGCTGGGAATCTTTACTTGCTTTAGAAAACTGCTACTAATTTGAAACTCAGAAATCGCAAAATGTAACCCACTCTTACATACAAACCTCCGCCTTGTCTTTTACTCTGTATTTCACTCACCCATTGGATTCCCACGAATTACGCAACATGCAATCCACAGGTTTATATTCAAGCGAAAACTGCTACTGATTGTTGCGATGGATGGCTGAGGTGGGCGCTACACCCCTGTAGCGCGGAAGGGGCACTATAGTGGCCCCGGATTCATATTCAAGTACTCAACGCCAATTCTACAGTGAACACTGAACAACAATCAATTTTGTTTATGGGTACCGTCTCGTTTAATGTTGAACGTAGACAGGTAGAATGAAATTAAAGAAATCAAATTGAGTTATGATTGCTGGAAATTCCCTTCCCTTGTATAACGTTGGTGGATGCAAGTAAGATTATAAACCAAGGGGATATGATTTTTGGCTTTCACCAGCATGACTACCTAATTATGCATATTAATCTTGTGAGAAAAGTAACAGGTATGTTGGTGTATCTAGATTTATATGTGATACCACCACGTCTAATTTGTTCGAAGAGAAGTGAACACATACAGATCCAAGAAGTCAGAAGAATAAGTTTTACTTCATGCTAGGATGCTGGTTGCTTAAACCTGTTTAACTGTTTATCAGCATGGCATTTTATGGTACAGCTTTCATGACTGCAATACCCCTGTTTCAACTTTTTTTTTTTTTTTTTTTGGTGCTAAGATATTGCAAATATGATAAACTCATATTTGAAATCTCTCACAACGCATATTGCAGCTATTGATTTTTGTTCATGCTCATTTTGATCATATATTCGCTTGGAAACATAAATGTAGTTGAAACTGGAGTATTAACAAACTTCGTTGGAAAAATCTGTGAACATGATTGATACATGCAGGCATGAGGTTGTGGGAGTGGTAACTGAGGTTGGCAGCAAGGTACAGAAGTACAAAGTTGGAGACAGAGTCGGTGTTGGTTGCATGGTTGGAGCCTGTCACACGTGTGACAACTGTGAGAACAACCTTGAAAACTATTGTCCCAAGATGATACAAACTTACAATGCCGTGAATTATGATGGAACCAAGACATATGGAGGTTATTCTGATCACATGGTCGCTAATGAGCGGTATATTGTTCGGATTCCTGACAATCTGCCTCTTGATGCTGCTGCTCCTCTCCTCTGTGCTGGGATCACAACTTACAGTCCACTGAGATATTTTGGTCTTGATAAGCCTGGTATGAATGTCGGTGTGGTGGGCCTAGGTGGGTTGGGCCATGTGGCCGTTAAATTTGCCAAAGCTTTTGGGGCTATAGTGACCGTTATTAGTACCTCCCCTTGCAAGAAGCAGGAAGCTATTGAAGTACTTGGTGCCGATTCGTTCTTGGTGAGCACTAAACCAGAGGAAATGCAGGTATCTCTTTTTTGCCCTCCTACAAGCCATCTTACCTATTCATTGATTCTTGGTTTGTGATATTATACATACTGAGGCGTTGAGATATTGTATAGGCTGCTATGGGCACTTTGGATGGAATCATTGACACTGTATCTGCCGTTCATGCACTGGTACCATTGTTGTTTCTACTAAAGTCTCATGGAAAGATCATCATGGTTGGTGTTCCGGAAAAGCCACTCGAGTTACCAGTCTTCCCTTTGATTATAGGTAAGCATTTCCATTTTGCTATATATATACGCCACGGATCCTATCAAGGATCCCGGATTGAGGGTTTTTTGGTGTTTTGATGCTTTTAAAAATTGTTTTTGGGAAATCTGAGCCGTCCAATGTGTTTAAAAGGTGTTTTCAAGGGTCCCCGCGAAAAATCTTCAAAACAAAATACCGGGAAGGGCTTGATCCAAGCAGTTTTTCGCAAAAACTGTATATATCGGATTTTCAAAAAAATATCGGGAAGGTGGAGTCCCGGATCCGGGATTCCCGGACTAGATAGTTACTCATATATATCATATATTGAAGTTTACCAATTGAAGAACTTCATTTCCTTCATTTAGGTTGACATCTTAGTTGGGAGTCACATCCGTACTTAGTCTTGTGTTTTATTCCCTTCTTCCCTATTTCTTTTTTCCACATTCTGATGTCTTTGATGTTCCAAATTGGTAGTCCTTTTTGAAATTTCCAAGTGATCAAAAAAATCCTTTACTAATAGCAATGATTGGATATACGTGGTTGTGTAAAGGGTGTTTGTTTAAAGGGCAACGTAGGGAAAGTGAATGATCAAGATTATAAGACAGAGCGAGTAACTCTCTTAGAAATGAAGTAGAAAGCGTATTACAAATTTTCAAGGGTTAAATAGCATGGTCGCTTTGTGTTCAAATTTGTCTGCAAAAATTTCGGTACCTTGTGTGTGTCTCTCATTTCATTGTTTAAATCCTATGTAATATTTGGACTTGGGTATTACAGGGAGGAGGACAATAGCTGGAAGTGGCATTGGTGGTATGAAGGAGACCCAGGAGATGATCGATTTTGCAGGAAAGCACAACATAACTTCGGAAATTGAGGTCATTCCAATGGACTATGTGAACACAGCTATGGAACGTCTCGCCAAAGGCGATGTTAAATACCGATTCGTCCTTGATGTTGGAAACACACTTAAAGCTGCTTAGTCTTGGTCCTAGGCCAATGATTCCAAAATATGATTTTGTTGTTGGTGTGTCATGATCATGTATGCGGGAGAAATTTGTTGTTTTATGTATTTTACGTTTTGGTCTTTTGGCTTCTGTTTTCAATGTTGGAAACCTTTGTCTCCTTATTAGTTTTCTAATTTGCATTGCTATTAGAATAAATGACTTAATAGTCTATTTATTTATTGGGCTGCACTTCTGTAATTTGTTTTTCTTCTACTTGTCCTACATCTATGTCTCTATTTCCAGTCGTTTTTATTTGCAGGCTTGCTTTTTTTTTTTTTTTTTTCTTGGATCAATGGAATGAAAATACGGTAATTGATCTTATTTTTATCATTTGCACTTCTTTTTCTGTTTAAATCTTTATCCATCTCTACTTACGAAATACGAATTTTATGGGCCTCCCATATTTTAGTACCCCTTGATACCTCTACGTATCTTTATAATATAAAAAAAAAAATATGTACCTCGTATATAATTAATATTTTTGCTTCTAAAACTGACAACTGAAAAGATTAATATTTAGATGATGTTTTTAAAATCATGCGAGGTTTGGGTTTTTTTTTTTTAATTTTAGGATTAGTTATATTTAAGCAACGAGTTTGAAATTTTGAAATGTTGTGTTATTGTTTTAGGATTATTTCTTATTGATGAATACTGGTTTTTTTTTTTTTTGATGTGTAATTCACCTATTTACATTTTGTTCATTAAGATTTTGAAAAATGCCGCTTTTTTGTTTTCGCTTTAAGCCTCCAAAAGGTCAGGACCGACTCTGTTTTTGGCTTTTTTATATTATATATCTTGAGAGAATGACTTGTCTCGAAAAAATGCAATAATAAAAAAAAATACAAATTTTCATGTAATATACTATAACAATGTATGCTGTTTTTTTAACTTATAGTAATATATATATACGGAAAACTTCACATCCACACCTCCCGAAAATAAGAAAAAATTGGTTTTTTTTGTGTTGCAAATTTTTTTTGGAAAATCTTATCCGTCCAATGTGTTCAGAAGGTGTTTTCAAGGATCCATGCGGAAAATCTTCAAAAAAGAATACCGGGAAGGGCTTGATCCAAGCAGTTTTCGCAAAAACTGTATTTATATATTTTTGCGAAAACTGCTTGGATCTTCCCGGTATTGTTTTTGAAGATTTTCAGCGAGAACTCTTGAAAACACCTTCTGAACACATTGGACGGATCGGATCGTCAAAAAAAGTTTTGGATAATAAATCCGGAAATCAAAAGTCCGGATAAGAAGTTGAACCTATATATATTTGGAATTTGCGTGGCACCCGTACTGCGCGAATTTAATTATGAGTAGTTTGGTTGGTGGCCGTGGCACATGTGCTCTTGAAAGCATGGCATGTGTACGTACTTATTAGTACTGTACTTAAGCAGTGGAGGTGGAGCACTGCCCAGTCTATTTAATACTACTCCTTTCTAGCAGTTTTTGCCGGTGGATTATGAGCTTTTATTCTATACTGGTGGGGACTGGGGAGGATTCATAAATAATGTGGGCAGTTGATGAATGATGGAATAAATATGTGAAGGATCCCTATCCATTAAGGGATTTCTTGTGAAAAGTTTAGTGTGGACCACTCCCATTTTTAATTTTTCGGACCAAATTTCGACGATTAGAACCGCTCAATGTGTTTAAAAGGTGTTTTTAAGGGCCTATGCGAGGGTTCGCCGAAAAAATTATCCGGAAGGGCTTGTTCATAGCAGTTTTCGATAAGAACTGTACATATTCAGTTTTCATTGAAAACTACTCGAATCAAGCCTTTTTTTTTTTGCCTCTCGGAAGCCCTTAAAAACATGTTTTAAACATATTGACCGGTTCGGATCGTTGAGATTCGACCCCCGATTCATGAGGTCCGCACAGAATTTCTGTGAGGGATCCCTTAATCTTAACGGATCATTTTCTTACACACACACACACATATATATACACAATCAGAATCAGTCCACACTCTCAAAATGCGGACTCCGTCCACACCTTCACTTTCTCGATCAAATTTTCATGATCCGAACCATCCGATATGCTTAAAAAAGGTGTATTTAAGGGTCCACGCAAGAAATCACAACAAAAAAAACCAGGAAGGACCTGATCCGAGCAGTTTTTCATAAAAATGTATATGTATATCGTCTCAACCGAACTCGTTACAATTATAGCTAGTGTCAAAGGCTGTGTTTGGTTAGATAGTTTAGTTTAGTTTTGATGATGTCAGCAGGTGTAATGAGTAGAGAGAGATAGAGAGAGAAATGAGGAAAATGATGATGTCATCAAAACTAAAACTAAAACCAAAACTAAATAAGGAAACGAACAAGGCCAAGATATTTAATATTCACAGGTATTTAGGCATGAATCAGGAAAGACACGAAATGCGAATTGACAAGATGACTACTCAAGGGGTTGTTTGTTGGTGAAAGATGACATGACACCTCAAATAATTTTGGGTCGTGCTTGGTTGTGGATCAAGCATTAACTTGTGTAATTAACTCTTTGCTAAGATCATTCTTATTAATTTGGAGCACCAAAATTTTCACCAAATTTAACTTTAAAAACACTTTTTATAAAATAGCAAGTCATTTTATCAAAAATTCACAAAATCAGACTCTCTATTTTAATTTTACTATATTAAACTATTCCCATCAAATTTATTAAAAAAATTCCCCTAATAAAAAGCTAATCTCCCTACCTGGGGAGATGTTTTCGGTGCAGTAGTGGACCCACCCCCCCAATTAAATTATTGTCCCCCTATACACAGGTAGCCACGTGTCCATAGACCCGCCAGAAGAAAACAATAAAAAAATAAAAGGTGCGTGAACAGTGCATACTCAAATTTGAGTAGGCATTGTAGCAAAAATAATTTGAGAAAGAAGAATAGAGGGCGTGATTTTTGGGGGTTTTGGGGGGTTTGGCTCCCTACTTTAACTTTTAGTAGGAAGCCAAACGAAGATGCATGCTCTAACTACATTTCAAATTCGCTGATAAAAAGAGAGAAAAAATCTAAAGAGAGTTCACAATCACTATAGTGTATAAGTATAAATAAAATTTGGAAATTCTAGCAAAACTAAAATACCATTTTAAATAAATATAAAATTCAATACCCAGAGTCGTGTTAGTAATTTTTTAATCTTTCATTATGAATGTTTGTCGCTTTCCCGTATCTACTTTGGTGACAATTATTATACTGTACTAATTTTGGGAGACCGGAGGGCGGATCTAACAAGGGTCAACTGATGCACTTGATCCCACTCAATTTCCTAAAACTCCTATTCCAACATAAAATATGCAGCACCTCTAAGCTATCCGTCAAAATTTGCACACAAAACAACCATCCTCATTTTTTAATTCAATTAAACGATTTCTACCCAGAGTCAACGGTCCGGTTTGACAATTGATTAATCCGAGACCGAACTAAAAATTTCAATGTAAGAAACCAAAAGTCACTCCTTTCCAATCAAAAAAATCTACTTTGGTGACAATTATTATTATCCACTTTATAACATTCCACAAAATAAAAAAACATATTCCACATTCAATGCATTCTCAATGTAACCTTTGGAACAAATTCATCAAAACTTTAAGTTTTAATAAACAACACCAAGTCACCAACAACATTGATTCAAAGAGATTCACATTCAAGATTTTTTTTTTTTAAAAACCATCCGCATTTTTAAACTTAAAAATTAAATTTAGTAAAAAAAGCACCACAACTAAACCTTGAATTGATAGCTAATATACATGCAAGCAAAATTACAATTGTTAATTACTGGACTTTTCGGTTATACCACATTCACCTATTTAGGGTATAAAATTATGAATAATATGTTTAATTATAATTCTTATCCCAATATTACATATATAAATATATATTTTTTTATTAATTAAATTCTCACGGTTCGGTTCGGTTTATCCACGGTTCTTTCATGAAAATCCATGGACCGAACCGTGAAGCATGGTTTTCTAATTTTTCAATCCATGTCCGGATCATTAATCCACATACCTAATCCAAAACCTACGGTTCGGTTTTAATAAACAACTAGGATTCACGGTTCGCGGGTTTTATTTTTACAGCCCTAATTTCTACGGCTCCTAATAGTAGAAACTTTATGAAAATACCTGGTATTTTGATTCCCCAAATTCGTCCACTTTTACTTTGCTCGTTGAGCCCAAGTAAATTTCTTCCTCGTCAAGCAGACCATCCAGCTCCACACGCAAAATCATCCTTCCTCGCCAAGCCACTCAACCCGGACCATCCTTGATCAGCCCCTCGAATATGCTATGACCTGCATCCATTTCCAGCTAAGGCACCTTGAATTTCTTCTAATTGCTCACTTGCCCCAACCATTTTCCGTCTCATCCCTTTGTACGATAGATTGCCCCAGTTGCGTAAATGCTTCGTCAATACATTTTGCTTTCGGCCTAATTGAAAACCCAAAGAACCTGAAAATAAGTGAAAACAAAACACAAAGAACCCGAAAATTGGATTCCCCACACATATTACTCCCATTATTGTTAGAGGTTACTAAGTTGTTAGTGAATTTGACCCATTAAAATTGTAGTATCGCCCCAAACATTTCATAAGGTATAAAATTGCCCTTAACATTTTATCCAAATACAAATAAACATATATATACTGTTACTATGCAAATTTTTAGTGGCGGCTCTACATGTGACCAAAGGTGGTCACTTGAACACACGCAAGTTTTTTTTTTTGAGATTACACGTAATATATTTAGTTTTGTTTTTGTTTAGCCCTTCTTGAACAACCAACCCAAAAATAGTTGAACACCTAATCCCAATAGTCTTGAACACCCAACCTAAAAAGAATTGAACACCTAGCCCATAACTAAATTGAATAAACATCTAAAGAAATCAAAGAAATATATAGGAAGAAAAATAACATTACTCATCCTTCAAGAAAAATATTGAACACCTAGTACTTTTGCTCGATTAAAACTCACACTCATAATGAAAGAATTTTACTCAAAAAAGAAGAAGAGAGAAATAGAACAATTTACTGGTCACTACAAGAAAAAACATGTTTGGTGACATGAAAATTTGTCACCAAATGTCCAATTTTTGTCACTGATTATCTTTGGTGACAGAGGAACGTGGTGTCCCTGTATGCATGACACTAAAAGTCAAGCGTGACAAAAAAGTGTATTTGTCACGGAATGATGACAACAGTGACAAGAATTTCGTGTCACCAAAGACAGATTTTCTATGACACGGGTTGTCACTGAATGCAACGGTGACAGCAAATGGTGTCATAGAAAAGAGATTTTCAGTGACAAAGTTTGTCACCAAAATTTTTCTACTATGACAACTAAACTGGTGTCACCGATAAGCTTTCTAGGTGGGCACACAAGGGTGACAACCTTTTTATGTCACAGAAAATAGAATTTTAGTGGCACAACACTCAACATAATTGTGTCATCCAAAATATTTTCATTTTCCACCTGCGTACACAGTTTTAAATACATATATCTTATAATCCAGCTGAAAGCAAAAATAAAACGTCGAAGAAGCAAATTATCATACAAACCGAATATCCAACAAGTCAACATTTATCATCCAACTTCATAATCCATACATCCTCCAACAGTTATAAAACTTCAAATTTACTAGTATTAGAGAAACTACAAAATAGCCATAGATGGTGTCGAATGACAAAAAGAACTCAAAACATGTCGGTTAACTACCAAAAAGCCTTCAACTCCATCTTCGTTAACTGCCAAAAAGTAACTCCATCTCGTTACTTACCTGTATAAAATTGCCCAAAAAATGCAATTATTTAACATGTTATCAAAACTCAAAATTAATGGAAATATTGTAGTGATTAACATAGAGCAAAAAGAAGTTAACATGACCAGACTACCCAACTTATATATGCTCCAAAGAATTGCCAGGCCATTTCAGTGAAATACCAATTCCCATTAAGTTACCTTTCAGTAGAACGCTGATTTGGGAAAATTAGTCGATGGAGGCTCTGTTCCTGATATTCACAGCGTCGATTCCTGGTGATTCAGAGCTTCGATCGTTGAGAGAGAGAGAGAGAGTAATCGATTCCTGGTGATTCAGAGCTTCGATCGTTGAGAGAGAGAGAGAGAGTAATCGAACGCTGATTTTGGGGTGTCAATCCCAAAATCTCAACACCAGATGAGTATTAGGGTCTGGGATTTTTGGTGACAAGTTGTAAACAAAATGAAACGACGTAGTTTTGGTATTCTCATATTTCGGTGACACCCCAAAATCTTAAACAGCCCGCCCAAATTCTCCCCCACTTGTTTGCGCCAAAAATTTAGACCTTTTGGTGACAAGTAAAGCCTTGTCACCCAAAATTGGGTATTGAGTGACACAAAACTTGTCACCAAAACAAAACTCATAAATTGCCTCCAAAGAATTATTTTGGTGACAGGCATGTAATTTTGTGTCACTGTTTGTTACATTTAGTGACAACTATCCAAAAGGTGTGTCACCATTGGTGTTTTTTCTTGTAGTGGGTGGACATGGAGATGTAAATGTACTACTTTTGTATCTATGACACAAACTACATAATTTTTGTTATTGTTGTTTTAGCTTATAGAATTATGGACAAGCTTAAAAAAAATTTAAACTACGTTGCAAAACTTGTTACAATTTTCCTTCGGATTCATGACTCTGATACAAAATCTCATCCTATCATCTTAAAAGAAGGCCATGTCTTCAAACATATTTGTCTCAACTATTAGCCACAATATCTTTCAAAAGAGAATTAATAGATTAATACGCTTGTTTAACTTGTAGACAGAACTATAAGATCTTATTTCCCTATTTCCAAAACATTGTCCACTACACAAGACGTAAATTTAATATTTTTTTTGGGAATTTTTTGAACAAATATATGTATATATTTGTGTGCGTGTGTCATAGACAATTGTTTTCAAATAGAGGGTATGTTTTTTAACCGCACTATTTATAATAATATATGAAACCTTATGCCTATATTGTTGGTTAATTAATTGAGAAACCAGAGTTAAGGTAATTTCTGAGCACCCTAATGCAAATTCCTAGAGCCACCACTGCAAAATGTGGAGAAACCGTTTTGCATTTGAACAGGATCAATTGATTAAAATTATAAAGGTAATTAAATAATCATCCTTTTTTTGGACACCACGTAAGTTTTCATCCCTGTCAATTTGAATGGTTATGTTTTCATCCTTTTTATTTGTAAAATACAACATATTAATAGATGTAAATATAGTTTTATAAGTAAGAGGGATTTGATTAACATTTATATAGATATTGTTTCTTAATAAAGGGGGATTGATTTGACTATTTCAAATGGAATTTTTGAAATAGTGGATGATTAATTTTGTTGCTTAAAATCATGGAATTTTTAGAATAAGATATGTCTGCAATACCTTCCAGTAATCATGGTAAAACTCACACCCATAACACTATGGTAAAAATAAAAATCACATGCTTTATTTTTACCATGACATTATTGGAAGGTATTTTTACCATGTTTTATTTATTGACTTAAGAACTTTATTGGAAGGTACTTTTACCGTGTTTTATTTATTGACTTAAGAACTTTAATCGTGGAATAAGATATCTCTACAATACCTTCCAATAATCATGGTAAAACTCACACCCACAATATTTATTGACTATTTCAAATGGAATTTTTGAAATGGTGGATGATTAATTTTGTTGCCTGAAATCATAGAATTTTAAAATAGATTCAAAATTGAGTGGGATTATTTTATTCTAATTGGAGATTATTTCTACCGAAAAATAAGGGGAAATGAGTGTGGGAATTCAAAGTGGCATGTCCCAGAATTTTCGATAGGACTGATCACTTGCATATTATGGTAAAATTAGTCAAAAAACTAGACTCTCTCTCTCTAAAACTTTTTTATCCTAGCCGCCTTCATCTTCTTCCTCCTTCCCTTCCCCCACATTCTCGGTGCGGGAGGGGAGGGATCTACACCTCCTTCTTCTCTCTCTCCTTTCTCTCTCCCTCTCTCTCTTCGTTTTCTTTTGATAGGTGGTTGCGGTGGCGGCGTGTGGAGGTGGCTGCACTCTTCTCTCTCTCCCGATCTCCTCCTTCCCCCTTGCACTAGTTGTGGTCCCGGTCATGACTGCTTTTGTTGGGAACAACTATTCTTGCCTAACGGCATGTCGGATCTTTCGTCTCTCACGCCAACTTCATTGATGGATGGCGCCGGTTTTGGGCCTAAGGGCTAGTGTTTTGGGGTTTTTGGGGTTTTTTCGGGAGGCGGTGGCTGGTTAGATCCAACAGGGCCAGTGGTGTTTCGGTTCCTGCTGGGTCTGTGGTGGGATGGAGAGTGGGGTTTGGTGAGACGGATTTGTTGATGGGATGTGGGTATTGACGGAAGAAGGGGTTTGCTGCTGGTGGTTGGGGCAGAGGTGTTTTGCAGACCATTTTTGGTCTAACGGTGTCCCAATTGCGGTGTCTGGATGTGGCTGGCGGGCGGTACAATGGTGACAGCTCACAGGGACTAGTTTCCCTGGTTCCGAAGGCGGCGGCATTTTTTTGATGCAATAATTTTTTGCTTTTTAGGGTTTTATTGTTTTGGGCTTTGCCCTTATTTGACCATTGTGGGTCTTTAGGTGTCTGTTGGAGCATATTGCAGATCTAAATTTTGACCCATAGGGTGTCGGACTTTACCCTTGCGGGTTTGCCGGTTGTGGGACCATTGATTGGACTCTTACCAATCTTTGGATTAGGTCTCGGACTAGACATTTATGTTTTATCCTTGCTCGTATTAGTCTTGTAACAATTTCAAGATTAATGAAATTTTTTTGCCTTTCAAAAAAATGGTAAAATAAGTCAATAGCAATACTCATGGTAAAATTACGAATACTCATAGTAAAAACATGTCCACAAGATATTCTGATCATTATGGTAAAAAATCGAACTAGGAACAATAAACATGGTAGTTATTGACTTAAGAACTTTTAGAAGATATGTCTACAATACATTCCAATAATCATGGTAAAACTCACACCCATAACATTATGGTAAAAATAAAAATCACATGTTTTATTTTTTCCATGATTTATATTAGTCTTCTTTATGTCGATATAAGTTGTTATTTTTCTAATTTTTCTACCTTCTATGAGAGAGCCGTTGCGCGGGCTTACATAAACATGGTATTTATAAGATTAAGGGGTAAAAAAGAAAAATACACATATAGACTTTAGTATTCTATAATTTTTACCATGAATTAGCCATGTTACAAAAGATTGTTTACCATATTTTTTTGACATTAGATAAAAAATATTAAAATAAATCCAAGTTTTATGGTAAAAAACACTTAATGACCTGTAAACATGGTAATAATTATTGAATTAACATCTTGAATCATGGTAAAAAAATGTCAAAAACCATTGACATGATTCTGGTCAATTTTAACCATGATCGCCATTCAAGGATCATGGTAAAACTTTTATTTCACTTCCCTTTATAAATTTGCCATGTTACAAAAATTGTAACCATGATTGCCATATTTTTTGTATGAAAACATAAAGAACTACAGTAAAAATCATTTATGTTTTTATCCCAAAAATATTTGCCTACAAAAGTTTTTTTTTTAATGTTTTCATCTAAAATTATTTATGTTTCCATCCAAAAAATCTTTACCCTATAGGCAAAGAATTTTGGGATGAAAACATAAAGAATTTTGGATGAAAACTTTCGTTTTAGTCCTTAATCTCCTAGTATATATATTTATATATTTAATAAAGGGCAAAAGTGGGTTTATTTAAATGGGAGACTTGTTCAAAAGTTCTAGGCAAAGAATTTGTAACCCCATTAATCCACCAAACAAGTTTATAACCTATCCATTCTAATGGAAATCTTTTCTTTTTTTTTTCTTTTTTTCCCAAAAAATTTGTACTCTAGGAAAATCAAAATGTTTTTATCCCAAAAAGTTTGCCTAAAACCCTAGTTTTTTTATGAAAGTTTAAAACACTAAAACCCTATTTATGTTTCCATCCAAAAATCTTTAAAACCTAAACTCAAAGAATTTTGGGATGAAAACATAAAATTTAAAATAAAAAAATTGTGGACCTTAGACCTTAAAACTTTAGTATATATATTTATATATTTAATAAAGAACAATTACCCGTTTATTTAAATTTTGGGATGGAAACATAACTCCAAAAAGAGTACATGATAAAACTCTTATTTGAAGGTGGGTGGAGGATGATTATTTTAAGTGACCCTTAATTATATCATATATGTCTATAATGGAAAAGACATTTTTTTCTTCTTCTTTTTTGATATAACATCATTTTATACTTTTTTAAAACTTGAAAAGCCGTTGAAGTTCATTTTAAATCCGTGTGTACATAAGATTTTGTAATTATTCTCTCATAAAAGTCATTTTTACCTAAAAGTGCAAAAAGTCATTTTGTTTCTCATTAGTTAAAAGTCATTTTACCTAAAAGTTCTAAAAGTTTGCACTTTGTTCAATTCACATTTCCAAAAATTTTCCAAAAAGTTCATTTTGTTTTCTCAATCATTAATTATTTCTCTCTCTAAAGTCATTTTATTTTCCTCTCTTAAAATTTCTCTAATTATTACTTTTTCCAAAAACTCATCCAAACACTATCTCAAAAATATTTCTGAAAATATTTTTCTCAAAACTCTCAACCAAACACAGCGTTGATTTTTCCTGAATTGACGTATTAAAAGTCAAACCAAAAAAGGGATGGATTTTTTTTAAAAAAATGCAGCACCTATGATGCTTTTAGGCTTTAGCGATGGAAAATTGAACTGCTAAAAATCATGGGTGCTAAACATGGGAAACTCATATGGCACACTCCCTGTCCATTTTTAATAGTTGAGCATTCCATTTTGGGTTGTCCCTTAATAATTGTGTGTTTTGTAAAGTTAACGGATAAAAGTTTATAAGAATTATTGTTTTGCCCTTTTGAAAAATTAATAGGTAAAAGTGGAGGATAATTTTAGAAAATTGAGAAAAAATTGATGTGAAATGTGTAAAGTGAAGGTAAAAGTTGATGTGAAACGTGTAATGATATTTCTTTAATAACTTGAATTTATGAAGCAACACAATTAAAAGGGGACGGAGGAAGTATTAGGTAATTTTGAACCCAAGAGCCAAATATTGTTTCTATTAGAGCATCTACAGTGGGCTCTTAAAATGGCTCCTAGGTGAGGATCCTAAAATTTAGCAAGTCATTTGATCAATAATTGTCTTCAATGGACTCCCAATACAAGATCCCAATGGTAGCTCATAAGCATCGCTCCTCACCCATTAGCTAAATCTAAGTAGCCTTGTAGCTAGCTTCAAGTGGAACCCAAACACTTTTAATCTTTTTAGACTTATCAATTTATGGGACCCACACCTTTTATTATTTTTTCCCACAAAATAAAGAATGATCTTGCTAGCCCATTGAGTGCATATATGCTCTCTGAATTTAGCAAGCTCTAGGAGTGAAAAATGGGACCCAATTAGGCTTATGTGTACAACTTAGGAGTCAACGTACTTATGAGCTATTTTTCGGGAGCCCACTGTGGATGCTCTTATTCAATGTCTATCACTGCGGGTCCATAAAACTTGACTAAGTTATATGCTAATGCGGTGGTCTCACACTTGACACAACCATCCCACTCAATGAAAGAAAGTGCATAAATATGGTCTCTCAAATATCAACCGCCTCCAAATTTCAGACAAGGGTTCCTGTTGTGCACTAGGTGCATGGCATGCACCGTGCCATGCAGTACTCCATCCGGCCGGCCATTACGAAAATGGATGGCTCGGATCAAATTCAACTTCCGAGCCATGAATTTTCGCAACAGACGGTCGGATGAGTCCATACCATGGTGCCATGCACCTAGTGCACAGGAAGACCCCAAAACCCCAAATTTCTTGTTGAACTGGTTCCTTTTCTTTCTTTATTTTTGTGTATTATGGATAGTCGAGTATCCATGCGTGTCCTGAACTCAAAATTTAATCTGCTATACAATGTGCATGTTCTAAATCTCTGTCTTCATTTCCTTCTTTCTTTTTCGTGACACTTCACACTTGAATTAAATGGGTTTAAATGAGTTGAACAAGTTGGGCCGTAATTTTCCCATTATATTGGGCTAAATACCCAACAAGCCCAATAGCAGAAAGTCCGCTTTTGTCCCTCACCGGTCCAACAGTTCATGTTACTAATGGGCCATCTGTTGCCACCTGCTGTTTCTAAAAAACATGCTTGAAAAACACGTGCCAATTGAAATGCGGCTGTGATATTCCATACAAATAATGTTACGACCATGCACACATTTCACATGCAATTACTCAAACATTCACATGATGTATTATGTATAGAGCCCGCGAGCACACACGTTGACACACACTGATTGTGTGAAAAATAAACACATCGAGACTCATACAATAAACGCTTTAGTTGTGGAGGATCAATTTTGACTCAAACAAGAGATTATCACATAAGAAAATCTTGATTTGTATGTCACTCGTTGAAAAAACAAATTACTTGGACGTTGACAACTATCTAAACATAATACCACCATGATCCCTTAATGGCCATTTTGTAAAGAGTAATTGCTCAGTGATCTTCCGACGGCTCTACGTGATGTCTCAATACCCTCATCAAATAAACATTCATGGATCACTATTTGTGATTATAAATTAGTAAATTAAATTAAACATTCATGGATCATCAAATAAACATTCACGGATCATCTCCGGCGTTGGTGTCTTGGCGATCATCCATTGGGATTTCGGCCGGCGACGGGAACGACGACGGTTTGTTTCTCTCGGTGTATTATCCTTCTCTTTCCTCCTTGTTTTCCGCCCCCCATCATCTGGCGGCTTTCTCTCTGCGATCCTCGTCTTTCTTCTCTCCGGCGTACCTTATCTCGATTGTGTGGCTCTGTCCGCTCCCCCTTCGATTTTTTCTCTCGGGTAAACCGGTTTTTGCCTAACGGCTTGGTGGTTCTGGCTGGTCCGTGGCATGATCGGCGATGGCAGCCCCCGTTTTCATTGTTGGATGCTTCGGGTTTTGCCTAACGGCTTGGTTTGCTTCCGCGGCAACTTGTTTGCTTTTGTGATCTGCTTGTCCATCTGATTGGGTGGCCAATGGCGGCGTGGTAGGGTTTCGGGTGTTGGCAGATTGTTTGGTGGTGGTGCTGTCTGATCGAGTGTTTGCCGGAGTTTAGGCGACGGCGGATTGTAGCTTGTTTTGTTGTCTGATGTTTGGTTTAGGGTTTCTTGGGGTTTTGAGGCTCATTGGGCCTTTGTTTGGGCTTATTTGTTGTTGTTTTGGGCTTTATTTTTCCTATTTGGTATGCCTACGTTGTGGCGGGCTTCATTTGATTTGTATTTCCTAGGCTAGACCATTGGTGTTTTGGGCTTTGCCCATCAGGTGGTCTTTTGGGGCTTGTTCTTATTAGGCATTTTAATTTCTTCAACTTCCGTTGGAGTCCAATCCCCTCTCCCTCTACTTAATGTACCCCCTTGTTAAGTTTCTTAATAAATTCTTTTCCCGATCAAAAAAAAAAATAGTAAATTAAAAGGTGTGTCCTCCCTAAATATTTTTTGGTAGCTTTCTCTTCCATGTACCAAAATACCCATCATTCTTGCTAAATTATTAGTCCATTCTTCCAAAAAAAAAAAAAAATTTGTGTTGGTATTTTTGGTCTTTTATGATCTTTTTAAGGTTTGAATTTTTTCTGCAAGTGGTATTGAAACACTACCACGTATACGTATTGTCTATCACTCTACTACTATAACACATTCATCTTCCTAAAAGAAAATAGAGCTCTACTTGTCGGTGCCTTGTAGCACCATATACGAGGCACTACATAATTTTCCTTTGAAACTTTATCCGCAAAAATTAGGATTCTAAATTACGAGTGAAAAATAACGACAATTGGACTAGCCACTTTCTCTCTCTCTCTCTCTCTAAAAAACTCTAACCCTAGCCGCCTCTCCTTCCCCTCCCCCTCCATGGGTTGCACACCCTTTGGGCGGCGAGAGGGGAGGGACTAATCCCCTTTCTAGATCTGGTTTCCCCTTCCCCTTCTGCACCATATCCGCCTTCCGTTCGCCAATCGTTGGAACTTGGCGTTCCGCAGCCCTGTTGGGCGTTACGATTCGTCTGCTCCTCCTTTGCAACCTTACGGGTTCCGGCGGCTTCTTAGGCCTCCGGTAGAGGCGCGTGACCGGTTGGAGGTTTGGCTAGAGATGGGCTGCTCAGTGACGAAGGGGAGTGTATCTTTTTTCTCGTTTCTTTTGTGTTTTGTCCGGCTTTAGGCCGGTTTTTGTCCGGATTTTGTCCGGTGTGTTCCGTTGGTGTGGTCATATGCTTTCTCGTTGTATTTCTGTGACCTGTTGTCGTTGGAGTGTCCGATCTGTGGACTCCCAATCTTTCCCCATGGGAATCTTTGATGAATACTATCTCTCAACTTTTGACAAAAAAAAAAAAAAAGACTAACCACTTAAACTTATTCTTATTGGATCGAGTAGATTTTTTGAAGGAAGACTGAGAAATTATTTTAAAATCAATTAGTACTACTATAATTAACGGCTCAAATAATTTAAATGAGACCCGAGAGCGTGGAGCCCATGTACACATTGTTCGGTTTGGTCTCAAGACCCATCATGTACGGTTCCCAATAAAATTTTCTTTTTATCTCTCCCTACTTATTACCCTGAAAATCCTCCCTCGAATCCCAAACCGAACAAAGATAGTGGTCGGACTTCATCGGTATAAGACAGGTGGTACCTTAGTCGGTTTACTGTAGCAAGCTACATCTGAAACGTGCTTAAAAAACACGCATCGTTTGATACGGGACTGATAAATCCAGAAGGGCACCCCTTCACACCTCATCGATGACGTCACCATTGCCTATATATAACTAGTTCCTTCATCCGTGGATCAATCAACACAATTACATAAACCTCTCTCTCCCTCTCAGACTCTCTCTTCTCTCTCTCGTGACCCCTGAATAACAGTGAGGATTTGTACTGGAAAATGGGGATAAATGGGATAGTATTACCGGAAGAAGAGCACCCAGTGAAGGCCTTCGGATGGGCAGCCAGAGACCCATCTGGCATTCTCTCTCCCTTTAATTTCTCCAGGAGGTATGTAAAACTGTCGATTCTCTTCTCTATTCTCCAGATTGATTTCGATTTTGGTTGATTCTGTTTTGGGTAAACTTTAGTTTCGAGTACTTGTATAAGTATATCCCCAACTGTGGTTTTGGACAATTTTCGATGGATTCAACTGGTATTCAGATATACTGAAATGTTAGAGCAGAATGGATTCAACTGGTATTCAGATATACTGAAATGTTAGAGCATAATTTTACCCAGAAACATACGTGTTTTGGATTGCTCTCTCGTAGTCGTTGGTCTCGTGTTCACAACAGGTTCTGTCGACTCACTAGTTCGTTCAAGACTTTGCTCTGGCTTTCATTGGGACAGTTAGAGGCCGGTGGGAATGATATTTGGGGATTAGTCGAGTTGGGCGTAAGCTAACCCAGACATCTTGAGTTAATAAGAAAAATATAATCTTCTTACCAAAAAAAAAGAAAAATATAATCTTTGGGGTTATGTTTAGAATATATCGAGAACTTGGTATGAAAATAGCAAAGCTTTATTACCGTGCAATTTTTGGGACTGAGCTCGCCGGTGCAATTACTGATGCTATTAGAGCTAAACTGAGCTCGTGGTTCTCTGTGACGTTTACAGCTCAAAATAGGAGGGTGGGTGAGGCTTGGTTACTAGATACTCCAATTTTAGGGTTAGATAGGTGTAGATAATTTTCTCCCTCGATTGTTTGTAGGTTTTTTTTTCCGGGGGTATTCCCCTATGGTATTTTCTGTATTTTCTGTAGCTTTTCGCTCGATTTTCGGTGAAATGAATTCACTTACCAAAAAAAAAAAAGTTTTACCGTGAGTTGTGTTAGGTCATCACTCAATTCACCACCCAACTCGCCCATAGCTTGCTTCCACAACATGGATAAATTGTACTTTTTATGTTTTCCTTCTTGCTGCTGTTGTTGATGATGGTGATGATGATATTTATATGGTGTGAGGGTTTAAGAAATTTATTTGTTTTTACAGGGAAACAGGGGAAGAAGATGTGAAGGTAAAGGTTTTGTATTGTGGTGTCTGTCACTCTGATCTTCACAATATTAAGAATGAAAGAGGGACAGCCAAGTATCCCATGGTTCCTGGGTATGTGCCATTTTCAACCCCATTCTCTCAACATATACGTACATAGATGCTTGGACATACACAAAGAATGTACGTACACATGAGAGCAACCTGAAACGAATATGTATTGGATTTCACTCAATTAAACCTTTTTGTATTTTAATCTTACCAAATCATTTCTTTCTGCAGTTGTTGTGGGTTCCAAGCGTGGGCGGAGGTATTAAGGGCCCACCATTCATAAAATTTCACACTCTCATGTAAAGAGATACCGATTTTGCTTTCCACTAACCCAGTTTTTTTGAATAAACTGGTTTTTCACGGTTTTTTATGTCATTTGTTGTGAGAGAATGACATGTCTCGGTGTTTGGAGAAAACAGTTTTTTGTTAGTGGAACATCTAATTTTTGTGGGTTCTGTCTGCCCACGTAGTAATGTTGCATTAGGATACCACTTGCCATTGATACATATCAACGATTTCTTGAGATTTAATCCTTCCTTTTGACAAATATGTTCAATAAACATTAGAAGAACCAAAGTCAATTTTTTAATGTCACCTCACGGAAAATATTATTTCCTAATTGACCCCCAGTGGAAGTCCTAGGTTTGCTACTGGTTCCAAACTGTATTGTAAGCTATTTCCACATTAGTAACCGAGGATTTATGCACATAATAAACTTAAGATTAACACAATACTTAATAGGAATTGTGTATCTGTAATCATGGCTGTGGATGAACTTGGCTAGCCTTTTCTTGTTACAGAAAGATGGCAGTATAGTAAGTCTTCTTATTGCTAATGATAGGACTTCACTACATATAACTAACATGTACATTGAATGGGTGATGATCACTAGCCCCAATTCTTATCGTCGTAGGACTCTACCTATCACAATCCTATATGATGAGTAGTCAAGCACATAGACGTCAAGATCCCACAGCTACTAAACCTGTACTAGTATTAAGCAAAATACATGATCAAGCAGTGAACACATAGCTATGCTAACACAAAACACTTTAAACTTACACCTTACTTAGATATGAGATGACAATCTTTCACTGCGTTTTTACAGAACACCAAAAAATAAATGAGCATTACTATGGAAGTTACAACTTTTACGTTGTGGTGTGTGATAAAACAAATTGATCAATGCAGGCATGAGATGACCGGAGAGGTGATTGAGGTGGGAAGCAAGGTAAGAAACTTCAAAGTCGGCGACAAAGCTGCCGTAGGGGTCATAATTGGATCGTGTGGATCACCTAGCTCATGCCAATACTGCGCCAAGGATCTTGAGAACTACTGCTCCAAACGTATGCTCACTTATAATTCGGCATACTATGATGGAACTTGGAATTATGGAGGTTACTCTGACATAATTGTTGTCAACGAGCACTTTGTGTATCAAATTCCCTCTAACTTGCCTCTTGATGCTACTGCTTCTTTGCTCTGTGCTGGGATCACTACTTACAGTCCCTTGAGGTACTTTGAACTCGACAAGCCCGGTTTGAGCATTGCTGTTGTGGGCTTGGGTGGATTGGGTCATATGGCTGTAAAATTTGCCAAGGCTTTTGGGGCAAAGGTCACTGTGATTAGTAGATCTTTGAGTAAGAAGAAGGAAGCCATTGAACATCTTGGTGCTGATTCGTTTCTTATTAGCAGTGATGCAGATCAGATGCAGGTGGGTGAGTGAGTTTTTGATTTATTAGCAGTAATCATGGATTGGACTGATTTTCATGTTTGATTGTTGGTTTATGTAGGCTGCTACGGGTACTTTCGATGGTATTATTGATACGGTCTCTGCACTTCACCCTATCATGCCGTTGATTAGTCTATTAAAGCAGGATGGGAAACTTGTTTTGCTTGGATCCAAGACCATTGACTCACCAGTTGTGATTGGTGGTAAGTATTTCTCATCATTTCACTTTTTCATATAATGAAGCACTTGAACAGCCTCCATTTACCTTGACTCCCGCTCCAAAATCAAAGCCAAATACACCCGTTGTGTGGTAGCAAGGTGGTTTGGGGTTAAGGGATGGGGACTAAGGATCTGGTCTCCTTATTTCCTTGGCAATGAGATAGGATTTGACATCTTGTTTCCTTTACACCGCACTTATAAGGGATCAGACTAGTTCCCTTGGAAGGATTAGAAATATTTCCGTATAATTTTGGTCATAGAGTCTATGTTACATGGATTCTCCTACACATATAAAGGACCCGTGTCAGAAACTCGACACTTGGACAAGGGTATATTTTGTCTCTGACAAACAAGCATTTTTCGCAATTTTATTTTCAATGAACTCTGCGTATAACTAACTCAATATAATTCATGAATGTCCATGACACCTGGTGAACAACATTTACACAATAAAACAAAGAAATATTGTACAAAATATGTAAATCTTGGCGTTTCCCCTTGTCCTTGAGATGGAAATTAGAAGAATTGGAGACCTAGACACGCACACACACCCGACACCCATACCAAGTTTATGGAACTTAGTTTAGGGGGTGTAGCTTCTGGGAGGTAGCTTCTGCATTTTTATTGATGATACTGACACAGCTCAACTTGAGCAAAAAACAAGTTAAAAAGCTAAATTTTAGAAGCTACCAATTTGATGTTTTAGCCTTTATATTAAGGCCCAGTTTTCCAAAGATATTAAAGGATCAAATCCTTTCAAAAGAATCTAAGTTTTGACAAAAAAATTCTTTAATTTGGTGCGAGAATAACCTTTTTTGATTTGAGCACTTACTATTTAGTCCTCATTCTGTCTGAATCTAATTTTGACAAAAAAATCCCTCCTCACTTACTCTTTAGTTCTCATTCTGTCTGATCCTTCTCCCTCTGTTTCTGATTTTTTTTCAAACACCCGGGTTTCTGATTTTTGAGTTTCTTTTTTTTTTCTAGACTAATATGTTGCTAACAAGGAATCTGGAATGACAGAGAGGAAGGTTGTGGGCACGAGTGTCATTGGGAGTGTGAAGGAAACACAAGAAATGCTGGATTTTTGTGCTAAGCACGACATAGTATCGGACATCGAACTCATTCAAATGGACTATGTGAACACTGCAATGGAGCGGCTGGAGAAAGCTGATGTCAAGTACCGGTTCGTCATTGATGTTGGTAACTCTTTGAAAACTGCCTAAGCGGGGCCTCCTTGCTCTTGGACTCTATGTCCTCTCAGTCCTCGCTGCAGTGTATTTTGTAACTTTACGAGCCATTATGAATCACACGTATGGGGGAAATCTTGTTCTGATTGAACGAGTTCTAGTTGCGGATATTGTGTTAGCGTTTTGGTTTCTGAAGCACGTGGCATATAGTGAATGCATGTTTTTTGTACACGTGCATATCTGTATCTTGTAAACCTTGATGGTTATATAAATGGAAGTTATGTTGTTCTACACAGATTTCCTTCTAATGAAGTTATGCGCGCGCGTGCACACACGGATTTCCACAAGTATAGTTATTTACATGCAATATATAGGAGTTGCTGATGAAAGGGGAAACATTGTTATCAGCTGGGATAACACTGAACTGTTATTACAGAACCAGCTGGAGCACTCATGCTAGATAGCCAGAAAAAAAGGGGAAAAGAAAGGCAAATTGTTATGAGCTTTCAACTTTAGTGAATGGAAGGGCAGAATATACATCTTAGACTGATATGTACAAGTCTGGCATAAGCTTGAATCTGAAATATGTTACACTGCTGCTCCTAATCTCATGGTTCTAGAAGTGATTAATTGATGCCTACTAGGTGTTTGCAAAATGCTAGTGAGAGAAAGTTATCTTATAAACCCTTTTTTTTTTTTTTTTTATGACCCCCATGGCCTTAACAATAAATCAATCTAGTGAGATTGCTAGTATATCTCTTAAGACCAAGGGTTTATCCAAACAATGATCTAGCATCACTACATGATCAACAAGTCAAAAGATCAACAGAACTATAAAGTAAATAAGATAACTTCCTCTCAGTAGCACATAACTCTTTAACCAAAAAAAAAAAAAAAAAAACTATATTATGCATGAATCTCACAAAATAAGCCACATTCTGAGTTTTTTTTTTTTTTAATTTGCTATCAAAATAGGTGGACAATAATATTAAGTTCAACACATCACCATAGTAAATAATCCTACCTCAAATAAAAACCCTAGAGAGAGAGAGAGAGAGAGAGAGAGAGAGAGAGAGAAAAATCCAAGGTGCTCCAATGGTGGTTTTGTTCGAATATATTTGAAGCTCTCTACGTGGAACGACTTTCTTTCTTGGCTCTTAGATCTCATGTCCAGGCCTTCGATTTGACTTTGGGGTGTAATAATGAGGTTTTGTGGAGTTGAGAGAGAGCGCAATGGAAAGAAAGAAAGAAATAGAGAACTAATGTACTCCCTCCATCCCAATTTAGTGGTTCTTTTTGGGTATTTTAATTTATTGGGGGAATATCATCGTTACAGTTGTCATATTTTTGTTTTCCTCCTTTTATCTTTCAAAACATCATCATTACATGTGCTTACTTTGAAAAAGTGAGGTAAAATACTAGTAAACTTAACACTTTTTTTTCCATTACTTTTCAATTGGGACACTCTTTTTGGGACAACAAAAAATGCCATCTGGAACCAAAAATCGGAGACAAAGGGAGTAATAGTATATAACTGCAAAATTACACTAGGCTCCCTCCGACTATATAGCTCCGACGATGTAGTTATTGTCCTAGCACTTATCTTATTATGGATAATTATACTATAGTACACCGCTACCAATTAATTAAATAATCAACTATAAAGCCATAACAATTCCCATTATACATTTGGGTCCCACACACGCGGTACATGGCCCACAAAGTTGGGTTCGATCAACCAAACATATTTATACATAGATATGCACATATATACATAAAAAATAAAAAATAAAAATCCATGTCTCACAAAATTATTTATTATAGTTACACACTATAGAATTACTAAAAAAAAAAAAATCAGAATTTGGCATGAGTCTCTACAATCTCCCCACTTCAACGAATTTCGTCCTCAAAATTTGTCACACACCTCAAGAAAAAACTAAGTTAGGAATAAGGATACTTCAAAAGGACTTTAGATTGCTACGTTTTAGCCCTCACAAACAAAAATAAGTATATACACACACACACACAAACGGCCCATGCGATGTTAGCATGTGTGAATGGTCCAGTTCATATTCATGGACCAAAGGGAATCCTCCTCCAAATATCAATATGCTCAGAAAAGATTCATTCTCCTGACATTTTGTCGAAACGACTTTTTTTAGTTTTCTTTTCTGGATTGATCATTCATATTAACGAGATGGATAAAAAAAAGTATAAAATGTGGACCAAAACTGAAAAAAAAAATCATATAGAACAATACTTTAAAAAAAAGAGAGGTTTGGTACTTTTTTCTCTTTAGTGGTTTTTTTAAAATTTTTTTATCTGTTTTGGTCATTTTATTTTTATTTTTATACTCCTTCCGTCGAAACGAATGATTAAATAAAAAATATATGACGAATCTAACAAAAATTTAGAAAAGACGAAAAAAAACTACCATAAGGATAAAAAGACTTTAGGAGACTCATTGCCACCTCATCGATGACGTCAACCATTATTGTGTATGTATGGCGACTGACGGTACATAATTATTAGGAAAGGAAATCAAGTCGACTCTATCCACTGTGAGAGTGAGAGTGAGAGAGAGAGTAAAGTGTTGTTGGGCTCGAAATGGGAATGAGACCACCAGAAGAAGAGCACCCAGTGAAGGCGTTTGGATGGGCAGCTAAAGACCCATCTGGCATCCTCTCTCCTTTCAATTTCTCCAGAAGGTATAAACTGTCAACCCTCTTCCATTTCCAACTGAAATTTCAATTCTCCTTATCGAACAATTTTGCTATTTTTCAAAATCAGGACACGTTTTCAAGGGTATATATGCAAAACATATAGGGTATTGAACTGATGGGGCTTTCGGAAATGGTGGGTTTTTTTTTTGCAGGGAAACAGGGGAAGAAGATGTAAGGGTAAAGATTCTGTACTGTGGGATTTGTCACTCTGATCTTCACAATGTCAAGAACGAAAGAGGCACTGCCAAGTACCCCATGGTTCCTGGGTATTTTTCGTTGCAAACCCACTTTCCTTCTATTCTCTATAGACATATAAATCAAACCCTTGATCTCCTTTTTTAGTACTATTTATTTATGATCATCAACCTTTCGAAAATTGTCAAATTTCACTATTTTCGGCGTTGGTCTGTTGTGGGTTTCACCCTAAAACACGCCAGGATTGTTCCACAATAGGAGTATACTCATTCGACATAAGTTAAATTAGGATCCGGTGCATTAGTACTTCCCAGGGGTCATCCGACATAAATTAAATCAGGGGCGGACGCAGAATTCTTTAACGCGGGGACCAAATCACATGTATTCATAAATTAACAACAAAATATCATCATTATATACTAATAGCACAATTTTGAGGAGACTTTTCTTCATAATTTTTACAAACAAAACCTAAAATATAATAGGGATAATCAGGGGGTGTGCATGGGCCTGGCCCCGCTTGCACCCCATAGGTCCACCCCTTCGTCCCATATTGCTTGTGTACGAAGAAAAACAGTGTATTTTTTGGATAGAAAATAAAGTACTTTCATTTTCTGTGAATATTTTTAAAAAAATTGTTGGTACCATATTAGTAAAAATTAAAAATCTCAATTAAATGTTTAAATTGATGCAAAAAAAGTCAAAAAATATACGCGAGAGTATTTTAGTTATTAATTCAAAAATCACACGACTTTTTGTAATGAACAAGCACTATGGGACAGAGGGAATATGCAGTGTAAATAACATGGCATGTTGCAAACTGAATGTTCCAGTTAGGAAATTCACAAGCATGTAAGTACAACTTATGGACGACCGGTTAGCAGCTACTCGCTTGGATTCCAGTCCTACTACGACTTCACTTATAAGAAGTCCTTCGGGCTATAGCACGTAAAGATCAAAATCGTGTACTTTAGACTCTACGAGTGTTACCCGAAATACCTTGTCAAAAGATCGAAAACAACTGTTACACGATACAGTTAGATCGATAGGATCGAATTTAATGATATCTGCATCCTTTATTTGGATTTTGTAACAATGATAAGTAGGAACTGTAAGTTCAAATTCCAACTGTTATCCCATGCTTTGTGCTAATTGTTTTGATCAATGCAGGCATGAGATGGTGGGAGAGGTGATTGAGGTGGGAAGCAAGGTAGGAAAGTTTAAAGTTGGGGACAAAGCTGGTGTGGGGGTCATAATCGGATCGTGTGGCTCGTGCCACTACTGTGCTAAGGATCTTGAGAACTACTGCCCCAAATGTATGCTCACTTACAATTCGACATACTACGATGGAACGCGAAATTATGGAGGCTACTCTGATGTAATTGTTGTGAACGAGCACTTTGTGTATCAAATTCCTGATAACTTGCCTCTTGATGCTGCTGCTCCTTTGCTTTGTGCTGGAATCACTACTTACAGTCCCCTGAGACATTATGGGCTCGACAAACCTGGTTTGAGCATTGGTATCGTGGGTTTGGGAGGATTGGGTCACATGGCTGTGAAATTCGCTAAGGCTTTTGGAGCTAAGGTCACAGTGATTAGTAGATCTCCTAGTAAGAAGAAGGAAGCCATCGAAGGCCTTGGTGCTGACTTGTTTTTGATTAGCAGTGATGCCAACGAAATGCAGGTGAGCGAGCTTTTCTTTGTTCATGGAAATTCTATGTATTGTATTGATTTTCATGTTTCTTCATGTTAGAATGCTAATTAATGCAGGCTGCTGTGGGTACTTTGGACGGTATTATTGATACGATCTCTGCAGTTCACGCTCTCATGCCATTGATTGGCCTCTTGAAGATTGATGGGAAACTTATCTTGCTTGGATCACCAAAAGTGCTAGAGTTACCAGTCATGCCTATGCTTGGGGGTAAGCATTTATAGTAATGGTTCCATACGCATCACTTGAGAAACGATGACCTTTATATCCTCATAATATGATAGTTGTTGTCCCCATCTTTCCCACCGCTGTTCCAAACTCCACCTACACCACACGATTCTGTAAAACTCAACAGTGAAAAAAATTTCCGAGATCAGTGGTAAAAATTTTCTTTACAAAACTTTATCGTCAAAACTATAAGTTTCTGTGCTCACTTCTTGTCACTTTTGTAAAAACATGCATTATTAACTTCTGTGATTAGTAATTAAAGTCTAAATTAAGCATTTCTTAATATGTTCTGTCTGACCATGTAGAAGAATTTTCGGAAGGGGTTTGGTTCGATTAGCGTAGTACTTGCCATTTAGTCATCCACATCATCTGAAATGTTCAACCGCACTTATTTTTTGGAAGAAAGCCTTTTGTTAATGAAGAATGTGGGATAGCAGGGAGGAAGCTTGTAGGTGGGAGTGGCATAGGGGGTGTCAAGGAAACTCAAGAAATGCTTGATTTTTGTTCGAAGCACAACATAACATCGGACATTGAAGTCATTCCAATTGACTACGTGAACTCCGCCATGGAACGATTGGAGAAAGCTGATGTTAAGTACCGATTTGTCATCGACGTTGGCAACACATTGAAAACTGCCTAGTCATACCCTTGCAGCTCTTGAATTTGAGGTAAGTTCGAGATTGTGACATTGCTATAGACAATAAATGGATTGCAGGTGGTGTTTATTTGGTAATCCTCGCAGT
Source organism: Vaccinium myrtillus (assembly GCA_016920895.1). Lineage (NCBI taxonomy): Eukaryota > Viridiplantae > Streptophyta > Magnoliopsida > Ericales > Ericaceae > Vaccinium > Vaccinium myrtillus. Next base: position 35,018,459 of record CM029273.1, on the reverse strand, counting down.
CATTGTGAATAGCACCTCGTCGAGAAATCTCACCCTGCGTGAATAAATTGATGGAGTTTCTAGTTGTGAAGTGTGGAGATTCAAAGCTGGTTTTGGTTTCTTTAAGTGGATGCGTAATGCGAGTGTTCTGTATGTGTATATACCTTTATCTTGTCCCTTTGGGGACATCCGATAAAATTAGAACGGTACTTGTATCGTGTATGTCTTCGTATTATATAAATTATGTTTCTTCTAGAATGATTTCATGTTTCATGTTTCATGGTTATGTAGATGGAAGCACCCGGCTTCTTTGCGGTACTAGTTTGGACTGCAGGACACAGTGGCATCTTTGGCTGCTTATCTGAATAGTTCATGGTCGAAGTTTGTTAGGGGTGGAGCTAGGATTATATTTTGAGGGGCCGAACCTTGTGAAATTAAATATCTTAGACTCGTAATAAAATGCGAAATTTAATGATTTCAATTGTTAATCTACCTTAATCAAAAGGACAAGGAGCAGAAAAAGTTGCGGGGCCGTGGCCGCCTCCAAAATGGCTTTGAAAATTTATTCTTATTAAGTAAGATACATCTGCGAATCTATACCATTAAAAACACATTTGGACAGGTGCGCGATTACATGATTACACTGGTGGTCATTTGGCCAGATTTTAGATGGGACTGTATGTCAGGAGATGATCAGGAAAATTGATACTATCCGCAGTAGTAGCAATTGAACTGTGTTCACAGAACCACTCATACTCTGTTCAGATGAGTTATACCATATATTTGCACGAGCTCGGCTCGTCAAATTTTTATCGAGCTTGAGCTCAGCTCGTCATATTTAGTTCAAATGAGTTATATTGGCTCGTCAAATTTTTATTGAGCTTGAGCTCGGCTCGAGTTCATTTAAAAATTAAACGAACGAACCTAAACATTTGAAGTTCAGCTCGATTTAGCTCGTTTGCTGCCCCTAGTTATACGTTATTGAGTGAAAATGAGAGAGTCATATTTGGAAGGGAAAACTGAAAGATTGTTATATTTGATAAATAGTGAGGCCCAAACTTGAATTTGTAGACTGTGGGCCTGGTTGGTCTGTACCAAATTCAGCTCATTTGCATAAACACATGTCAGCGATTGGGCACTTTTGGACTGTACCAATGTTTTGGTGCCTGCCTGTCTGGGCCTCGACTAATCTTGAGGTCTAATCTCACCGTCCGCTAGCAGGAGTACAATTATTCATTTGGTAGTATGTAAATGGAACGGTAATAAACCTGAGTTTCTACTACGGTATTTTCGGTTGGATTTGACAACTTGTCGTTCAAGAATATCGAAAATGCCGTAGTCTATTTGACAACTTGTAGTCTAAGAGTACCGAAAATACCGTAGTGGAACTCAGCTTAAGAGTAACAATTTACAATTTGCAAGTTGGGTTATGTTTATATACAAATGCAATTCTCACATCACTCTGCTTAAATTATTGTTCTTTATATATAATTCTTAACGAAAATAAACAAAACGTTTCCTTTACAGCCACAGGCAAAATAAATTGGAAAAAAGGGGGGCAAACATTAGATGGAAAATCTGGAAAATCAAGACAACATAAAATCAGAAAATACAGAAAACCAACTGATGAGCAGGAATACAAGAAAGAAGGAAGTGGGAAATTAAAGATCATAGCAAAAAAAAAAATTTAAAAATGCCACCAACATAGAATAATAATTTTAACCCAAAGGTTAGTCTAGTGGTCAAGGTTAGGGGTTTAGGGTTGTTTCTCCTAAGACTTCAGGTTTGAAATATCTAAGATGTTGTCAACTCTTTTAAGACCACATAGTTTGTCGAGTCGTTTCTTTCATGACTCCGGAATTAGTTGAGATACGCGCAAGCTAATCCGGACACTTGATTATGAAGGGAAAAAAACCTAGACACGCGCATATTTCCGGAGTTCCAAACACAGATGCATCGGAACCGCCTGATGTGTGTGGACCCCACATTTACTGTGTGGAACTAGAATCTGTTTGCAGATTTGCAAAAAATTTTTTTACATACATCTATATCTGGATTTGTACAATTTTATATGTGTCCGATAATCCGTGGGTCTTAAGATTGGGGCGCCCCGTGAGATAGGTAACGTAAGGCCTAATAAGTGGACAGCAGTGATATTATTAGCGTCTCCGTTTCGGTTTTTTCTGGTTTGGTTTCACGGGAATCCGGCTACCCCCTCTCCTCTCACGAGCTCCACTCCCTCTCTCTCTCAGCTGTTTATATGTAAACAGACTGGATCATCATAATTTCCGGCGCTGCACGTTTATGATCCAGCGCATATATAATACATAAATAGGGGTCGCCGGGTCGGTTCCAGAGACACAATTTTTTACACAAAATGTACGTCACCTTGTGCGAGTCCCATTTTGGAGTCCCACATAAATAATCGGAGTCGTTCAATTTGTTTTAAATATACTTTTAGGAGGTGTACATGTTTAAAAATAATCGGAGTCCCAAGCTAATAATCAAAGTCGTTTAGTTTGTATAAAACATGTTTTCAAGAGTTTCGTAAAAAAAAATCGACACATTCCGATATCGGTGAGGGTTTGATTGATTCGTTTAGTTTTTATCATGTCAAATTTAGGGACAAATGGAGTATCGATCAATCATTCAGTTTTTATCCTGTCAAATTTAGAAACAAATATAGATCAAGTCTTTACCGATATCCGAATGAGTTTATTACTTACGCGAACGCTTAAAATCACGTTTTGTACAAATTTAACGGCTCTAATCATTTTTCTAAGACTCCAACATGGGTCCCACATAAGGTGGTGTACGTTTTGTGTCAAAATTGTGTTCCGAAAACCGACCTACATGTATGTAACTCCATATGTCATATATCCATATACGTATATGTATATATTGCTTATTGCGTCTAGTTTGTTTTTGCAAGCCAGCAGGAAGAAAGAATAACGTCGTTCCGTCCTTGGGCGGTTGTGCCATGTCAGATAGGGCAGTGGCGTTTTACATGCATGTCCCACCTGCTTCCTCATCTGCATTCTCTGCAGTACGCAAAAATAAGCCAAAACCATCCAATTTTTATAGAATTAGTATATATCAATACTAGTCAGTGGCGGAGCCAGAATTTTAATCCGAGGGGGGCCGAAGTAATTGATATCTTATTGGCTACACGTAAACAAATTATACCGTAGTGTTTTTGTTTTCTCATGTAATACAAATGCACATTGAAATATTGCAATCTAATGCAGTAAAAGTATACAAATCATTTTGTTCTATTACTTTAGCTACGACAACACTCGCATGCTCATTTGCTTGGTTATAAAAGAAATAAAGAAATTAGAATGTGAAATAACCTGTTTTTTTTTTACTAATTTATTAATTTGCTACTAAAAACTAGATATTTTAAAATAATTTATTAAGGTGCCTCCGCCACTGATAGTAGTAATAGTACCAATACTAACGGTGATTGGGGGTATCGAATGATAATAGCAATGTCAATTGTAATTGCCATGAATTTTTTAAAATGATTTTCGATGAAACACACCAAACATATTTTAGAGTGCCTCGTTAAATTACTCCTAGCGATCGAGTATTGGTCGTGAACCATTTCGTGACTTGGAAATGAACCATTAGGTTATAGGCAAATTATTTGCACATACGCGAGTTTTCAATCTTTCTGGTATAATGAACTGTAATGTTATCGGAAAATGGGAAAACACCTATAAATACAGGCACCCTGTACGCTACACAGTCGCACATATATGAAACCGTACAAACTTTTTTTTTTCCCACATACCAAAGTGTTAAGGAAAATAATTATCACATGATCTAATCATATTTATCCTTGAAAAATAAAAAGTATGACTTTGAAAAAGAAAAATAAATTTGTGAAATATAAATACTATAAAATCACAGGCCCGTAATTTGTCAATGTTATTTTTCCTGAGATAATCTACGTGAAGGAACCTATAAAATGGACTCACCCCATGCAAGGTGGTATTGCAAGATAAATCTGTTTTTCACAATTTTATTACGCTCATGAGATCCAGGGTGTGTTTTTCGTATTATTTTTGTCTTTAAACTGCAGATAAAAATAATTTTTTTTTTGGAGACTATTGTTGAGATAAAAGTTGGGGAAGCTTTTACCCCATGAGATCCAGGGTATTGTAGGATAAAAGTTGGGGTTTATGAGTATTTTTGTTTTCTCCCCTCAATTGCTATGTCAATTCGTTTGTCACAATTTCGTTAGACCACGAACATAAAATAACTTGTACTAAATCGAAAAACTTGAATTTTTTCGAAAGCACCACTTTGATTCTTTTGTACAAAATAGTGGAGATTGGATATGTAAGAACACAACTTTAATGCATAACTCTGGACACAATAGTACTTTGTGCAACCTTTCGATACATATGAACCTCCGATCTCCATGCATCGAAACAATTCTGGACACTATTGTATTTGCAATGGCGTTTTAAAATTATGTGTAGACTTTCCGTATAATCACTTTTTTTTTTGTCGTCTTGTGACGTAAATTTATAAAATTAACATTTCATTTATATACTTTTCCACAGTTGGAAAGCAAATATAAAATTCATATCACAAGAAGACCAAAAAAAGAGTGCGGTTATTAAAAAATTAAAGAGGGGCGCGAAAATCACTTTCGAAAACCAACTGTATACAAATTACAGAAGTCCAAAACTTCGAATTTTTTTAAAAAAAATTGAGAAAATAATGTAGGGTAAAGTAAAATTAAGTGAGGCGTGGGGGGTAAAAATGGGGGTTAAAAGGGACATCTCAAGGGAGGGGGAAGAGACAAATAAGCTGCTGGTGCTCTTGTTTTGATACAGAACTGCTGCTGCTGCAGCTGCCTCTTCATCACTGAAGCCCTTCCCAGCCCCCCCACCCTATAGTACTAAACACTAGTACTGATGCCTCCCCAGTGCCCTACAAACATGTCAGGCATTTGCCTGCCTCTGGTTTTATTGTACTTACATTTTCACCTAGTACTGTATTTTACATGCTCCTCTCCAGTCACATTATTCCAAACTTCTCTCCACAATTATGACCCTATTTTGCATGTCCATACAATGATGACCCTATTTTCTCAAAATAATTATTCAAAAAAAAATTACTTTTTTAGTTTTGCCACAAATTTTTGTAGATTATTAGATTGTCTCCACGAGATGAATCGCAAAAGTAAAAAAAAAAAAAAAAGACTTTTACCTTCTTTTTCTTTTTTCTTTTTTTGAAAATATCCAATTTTTAGCACTTTGTGAATTATTGGTTTATCATGAGAGGAATCGAAAAAAGTAAAAAAAAAATGGAGTATGACTTTACCCAATGTTTTTAAGACAAACCCAACACTTTTAAGTATAACCTACAGTATTTGGGAAACTACTATCCATGAATGAATATCATAACCCATACACTTGTTCCATATAAAATATTTCAATGTCAACCAAATATAAAGGGTTTTCAAAATTCCAATAGAACCTCAAACACTTGCTCCCTCGTCTTAATTTGTTTATCCAATTTGCAGAACATAGTTCTTAAAGAAACATTATCGTTGCACCTAAATGTATATTGGTTTTGTTTTGGCATATTTTACTTTGTTTACCTTGTTCTAGACTGGTACACATTTTGTTAGGGGTGTTTTTGAGAACTTTGGTACAAGCTTAATTCCTTCCCTGAGGTTTACTAACCCTTTTTTTTTTTTCCCTGTTGTTTGCTTGGGTTTGATTTCTGGTCATCCCTGGCTTTCTCTTTGTATCTCCTTCTTTCATTAATATACTCTTTTGTCTACAAAAAAAATATATAAATGCTCTATTTTCTAAAAGGCACCACTCTAGATATCGAAAAAATTAATCGAAAAATAATTTTTGCGCTCCACTTTCTAATAAATGCACTCTCATATTTTTCTTTTTGTACTTGTATTTTATATATTTTAAGCATTAAAGGACAAAGTCTGGAGTGCTTCCATTTATAAGAAGTTGGAGTGTAAAAATCGTTACCCAATTACTTTTAGACTCAAATAATGATGGGCAAAAAGGGAATCCATTAGTCAATAAACATTTTGGGACAAGTAAAAGACAATAAGTAGACAAAAAAATTGGGACAGGAGTATTATTTAAGTAAATTTCATTCCTTAAATTTAACATATGACTAACATACTTCAAATACAAAATCATTGAGCAAAATGATTTAGTATTTAAATTTTTTTCGGATTATATAATTCAAAAAGTTAAATACAAACAAATATAATCATAAAATTTGAATTGAAATGATTTTCACACTCCTTTTTCTTATAAATAAATTATTATTATTTTTGTCTTTTAGTGACAAAATTACACACAAAAATTTACTAAAAGACTAACAGGTGGTGCATTTATAAGAAAATGAAGTGTCAAAATCATTACCCAATTTGAATACACTATGAAGTTTTGATCTACAAAAAAAATAGCTAAACTATCCTTTTTACTTCTTTTTTTTTTTTTTTGGGTACCCATTACTCCTTTTTACTTCATCTGATAAAAACAATGTTGAGGAAATGATAAATTTGACAAAAGTTCGAATTTTATGCTAAAAACCGCACTAAAAATGATTGTGAAATTTTGACATAATTCTCTTTATGCTTAACATAAAAAAAAAAACAAGGTACTTGTAGTTTTGGAAAATGCTATAAGAGCCCATTGGGCTGTCAATAAAGCAAAAAGTTAACAAATAAATGTAATTTTCTGTATGTAAAAGTGTCAACAAGAAGTATTAAACGTGCATGAATTAACTGTATTTACTTTTACTTTATTAACTGCAGTATCAATAGCATAACCGTTCATAGTTTTGCAATGAGATCAAAGGGCAACAAAAAAAAAATGTCAAAACATTCCTCCCTTTGCTTTTAATCGCAGGCTATCAACAGCACCTTTAAATCTTGTTCAAATAAAACAACTTTAAATCTCTTTTTATTCCTTTCTAATCACTTTTTCCTTTAATCTTTTTTGCCTGTAGGTGTAGGGTATGTTGGAGTAATAAAGGTTGTAACCCACAAAGCCATCATCAACTGTCAACAAGTACCTACATCCTTTTTATATTAAAAATCAGTCTAGCGGTCAGTCGTTAAGGTGATATTTGAATTGCTCATTTTTTACTTTTCAACTTTATGTTTTTAGTTTTTGGTTGTTCGGATGGAAATTTCAAAATGCATTATGTGAGAATGCGTTTTGGTTTTTTTGACATTAGAGAGGAAAAACCAAAAATATGGTGGGAGAAGCTTTTTGATTTCTCTTTTTTTTTTTCTTTTCCCAAACATTTTTCAAAATTGAAAGTACTTTTGACCAGAGACGGATACAAGGGGGGCCTGGGGTTTCACGCGCCCCCGCTCCCCCACTGACCCCGCTCAAAACTTTAAAAAAAAATTATATATACATTTAGTTTAATTATGTAATATAATGCTATATTTAGCAACACACTCATATATATCTCAAAACTAAAAATGTAGAGTTAATTTTGTGCTTCAACTTTCGTTGGCTGGTTCATTTATAATTATTGGTTTATGAATTATTTGTTTATTTGAAGATATCTTTTGATTTTCTTTATTTTTAACCGTCGTGGGAATTTTTTTAAAAAAAGTTATTAGTAAACCATCTCGATCATTTCTAAAGACTTGTTAATGTCAAGGTAAACCATACTTTAAAAGTTTTGTCTAAGATCGTGTGCTCATTTTTTGATTTTTTTTTTTATAAAAAATATATATTATAAACTGTAGCCCATAATGAATGTCTTAATTTAGCAAGAACATTCACTAAGAAAAAATTCACGATTATAATTAATAAGGTGTCACCACTTGGGTGAATTTCTGGATCCGTCCCTGCTTTAACATAATCTAAAAAGTCAAAATTCCAAAAAATTAAAAATGAAAAGGATGGAAAATGAGCATCCTAAACACGCCCTAGTAGACCACCGTCTTGTGGTACCCCAACCCTTTCTCACTCCACGTTTTTGTGGAATGAATTCACTTAGTGCCAAGTTCAAAGATATATGTGGCCATATATACGAATGTAGGATAATTTTTCCAACTTTTTCCTTTTAATTTTTTAATTTAATTTTAAACTTTTTTCACATTTTTCTCTTTTGACTACAAGTATCGATCTTTCTATTCTGCCAGATCTCTATCAGAGTATCATCTACTTTTCTTGTCTCTTCTCTCTCACTCTCCATACATCCCCCTCTACCTCTCTATATATACCACCCAGTCCTTTTTCTCTCTAGATCCAATCTCTCATCCAACTTTATTCATTCTACCAGATCTACCCTTCCAACATATCTTATTTTCCCCCACACACCCCCTCCTTAATTGATGAAGATCACAAGCACCCATCAACATCCCTTCCCCTCTCTCCTCTCCACCCCATGCATGAAACCCATTGAAATCCACTAGTATATTTGCCTCTTGCATAAGGAAACTAAACAAACCCACAAATTTTTTTCTTATCCCCTCTCTCTCTCTCTCTCTACTATATACATCTAGGGTTTCTTTTTTGAGGTGCAGGTGCAACTAACTAGAGGTGGTGGTGTGATGTCGGAAGAAAATATTCCGGCGAAACCGGGGAGCCAAGGCTCCGGGAGCAAGAAAACGACGTTGTTGAGGCCGCCGGAGCAAGCCCAAAAGTGTCCAAGATGTGATTCCCCCAACACGAAATTCTGCTACTACAACAATTACAGCTTAACACAGCCAAGGCATTTCTGCAAGACTTGTAGAAGGTACTACTACTTCATATGTGTACCACTTCCTTATATAGATAGATGTCTGTTGTGTGCAATTAATGACTGTGTTTGGTGAATTTGTATGGTACTTTTAACTTGATTTTATAAGAAGGCCACGAGCCAGTGGAAGGTGCGATTGGTTCTCCGGTTAGTTAATTAACCCGCTAATCGGATTCGGATACCAAGAAAACACTATACAAATACTTTTTTTGTTTTGTTTTTGATAACTAGATCTCCGGAGCTCTGAAGGTAACGACTATGTATAACCTCTAGTAGCCTTCATCATAAAATTGTAACAACTTGATCAAATTCTAATCCTAGAAACCCCTAGTTTTATTTTTTGAAAATTCAAACAATTAATATTCTCTGCAAAATTGAGGCTTTGTTTGGAAAATGGGAAAGAAAGACATAATTATCTTTCTTTTTATCCCTTTGTCTGAAGAAAAAGAGGAGAATTTTTTTTTTCTTTTTTGCTAATCAAAAAGAGAGGAGAAAGCTAAAAAAAATATTGTGAATTTTCTCTACGCTTTCTTCCCTATTAACTTTTCTTTCATTTTTTTTTTCCTTCCTCAACTACAGTGTGCTAATTCTGAATTTTTCCAATAGGTACTGGACTAAAGGAGGGGCACTACGCAACGTACCGATCGGAGGGGGCTGCCGGAAAAGCAAGAAGACAAAATCCTCATCTTCAAGTTTCTCCGGCGACTCAAAGGACTCCGGCGGCGGTTTGAAGTTCTTTCATGGTCTTTCTCCTGCCATGGATTTTCAACTTGGTGGTGGTGTTGGTCTCTCTTTCCCTACTAGTGGGTATAGCTACAACCAATTCCCTCTCTCTTCTTCCACTCCTTGTTTTGCCTCTGACACCCTGGGAAATTCCAGTACTACCCTAATGGGTCTCAATTTCCCTCTACTGAAACATGTGGAGAGTGGTGGATTTGGGCAAGAAATGGGTGGCCAAAGTAGCACTATCGCATCGTCGATCGAGTCGTTGAGTTCAATCAACCAAGATCTGCACTGGAAATTACAGCAGCAGAGATTGGCAATGCTTTTTGGAGGAGGAGAAAATAGTCAAAAAGAAAGCAGCAGTGGCATTTCACTTCAAAAGCCACAACCCATTATGTTTCAGAACCTGGAGATATCCAAACCTGACGATTGTGATCAAGCTGTGGGGGGTGTTAGTGGTAACAGTTCAAGAAAAGAGGGTGCAATTGGTAATTTAGCAACTGAGTGGTACTTTGATAGCAGCTCTTATGCACCTCATGTGAATCCTACTGGTACAAGCAATGTTATGAGTAGCAATGGCAATGAAAACACAAACAACTGGAGTGGAATGCAGAGTTGGAATGATTTGAATCAGTACGGTGGGTTGCCATAGCTGAGAGAAAGGTCGACGAGGGGAAGAGATAAGACTAAAAGGTGGAAAGAGAAAAAGAAAAAGGAAAAAAGTAGTAAGTGTTTATCGAATATCTGATATGATCGATTCAAGATCGATCAATCAGATTGAGTGTCCCGAAACATAAATGATATCAAAATAGAGTAAGATTTTAACTCTTTTTTACTTTTGGTAACTACCCAGATCCGTTTAAAAGTCTAATTATTCAGTGTTCTTGAGTACAGCCGCGTGGTGCCCCGGAATAATCCACGGCCACCACACATTCTTGTGGAGCTCACAACTAAGGTATGAAATCTAAGTAAATGTGTGGTGCGCTGGAATACTGTGTGACTGTGCTCCGCGACTACGAATAATCACTCCATCCGTCAACTATAAATCTCCTCTTCTTGTTGGTTTAATGGGTGAATATGTTGATACAGGTAAATGGGGGTACAAAGGATTTGAGTTCTCTTTTGGGGTTTAGCTCAATATGGTAAAACGTTGGGAAAATGGGGAAATTTGGTATTTTTAGTTATTTTTATTATTACTATTATTTTGCGCTGGCTTTTACATAATCAGAAAGATGCTGATCAACAGAATGCATTCCATTTCTTTAGCTTTTAATTTACAAGGTTGTACTTGAGATTTTTCAGGTTCGAAATATATTATCTGTGATGTCCAATACTTGTCATACTGCTTTACTTTGCTTGTGCTACCCAAAATATTATCAAGTTTATCGTAGGATTTAAATATCTGCTGCTACGTATATATCGGCCTTTGATAGCGACTTTTCGGTCGTCCGGTATCACTATAAAAAAACCGCACCCGTACTGGTTGATTTATTTTCCACTATGTATCGGCTTGTGTTCAATTTTTTACCTGCTTCACAGTTGCTTCAACCGTGACATAAACTCTACAGCCACTTCAGGCATCACTGCACTCGATTCCTGATATGTATCACTCGATATACTCATTACCGCTACACTTTTACTGCTATCATACGCAGCCCACTACCGCTATTTCAAACCTAGCTTGAGTCTTTATTCAAATGAGATTTGCTTTAGTTTTGTTTCTTCAAAGTTGTGATCCATGAGTGTTGATTAATTGTGTTTGTGTAAGGTGGGAAATTTTTTTGAGTACGTTCTTCTAGCTATTGCTCCAGTGGACTTCTCAATGCTGTATTATGTTATTGTGAGCTTACACTATGAATACCGCCAAACCAGTGACGGATCTAGGAATTCCACACAAGGGGTCAGCTTTCAAAAATAACTTCGGAAAAAAAAATCACAAGATACCAAACACACAATTTTTATACTTTTCTTCAAAATTCATTTCGTACTTATTAGGATCTTAAGTTCTGAAAGAAAAATTAAAAAGTTCGATCAAGTACCTATAATCATCCGATTGAGCTAATTTGTTACAAGATCAATTGAAAAAATACTTTAAAGTTATTGAACGGCTCAATTTTTTTACAAACTCAAAAACAAAATAATAATAATTAATTTCAAGAATTTCAGGGGGTCATGTGACCCCCTGTGCCCATGGTGGATCTGCCACTGCCACCTAGAAATATTTCTAAATGATCCGTCATTTAGTGGAGGAATGAGATGTAAATGAATTGTGAAAATTTTACACTTCACTTTTGATGAACGCACTGGTGGAAAGTAAACTTGATTTTAGTTGAGTTGTTTTATTTGGTGAGGACTTTTCATATTTGTTAGTGGAAGTTTTAGAAATGAAAGGTCTTAATAAGTAGATTGTAGTAATGAAATAAGAAGTTAGTATCGTGAAAAAATCACTATTTATTATCTAGTGGAGGTCATTGGAATAGTGCTAGTGTGCTGGTTAATTAGAGGTAGTGGGTGTTACATCTTGATATCCCTATAAATACTTAGGTAATTTAGTGATAATAGTTTGATGGAAAGTGGAGATAAAAGACTAGGGCTGAGTAGAGTGAATAAACTACAATGGAGTAGTCATGTGTGATAAAGATTATTAAAACATTTTATCACATATTGTGTTATCTCCTCATTCACGTCTCTCCTACTTGTTTAACTGTATTTGGTCTATCACAAATTTCCAACATGCATTTCAAACTAGTCTTCTGATGTGTTTTAAGAGTGACGTTGGAGTATTATTTTAAAGGGTACAATTAAAGATAAATTTTAAAGGATTTTGCTAACCTCCGCTCATTCGGCAGATATAATGGTAAACAAGTTCGGACACTAATACACTTATCATGGATATATCAATAAAATATTTTTGAATATCAATCCACTTTTGACCCATTATCTTTCGCCCTTGAAGGTTGATGTTAGGGGGTGTTTGGAAGCCATTTTTCTACTTCTCATTTTCACATTTTTGAGTTTTGGATGTTTGGGAGACTTAGACCAAAATGACTTATCAGAAAATGGGTTTTCCATTTTGAACTTCAGAGAGGAGAAGTGAAAAAGAGGTGGTGAGAAGCTTTTTGACTTCTCATTTTCATTAGCAAAAAGACCCACAAAATGTATTTTGGACATATCCTCCAAATACTACTCCTGTTACAAAATATACTCCGCACATTTCTCTCAAACACTCCTACTAAACTGAAAATACATTCTGACCATAATCCAAAAAATTAAAAAGCCAAAAAATTAAAAATAAAAATCTGAAAATGAGGCTCTCAAACACCTTCTAATTTTGAGATGTATTTAGACAGGATGAAGGGTAATCAATACTTTTCCTTGATTTCCTTTTCCATCCAAAATACTTCCTACACTGATCTCTTTGGGATCTGGAATGGATATTGGAGTGTTATTAAACGGAGAAAATGACACATCTTTGATTTGTTTTATGTTCAGTCAGTCTGCAGAAGAACTCTCACTGTCTCTCTCTCCCTTCTCAGTCACAAAACAATGTCTGTAAACATAACAGAAGCTGGCTTACCTATGTCCTAGCTTTGCAGAGTTAACCCTAGCACAGACCAAGGGGACCAGAATCTCTCCCTTCCCTTATTGTGCCTAGGGCTTTTCCTACTCGGAAGTCTGCTAGCACATACCAAGGGGACCAGATCATGTACAGCCACGGTTATGCAGTGCCACCTCAGGTCCCCATGAAGATGATTTGAGTTGTTTATTTTTCCAATAATGCTATGGGTACACAAAAAATGCACACCAAATGTACACGGATAAAGATACACGTACAGAAAAATGGGACCGAAAATGTACCGATCGAGTTCGGGGACCCACTTTTGGGTCCCAAACGAGTGATCTGAACCGTTCATTGTTCTTAAAACATTTTTCCAATGGACCCCACAAAATTCCGCTCAATCGGACGGTTGGAAGTGCTCCAATCCAAGTCTCACCGTTTGAATCGAATTTTTTTTTTATTCAAACGGTGAGACTTTGGTTCGAGCACTTCCAACCGTCCGATTGAGCTGAAATTTTGTGGGGCCCCTCGGAAATATGTTTTAAAAATAATGAACGGTTTGGATCACTCGTGTGGGACCCAAAAGTGGGTCCCCGAACTCGATCGGTACATTTTCTGTGCTCCCCGTTCTGTACGGGTAGCACTGTCCAAATGTACACAAGGTGATGTGGCGGATGGGGAGCCACTTATCTTTTTGGGTGGACTCCACGTTGGGCTTCCCCCCATTCGCCGCATCACCTGGTATGCATTTGGTGTACCCATAGCATTATTCTTATTTTTCTTGAAACCTTTTTTTTTGGTTCCCGTAAAAAATAAACACAATCGAAGTTTGTTAAAGATGGTTTTAAAATTTGTAGGGCGAAATTGAGTGATTAGTCCTATGAATTTTGCCTTTTAACGATATTCGATTGAGCCGATTTTTTACAAGAACCACAAAAAAATGTTTTAAGAAAAATGAACGACTCAAATCATCTTCGCGGGACATGTGGTGGAGCCGCATAACCGTTTGTGCATGGTATGTTCATACGGACCGTGATAGGGGTACAGAGCCCAAGGTACCGAAATTGCACAGAGGGCACACGGGGACCCACTTTTGGGTCCCACACGAGTGATCCGAACCGTTCATTATTCTTAAAAACAATTTCCGAGGGCCCCCACAAAATTTCAGCTCAATCGGACGGTTAAAAGTGTGTAAACCGAAGTGGGTCCGATTGAGCCGAAATTTTGTGGGCCCTCGGAAATTGTTTTTAAGAATAATGAATCGATTCGGATCACTCATTCGTGTGGAAAAAAAGTGGTCCCCAAATGTCTCTACCAATGGCTCTGTACCCTTATCTTTATCCATGTTCATACTTGTATGTGCAAATAGCAATCTTGTTTGGTATTAGCTACTTTTATCTCGAAATATTTGTCAAACGGTCAATTAAAAATAATACAGTTCATATTTTAAAGAGAACTTATAATTTTGTCATATGTGAAAATAAGTCATTGATATCTAGTAGTAGTGTTGTACAAATTTTGAGTTTCTTAAAAAGTTTCTATTATTTTTAATTTTCATTTCACAGACCGGACAAATATTTTTGAGGGAGTAATTATTAAGTAATTGATTTTGACACTTTACTATTTATTAACCACACTCACTATTCGCCTTACTAATATTCAAAATACAAATAACATGAGCACTTAAGGACAAATATTGAATTGTGATTATCAAGTGTCAAAATCATTTCCTAATTATTAATACGTTATGGTATGATCCGGTAGTGTCTGAAAAAGTGGTGGCCTGAAAGTGGATTAAACTGAATGGTACTGTCAACATTGTGTAACGAGTTTTCTCTTTTCACTCTTATTCATTTAATCACCAAAGTTGCCAATACGCACCAATCCCAAGCAATTGTCCATTTTCCGGATGTGTCCATTTATAGGATGTGGCACCATCCTACGCCATACGTATAGGCAGCACATGGCACCATCTATTTTTGATACAGAGGTGTAGTGTCATGTTAGTCTTTCGGCTAAAAAATTTTATTTTTCGGATTTAAAAAAAGATTATTCACAAAACATTAAGGCTTTAATAATTTTATCTTTTAGCTTTTTTTGAACCGGTTGAACAAATCGAGAAAACTAACAAATGCAAAAAAAAATTGAATAAGGACAAAACCAAAAACCAAAAACCACCAAAAAAATTTTCAATTCACCCAAAGAGAACTAGTCTTTTTAGCAACCAATTGTTCGGTTTAAAAAAGATTCTTGTTCGGAAGAGACTACTTTGAACGAACAAAATTTTTAAATAGAATTTAACCATTTTTTTTAGAACTGTTTAGAATTTAACCATTGAAAACACTTTTGGCTTTTGGATTTTCGGCTTTTGGCACTACACACTTGTAGTTTTGGATGTGGGAGGAGTGTTTGGGAAGAGGGTGCGAATGTGTTTTGGGGAAAAGCAATTTGGTGAAAACGCTCCTAACCTCATTTCAAATTATCTTCAAAAACGGAAAAAGTTTTCGGCGAACAACGGTCAAAATCATTTTACGCTTTTTTAAGAAGACATTTTTACATTTAATTTAACCCCAAACGGGCTTAATTTAACCCCTATTTATCCGGATCGTAGGCCGCCAATCGGACGGTCGAGGGAGCTCACTACACTCATGTATTAAATTTCCTCACTGCACACCCCCCGATCCACTACAATAATAGAGACCCCGAGTGCCTAGCTAGTAGCTACCATATACAAAAATATGACCCAATTGCATTCATACATGACCAAAGAAAAGCCAAGACCCTTACCTGAAACCATGAAATACTTTATTTGACTCCTATCTTTACTCTCATAATTATCCGGTAGAATACTTCGCAGACGCTCCGAATTCTCAATTCTCACCCTACAACCCAACTTTAGTAACTCGGGATGGTTTCAGTACTTTTCCAGGCACTCTTGAGTTTGCTCATGCACACGCAGTTGTGACTTAGCCATGACGATGGATCTGTTCACGGAAGAAGGAATCAAGGATGAACACAGGTTCAATTATGTGTTCTGAGGTTTGGTCTTGCAAGTGGATACGCGTTGTAACTTGTCACACGACGAATCTTGTTAGGAAACAAGACGACGTTAATAATGTGTCCAGCTAACAACGAAAAAAGTTTTTAAGGATGAAATTGAGGGGAAAAAATAGACTGAAGTGGGAAATGTAATAAACTCTAAAGGGACAAACTGTAATTTACTTGTCAAACAATTGAATGTGACTATGAGAGAGAGAGAGCGCTGTCATATAGAGCTTAGGGTTCGTTTATTGTCACAAACATGTTTCTGGTTAACTTTTTTAAGGGCATTGGGTGGTGAGTCTCCTCTCGGTCATAGTAGTAGCTGCCACTGAGATTCTTTTTGTGCTTTTGTTTTGTTTGCGACCAAAAAAGTTTTTTTTTTCTTTTTCTTTTTCTTTTGAGAATCACGACTGTCGGAGCCAGTTCATTCTTTTATTTCTTAATAAAATACCTTGTCTTCCCCGAATAGTGTACCAAAAATGTACACTGGACTGTCTGCGAAATTACAATATTTTCTTTTTTATCGGCAAAAGAAGAAATACATTAAAACTCGATAAGGATACATCGAGAGGAGAGGAAAAAAAGGGATCAACAAAAAGTCGAAAGCCCAAAGCAAAACAAATGAAACAATAGAAATGAAAATTAGGGATAAAAAAACAAAGCTCAGGGATGAGCTATATCTTGATGCGCCTGATGGCATCGAGGTTGCCAATAAAATCTTCCACGGAGTAGGATTGCAAATTGTTCGGACCTTTAATTCAGAGGACAAACCTTAATTTTAACCTGTTCAACGCAATCTTCCTAAGAGGAGGCCTTGTTGTTGAAGATGTGGTCATTTCTAGATTTCCAAATCGACAAGATGACAGAGAAAAAGCAACAATTCCAGTGAAATAAAAATTAGAGCATTTTCTACCTACCAACTATCCGTTCTAGCTACATGCGTGTCTGAATGCGTGTGGAATCGGATAAACAAAAGATATCATCATATCCAAGTAACAGAATACTGAAAACCTTGACAATCAAGTTACACTAAATTATGTCCCATAAGTTGATAATTAGAGGATTGAAAAGTAGTAATAACTTTTGATTAAGTTTGTCGTCTGCAAAGTTCATAATTACATGAATGTATGATTGTCATCGCACATGTTTCATATTGTTTAGCTAGCTTCTATGTTCTATTAAAAAAAAGAGAGAGAGGTACTTTTAGCAATTTCGTGATGCTTTTATTCTTTTTCGGTTTTGTTTATTTCATTTTTTGTTAAATTTTTGTTTTGAGCTTTTGATCAATTTTTTTTATAGTTATCAACTCGTCTTGACGAGAAGAATAAAAATAATAAAAATAAAAGCCGGATTAAGAAAATTAGAAAGACAAAAAAAAAAAAAAAAAAAAACAAACAAACGTAATTTTGTGACTTTTTCTGCAGTAGTTATTTTCCGTACTTTGTTCATATTTTTACACTTATTTCCCCCACTCAGATGAATAAGAAAAGAAACAAAAATTAAAATGAATAAGGCTTCTTTGCAATCTGATGTTGGACTGTAGATAGTCATTCGTGTGATATTAGTCATCCAAAAGTGTTTTTCATGTAGTCTAGATTTTTTTAAAACATAGTTTCTTCGGTGGAAGTGGTTTTTTAAAATCTAGCCCATTGAATTTAACCATTCGGATGTAATAGCAGAGGCCTATCTGTAGTTAAAAATGCAGAGAAACCGAGTGGAGAGAGAGAGAGAGAGGTGGCCTATCTGTAGTCTAACTGCAGAGAAACCGAGAGAGAGAGAGAGAGAGATCAGAGAGAGAGAGAGAGAGAGAGAGAGAAGGGTGGCCAAGGAACAGAAGAGCATGAAGCCGCGTGATTAACGTGAAAGACTCACTGGAAGACAAGCTTACTTTTTTCGTTACTCCAACGCCCCCTTGTGTTTTGTCAACTGTCAAATTACACCCCTGCAAGAATTTCATGAGTCATCTAACAAGATAATCAAGGGAAAAACTATATTGTGGCATGCCTCCACACCCTTATATCATGCACCTATTTTGCCTGCCTCACACTTGGTGGGTATGCCTTAAATAGTGCATAATATATGCCCAAGTATGAGGGAAAATGGATTAGAAAATGGGCACAAGTACAACTGCTTCATGTGACATAATTTTTCATTTTTGGGGTCTAATAATTTACTCTAGCAACGACATATTTAGGGTGATCACATGAAGTAATTTCATGATTGAGCAAGACAACCCGTGGAAAGGACATAAATACCTCACCCACAAGGGAGTTCCAAAAGAAGGTTTACATATTTATGGCCACCATTAAATTTTATGAAACATTCTCATAGGTCCGTTCAACCACCGCTTGCTCAATAGGCGGTAGATAATATTCGTTAAAAGAGAAACCAGTTAGAATTTCAATGCACAATTTTGACTGTTAAATGACAATCGACGATTCGCAATCTTCTTTTCTGATTTGTAGTAAATGTCAACTTTCGTGTAGTTCAGGTGGAACTCTTGAAGTCGCGCCGCTGTCAAGTAGAATTTTGTCAAGAAAATTTGGAATGTGCCTGTAGTAGTTTCAAAATTATGATCGCCAGATGATAAGAAATGTTCTCATTGAAAATTGGACTACAAACAACACATTAATATGCATGAAAATATATAGTCTATAAATATTAAGTAGTCTACAAATTTTTATTTAACAATCATATTAACCTACAACCCTAACCCAAATATTGTTTATAATCAAACCCGACTAAAAAATCCGTCAATTTCTTTGGATTAAAAACACAAACCGAACCCAAGATTACAAATCGGGAGCAATACATAAGAATGGATTTGAGTATATATAAGATCAACTTCTAATAAGAGTACCTTATATAACTTTTTCATGTGGGCCTAGCCCATTTTCGTATTTCCGGACCAAATTTTTATGATCCATAATACTACAGTTTTTATCTAAAATAGTTTGGATAAAGCCCTTTCTGGGATTTTTTTTTTAAGATTTCCTACGACAGCTCATAAAAACACGTTTTGAAAACATTGAGCAGTTCGGATCATCAAAATTACCTCGGGAACAGTGAGGTATGTATGATAAGGTAGCCTACAATACTCCATGAGCATGAAATACTAATCCCTCGTTATGTGTGGAGAGGCATTAGGGTGGGGGGCCATGTACTCATGTTCCACCACAGTCGACCAAAGATTAAGAAGCTGCCAAAAAAGGTGACGACTCTTGGCAACATTTTTCTCGTTCTTAATTTTATGGGTTTTACTAGAAAATTAGACACTCTGTCGCTCTCTCATGATTAGAATTTTAACCTGTAGTGCCTTTTTTTTTTTTTTTTTTTTTTTGATTTACAAAAAAGGTCTGTTGTGCCTTTTTGATCCACAGTTCTTGACCACTTTCCAAAACTGAAACAAAATTTTTTCTTGATGCATGCACTCTCTACGTGTCTAAATAACCATCCAATCTGTGGAATTTTTCACATCACCTACTTTGGCTTTTTTCCCTATTCGTTTTGTTTTCTCAAAATGGAGTTTGAAACTTTGAATTCCCAATTGTGCAGAGGATATGACTCACCTGAATAAGAAAATTACCAACAGTTAGTTTGAGGAAAATGATTTTCACTCTCCCTTTTATTCAAAATTTACCTTAACTCTACTAGTTCTACTAACTAGGGCTTATTTACCTTTTTAGTCCCCAATGTATTAGCGAGGGCCAATTTGACCCCAATGTATAAAATTGTCCAATTTAATCCCCAATGTTTAAAATGTGTGTCAATTTAATCCCCAACCCTAACTCCGTCCATCTAATCCGTTAAACCGGAGGGTAAGTTCGGTTTTTCACCAAAATGCTTCATCAAGAACTCAGCATTTGTATCTCCGGCCCGACTTCTATCAGATTGTTCCCCTCCGGTTAGGCACAACCCCGGTCACATTCTGATTGTTTCTCTCGGAGGCCGTAAGCCATGTAGACGCCTTCAAGTTCATGGGCATTTTTCCAGAAGCAAACTCAGCAACAAAGACATCCATGGAGGCCACAACTGACCCTACGGTATCTTCGTGTTCTAAAGTTCCCTGCGATTTCAGTTTAAATTTGGTGTTTTTGTCTCTGGACTGTTTCTTTCTCTGTTAGTTTTGTCTGGGTGTTGCGTTTTTGGTTCAGTGAAGTTTTCAGGGGTTTCGTTTGGTCTTGTGCACGCCAGGTGTTTGTGAAATTTCCCCTTCGTTCTTTTCAGCTTATGTTTTGTTCATTAGATCCCCTTTTAGTTTCGAGCTAAGTTTTTCCCACATCAGTATTGGGCCTTGTCCACTGTTTTTCTTGGCTGTGGTGGATGCAATCTTTCTTGAGAGACCATGTGTAAGGCTCTTTCTAGGCAGCCTCCAAGCACGGACCGTGCGTTGGTTTCTCTGTTCGTGGACAACTTGCCAGAGGACACAAGCCAATCCTGGCTTAAAAAGCTTTTTAACAAGTATGGGGTGGTTAAAGAGGTGTTTATACCGGCCAAGAGAAGCAAAGCTACAGGTAGAAGATTTGCTTTTGTGAGATATGATTGTGACATCTCTGCAGATGTAGCCATTGCCAATGCCCATGGCATGTGGATTGAAGAATGCAAACTCTTTGTTAAAAGAGCAAGTTTTGGGCAAGGGGAGAAAGTTGATCCTCATAACCAAAAGATGCAGTTCCACAGAGATCATTTGAAGACCAATTCTCATCTCTTGGATTCTAGCTCATCTGGGAAATCGACTAAGGACAATCAGCTCAATTTGTCTATGCTTCATGGGAAATCTTATGCAAATGCTGTCAAAGGAGTGACTGAAGCAAAGGGTTTGGTTAAGGAGAATGTCATCACTCTTAGGATGCAAGCAGAGGAGACCGATTGGCTGTCTACAAGTGCTGTTGCAAAGTCCCACCTAGATGTGGCGGTGGATGATCTGGCTATAAACATTAACTTGGAATTGAAGCTCAAAACCCAGGTTCGATCTTTGGGCGGAAGAAATTTTTTGCTTACTTTTCCTACCTTTGAAGACAGGAACAAGATGGTTCAGGATAAATTTTTTGGCAAATGGTTCTCGTTTTTACAACCATGGACTAGGGAGGCAGCAGGGGTGGAAAGATTTGCATGGCTTAGTTGCTTTGGTGTTCCTCTTAATGCATGGGGTCTAAACTTATTCAAAAGTATTGGAAACATCTGGGGGTCGTTCATTAGGACTGATGCTAATACATCAAAGCTCTCCTCTTTTGACAAAGGAAGAATCCTGATTGCCACAGAATCTAATTCCAAAATTGATTCTTGGATTAATGTGGATATTAATGGAGTTTGCTACCCGATCAAGGTGATTGAAGAGGATTATTTCATTAGCAAAATTCTTAATGAAGATGGTCTCTCGGACTCCAGTTCTGGTGATGAGACAGACAAAAAAGATGCGGACATGGACATTCCCATTGAAAAGACGACAAATGTGGTTGAGAATTTGTTGGAAGTTGGAAATGCGAATTTCATTGCTGCGATGACTTCTCAATCTCGAATTGATGTTGTCTCTTCAAATTCTTGTATTGGGGAAGGATTTTTGGCTTTGGATGATGGCAATAAGGTTGTTAACATAGCTGGTCCTTTGACTGATAATCTTGTTGGGATGGTTGATGAGTCTTTGGCAGCCAGTGAAGAAATAGATGGCAGTAATAATGTGGAAGATGTTGAGGGTGACTTTCGAGTTAATGAGTCCTCTTATTCGGTGCCGGTTTCGGTTGGGAGCAAAACCGAAGTTTCTATCTCCAACTTTGACACTTTGGAAGATGTTAATGAGGTCGCAGATACAGAAGTTGGGGCTAATGTGGAAGATGTTGAAGAAGTGGATGATACTGTAGATGGGGCACTCAAAGGGATTAAAGAGAAAAGAACCAAGAAGAGCATAAACGATATTCTAGGGTACGCTAGAGTAAACACGGGTGAAAACAAGGGTAAGAGGAACAAAAAGAAGAGTGTGGTGTTAAGGGCAGCTGTGGCTTCTGCTGCTCTTTCCGCTTCTATTTCTTCGGGGAATATAAATAACAGGAACAGAATCCTTTTAGATGAATCTCAAGCCATTTGGGCAGTAGACAAGCTCTTCGGTATTAGCTATGATGGTGAGGAGAACGAGGTCATAAGCAAAATTGCTGAGATGGAAGCCCTTAATAAGGCAAGGGCTGTTAACAATCACTAGGGTCTTTGGCTTGTGATCGAGGTTCTTTCATTGGCTTGGTTTGTTTTAGGAGGTAGTTTCTGGTGTTTGTGGTTTTTGCTCGGTTTCTAGATTGTAAGGGTTTTTCTCTCGGTTTAGGTTTTGATTGTTTGGTTGTCTTCTTGCCAGCCTTCCAATCTTTTGGGTCTCGAGTTTCTTTCTCTTGCCCCGTTTAGTCTTGTATCTTTCGATATTTGATTAATAAAATCCTTTTTGCTTTGCAAAAAAAAAGAACTCAGCATTTGTCATCTCTTTCTTCTTGTATTTCTGCAACGAAAAATGGCCAAAAAAAAAAACCCAAATCCAACCCCAAAAGATGATATTTCAATCCCCCAGATTAGTTTTTTCATTGTCGACTTGTGCATCTCTTGATGGAGTCGGTATCCCTTGAAATTTCTCTCTACAATATGTGACCTCTTCAATTTCACCTTTCTCTCGACAAACCCATATAAAAAAAAATCATCACTGCGAATTCACCACACCCACCTTTGCCCAGCAAATATTGTAGCCTCAAAAGCTATATCTTACACGATAACATTTCTGGCGAAACCCAATCTGAATTCAATTGGAAGTCACTATTCCAACAAACCCGAAAAGCCAAATGAAAGCCCCACAAAGTCGAGCCAATTCTGGGCAAACAACAGGAATTATTTGATTATTACCAAAATCAAAGTGCCATTTCTCACAAACCACAAAAAAAAAAAAAAAAAAAAATCCAAACCCAGTTGATTGACCTCACAAACCACTAGATTGTTCTCATAAAAAAAAATTGAAAATCCAAAATCAGTCGATTGTTCCCAGAAAACAATCGAAGTAGCCGTCGAAAAGAAGTCTCTGTAAACCTCGTTTTGTGAAGGTGGGGAGAGAGAGAGAGAGGCGCCAGCGAGTGCTACGGGACGATTCCGGCCAAATTTTCCTCCCTCAACGTCTTGCTTCGTATAGCGGCAGTGCCACCATCTCTGCTCTGCCGTCCAAGTCGGCCCCGATTTTCCTCCACGGTGGCGCCGTCGCCGTGTTAGGATTTCACATCGCTACGTTGTACTAGTGATGAGGATGGTGATAGATGGCAGGATGGTGATGGGAGGTTTCATTTGGGTGGCAATCTTCGTGGCTAATGGGAGGTTTCATTTGGAAGGCGAGGGAAGGATTTTCGATCTGTTAATGGTTTTGGGAAAAGTGTTTAATGGGAAAAGGGTTTGGGAAGACTGTTCTGATGAGAGAGAGAGAGAGAGAGAGAGAGAGAGAGAGAGAGGAAACGCATGATGAATTGGGGTGGGGACCAAACGTCTCATGAATTGGGGTGAAATACCAACAAAACCCTCCCTTTTGACGGATCACTTAGACGGCGTTAGGGGTGGGGACCAAATCGATGCACATTTTAAACATTAGGGATTAAATTGGACAAATGTGTACATTGGGGACCAAATTGGCCAATCGCTAATACATTGGGGACCAAAAAGGTAAATAAGCCACTAACTAGTAAATATACATACAAATGTTTCATATATTAGTGTGAATAATGAGGCCAAATGATATAAAAATACATAAGATATCACAAATTTTCTCAGCGAATTCTATGTTATTGAGTCAAGTAAAACTAAATTAGGAGATAAATAAACTAATATTTATTGTTAAAATTTGTGTTCTGAGTAGGTTCGCACGGATATTTATTTTCTCATATAGAGAGTTGATTGTTGCTAAAAAAGAAGCCATATATAGGATGATATCAATACAATAGATACTTTTTTTTTCTTAATTTTCCTAATTTTTGTCGTAAAGAGTGTGCACTCTGTTTTGAACTAGTGTATTAAGGATTTTATTGTGAATTACCAGGATTGGGAGTGTTCATGGTATAAATGTTAAAACAAAACCCGATATAAATTTATCACACGTAATATAAAATATAAAAGGCTTTAGAGTCTACATCGACCATCTACGAGAAGATTTTAGACTTTAGTTAGTTATTTACATAAAATTAATTTGTGAGCTGATTTGTTGAGCTAAGTGTTCAAATATTTTTGAGTAGGGTGTTTAAATATTTGTTAGTAGGGTGTTCAACAATGGCTATACTAAACTAAAACTAAAATTTTTTTACATGTATTTCTAAACAATTTTTTTTTTAGAGTGTTCAGGTGACTACCCTTTCATAAGAGTGGTGCCGCCTATGCTTTTATTCTCAAGACAGTAAATTATTTCTGTCGGCGGTGGAAATAAATGTTTCCTCCAAATCAATCACAGTGGTTTGTGTGATTGTGTAGTATACAATAACATTGACTACACAATCATACGGACCGCTCTGATTGATTTGGAGGAAACATTTGTTTCCGTCGGCAGTGAAAATAAATGTTTTCTCTATTCTCAAACACTCTTTTTTTTTTTTTCTTTATTCACTTGAAAGTACCATTGTTCTTTATATGGAAAAGGTAAATCATGAGGTAAGGACAGTTTGGTAATCTCAAGGTTAATAAAGACAAAAGGAGAGTGTTTTGGGAGGATGTGGGGTTGTTGGCTTGCTGCTGCTCAACCCATGCACAACAGGTGTTGTGTACCATCCAAGCCATCCGTTGCTCGAATGGATGGCCCGAATTTCACTTCAGCAGCTTTGCATCCGAACAGTTCGTTGTCGTGCGTACAAGATGAAATCTGGGTCGTCCATCCGAGCAACGGACGGTCCAGATGGTGCACAACACCTGTTGTGCATGGGTTGCACAACAGCAAGCCTTTGTCCGTTTTGAGATAAAAGGGGTTGTGAAAATCATTTCCCTAGTTTAATTGCTCTAATCGTTTTTTTTGTTAAAATGTTCTTGAAATCAATAACTCATCTCAATGACAGTAATCTTATATATTATTGCAGAATAACTTTTCGTGAGAAGAGTCATGGTTGCGACAAGTGGCGAAGAATCATTTGGTTGTGATTCAAGTTTTCAATTGAGACATGTGACACAATCTTATCACATTCCATAGATCTTTATTCGAATTATGAAGAACTAAATCTTGCTAAATCTTCTTTTTATTTTTCATAATAGAGTGAAATATCTTTCCAATCCCGTTTTTATTTACCTTTGTCTATATTTGTATCTAGATCATTATTTAAAGTAATATCAAACATATTAATATTTAAAAAAAATGACCAGTTAATCTCCGCACGATTTGTGCCTTTACGTTGTGAAGGAAACGTGTAAAAAAAGTAACCAAAAATTACTTCCGATATTGTGTATGTGTGTGTATCGCATAATATTCACATAAATAAATGACACATATCATGCCAATTCGTAAAAAAAAAAATTTTTTATATACCATGCGTATCCTTAGGAGTTTAGAAATTAAGTAAATTTATGATATTCAAACATTAAATCCATCCTTTTGCGTGCACATATTTTCACAAAAAAAGGAAAAAATTTCTTTAGACTCTAAGATGATATATCATTTCGAATTGAGTTTCATTCTTAAGTGTATACTCCAGTTATGTCTTCTATTATTTTTTATCTCTTCTCCGATCCAGTTTGTTTAATTTCAAGAGATTCTTATTTGAGTGGAGTATAATCCACTCAAATAAGATTTCTCTTTTTTGTTAATTTTCATTGTCTCTAATTATCTCTTTTAGATGTATAAGATATATTTATTGAACTTTGTTGCTCCAAGATTTCTAACAAAAATTGATTGTTACGTAGAAATGATAATGAACGGATGAATGATGAGTATAATTCATTGCACAAATAAATGAGAATTATTCGCCACCAATTAATAAAAATTACCAACACAAAGGTGAAATTAGAGATTTGGTGGATCTTTTTTCATTGTCCTCACAACTTATTAGTATGCTACCATAGGCTTAATTGTGGAGTACCTTTTTCACAATTTTTTCTTGCAACAAAATGTGCTTTGGCACATCAGTTATCATTTCCTCACTTAGTATATGGAAGAATCAAAACACTGGAAATTAACTATGCTATGAAAATTGCTGCATAATTTGCATGCATAAAGATGTTAATCTAAGTTAACTTTTATACTTCTATACTTTTGCCTTTTTTCAATTATATCGATCATAAAAAAAATTGTGGTACATTTTTTCCCATGGTGTTGACTACAATTATTTTGTCAAAAAGTCACATATATGATTATGATTTTATAGCCGATTAAATCACCATGAGAAATTAGAGTCAAGAGGAGCATATAGAAAATAAAAATGGTTATGCTCTTTAATTTAATTGCTCCAATAATTCTATACACTTTGTTATTAAAAATACAATTTTTTAGCTAATAAAAAAAAGGCAATCATTTATTTCATGTCTCCGTGCATAGCACAAGTTCATGCTAGTAAGAACAATATGGAAAGAAAGAAAAAAAAGATCGAAGTTGAAAAAAAAAAAGTTAAAACGAACAAAATGACAATCCTTCTTGAACCTTTTTCTCCTTTGGCAACAATTTTTTTGTTCTAGTCATAATCTTTTACTTTCAGAATTTCTCTCATCAAAGCGAATGACAAGTCCAAAATGCCATAAATTTAAGAAAAACGTAAAAAGACAACAACAAAAAACACTGCGGTTAATATAAGATAAATTATATACACAAAATTTCTAACTTTGATAAACTTATCTGAGTCCATCACTCACTGTTTTTCACCTTATCAACTAACCCTCTAATTTCTGCATCACACCCCACTTTTTGGGTGTCAGTTGGCACCTAACCCTCGATAATCATAACATTTTTTTGTTTTTCGTAACTTTTCAAAGATGATCCATTTTCTATGATTCGTAACATTTTGGTGTGTCTCAACTTTTACAAAAAAATTCATAACCTTTACAAAAATTCGAACTTTTACAAAAATTCGTAACTTTTTAAAATCGTAACTTTTTTACAAATTCATACACACCCAAATGAGGGGTGTGTATTGTAGCCTTTTCCTTCATAGACTAGCCACGGATCCATTTTTAATATTGTATCTAAATGAAATTGATCCCATACTAAAACAATCATAAAGGATTATTTTTTACAAAAGTATGTTTCATCTTAATGTAAAAAGTAAAAACTATATATCGATAGGACACCACTAATTTGAGTACACTCATTTGAATCAATTGGTAGATTGTTCTGCTCATTATTATTATTTTTTTGAACGGCGAAAAGAGGACTTTGACCATTTTAAACAGTGTATGTCGACTATCATGCACGTGTTTTTGTTCACATGTATGTCCGAATGGGAGTTACTAGTGGCAAAACCGGAGTAATTGCAAGATCGACCATTCATCTTATGGTCGATCGTCTGGACGAACATGCTGAATCGAGCCGTAAAACTCACATCATTATCATTATCATCACCGACTTTGACCATTTACAAAAGTGTATATATGTTGGCAACCACGTGTGTTTTATTTTCTCCTCAAATATATATTACATGATTTTCTGTTACATAATGATGGGGTGGTAGGTAGTACGTAGTATCACCAAAAGGAGACTTAATTTGTGAGATTTACCCTTTGCGACACTATATGGGCGAGACAAAATGGAGCCACAAAATTTTCCCTCGCCATATGTATAGCAAAATAAAAAAAGAAAAGGAGGAAATGGAAGATTTAAGTAATATTCGCTTCTAATGATACGATAAAAACTTGTAAGGGTTACAAGAATCACAAATATATATGTTTCATTTCCTGTGTGATTTAGGGAAGCACGTGATTATCCCTGTCATAAGTGTCAACTTTGTTGAGATGTATAATTTTGGTTGTGATACTTTCTTTTCATAATCTTTTTAATTATTGTAAGTTTGTGATTAATAAAATTCCTTTTGCCAATAAAAGAAAGGAAAAGGCTACAATACACACCCCTTATTTGGGTACACACCCCTATAAAAGTTACTAATTTTTTGTAAAAGTTACGATTTTTTTTGTAAAAGTTACGAGACATACCAAAATGTTACAAATCATAAAAAATATTACGAATCATATTGCTGAAAAGTTACGAAAAACTAAAAAATGTTACGATTGCCGATGAGGTGGCACAATTTGGACCATACAATAGGTGCATATAATATACCCAAATAAGGGGTGTGTATTGTAGCCATTTCCTAAAAGAAAAAGAAAACTTGTAAGGGTTTAGACTTAAGTCACGTAATTTGCATGCACGTGAGTAAGCAAGAGCGCTAGCGTCAAAGCTTCTTTATAAAAACTAAAAACTAAAAAAAAACTACTCAAATTTGCGAGAGCAAGGATAAGAACGCAAGCGCGGCGGGAGGGCAAAAGCATCATATTGAAGAATAATGTACTAAGGTTTACAGTATCATCAAACTTATTTTTGGAACTATGATTTTGAATGTAATATATGTAATTTGTTTTTTTATGACAATTGAAATGTAATTCGTTTTTTTATAAAAATTAAAAACTGTCTGTTGTAACATAACGGTATCTTGATTATCTTACGTTCTCCACTAGTCGTCTCATCGATTGGGTTTGTCAAATTTGATGAATTGTGCATTTGTGCAGGGCTGAAGATGTACATTAATTTGGGGCTCAAAATTGGGGTGGTTTTATTACCGACCGGTCCACTTTTTCCTTCACTAATTACCGTTTAGGTTAAACACTTCTTTTAATTATGTGTAGCTCCAA
Organism: Vaccinium myrtillus; assembly: GCA_016920895.1. Taxonomy (NCBI): domain Eukaryota; kingdom Viridiplantae; phylum Streptophyta; class Magnoliopsida; order Ericales; family Ericaceae; genus Vaccinium; species Vaccinium myrtillus. The sequence continues at coordinate 34,989,580 of CM029273.1, read as the reverse complement.
GGCGATTGCAAAAGTCACGTTACTACCCTTCAACGTTTATTTCACTCATTTATGTTGATCACGGTCTGTTTTTGAGCCGCCATGTCCATCGCGCTTTGTTTGTCGTCTTCAAAACGCAAATTGGAGGACACGCAGACGTTGAATTAATTTCTTCAAATTGGTAACGTCTCTCTCTCTCTCTCTCTCTCTCTCTCTCTCTCTCTCTCTCTCACACACACACACACACACAGACACGCAAACATACATAGATGACGCATAGAGATTGGCTGATAGATCGATTTAGGTCATTTTTTTATGTCAGATTGAAGCTACATTGCAAGCTATTCTTTGAGTTGATTCTAATTTATGTCACATTGAAGCTAAATTGCAATTCGATGTGATCTTAATCATCTTGCAATGCACTCAATGTACAGTAGATTGAAGCTAACACACACAGAGACGCAATTGTAGTTTTTGTAGATTTTTAGTCTATATCAATGTACATTCTAACACTCAACGTACATTCTGATACTCAAATGCATTCAATGTACATGTTGGTCCAAAAGCAACCGGGGGGTTGGGTTTCACAAGATTAATAAGAAATTAAAACTAAGTTCAAAATAGAAACGTAGCAGATGCAGAGAACAAATAAACAAATTTTTAGGACTTTAATAACCGGAGCTAATTAACTAATTTTGCACTAAATTCTACCTTAAGTCTGATTTCAAAGATATATCAATCTACTTATGCAATATGGATATGCAAAACGGAAAATAAAAGGGTAAGGGAGAGAGAAATCAAACACGAGGATTTTTATAGTGGTTCGGTTCGCAACTTCACGGCCTACTCCACTACCCCAAGTGTCCTAGTCGGGAATTGTTGCACTATCTCCAATAGTTGTTACGAACCTCTAGCTTTGCGGGTGCTAGAGAACCTTTACAATGAGCGATTACTCCCGAATCCACTCCCAACTAGTTAAGAATCCGGCACTAGTCAGACCTAACCCAAGTGAATTTTTCTACCCAAAAATCACTCACAAAAACAGGTTACAATTTCAGAACAACGATGTGAAATCCCTTTTACAATAACTCTGAAAGCAACACTCAAACTAGTGTAAAGTATTCAAGATGAGGAACTGAGATTGGATGACAGATTTTCAAAAGAGAGCTCACTGGTATTTCTTCAAAAAGTGGTCGTTCATGTGTCTTCTTTTTTCCCTTCTCTATTTATCCAAAAGTGAACGTTGGAATTTTCAGCCGTTGGGGATCGATCTTTCAGCAACTTAATTTGAAAGCTTTCCATCTTGTTTCCTTGATTTGTTTCCAATTTAGCATATTTTACAATCAGACTGAATACTCTTCTTCCTTGAGGGGATTTCTAGCTGTTTGAAATTGGAGTCAAGATTGGTCCTCAATCTTGCTCCTTTCCATATTGACTATTGAAGATAGGAAATCGATGAAGAGTACCTTTCAATTGTATCTTCAATTTGATCTTAGCCAACTGCCAATCTTATGTCCCCTTTTCTTCGAAGCTTGATTTCCATGGAGCGTAGGAATATCAGTTGATGCCTTTTAGGTTTAGGGAAAAAATTATCATGTACCCAACACCAGATGTGTCCTAAGCTTCTTAAAAAAATTGCATGATACATCCTTTGACTTTGAGTGAAATTGTTCTTATATCCTTGCAAAGCCAATTAATAACTAAATTAGCCCAATAAAATATATTTGACCAATGAAGTTCAATCGACTAATTTAATTGAAACTACGGTGTGTTTGTTATCATCAAAATTTAGAACCTTTGAGCAACAGTACATTGTACACTCAACACTGTAAGAGGGTAGAAGATTTCTTAACAAATGCGTGTAAAAAGATCATTAGGCTTCTGTGTTTTTTCCTGGAAAACGCTACGATGAGATGTCTTCTAGTCTAGCTGAATCGTTGAATTCGTGGATAAGAGAGGAGCGGCATTTACCTGTACACAACTTGTGGATCGTATTCATGTCAAAATTATGGAACAATTGTCTGCAAGGCATGAAGTTAGTTTGAAATGGAATCAGGTAAATGATTAAATATTGTTGGTTAGCTGTAGTACTACGATGGACAATCTCCTAACTTAGGTTTTGATGTTATTCAAGTTGTATGTCCAAACATGAATGATGATTTGAATGTGTCTTTTCAGACATGCAAGTCTTGGACAGTGAATAAATCGTCTGCTGATGTCTATGAAGTTCACTGTGATCCTTCCGTTTCTGTCAATATTGTGAAGCGTACATGTTGATGTCAGTGGCAGTTTAAGGGTTTCCGTTGCCATCTTCCACAGCTAGAAGCAATTGAATTTGTATGTTGATCCCTACTTCTATGTCAGCACTTATCGTGAGGTTTATTCAAAGTCTATATTTCCTATTCCTACTCTTTGGAAATCAGCACCAGTTGTCAATGATGATACTATTCTTCCACCACTGTCGAGGAAGCCACCTAGAAGACCTCGAAAGAAATGAGTTCATTCGAATGGTGAGAATACTAGACCACTTAAGTGTAGTAGGTGTGCAACAAGAAGACTCTTTATATTCTGGGTTGCATGCAGTTTGCGTTAGTACATCTCCATTATGTCTTTCATTTATATCTCGTTGTTTTTAAGCGTTGTAACCCTCAATTCAAAACCGACTCTTGCTTGTTCAAGGTTCCACAAACGTTGGCCAAATTCTTGGCGAACCACTGCCCTAACTTGCTCGAGATTCATCTTTGGTTTTAGGAAGTGGATGGAGTATACGATCGAAATACAAGGGGAGGGAGGGAGAGAGAGAGAGAGAGAGAGAGAGAGAGAGAGAGAGAGAGAGAGAAAGAGATCCCAAGCATGGATTATATAGGGGCGAGATAGAGAGATGACGTTTGTAGAACGAGGTTTCTTCCAGAACGAATAGATCATAAGAGGTGCGATTTCGAACTTTTAGGAATAAGTACGTTTATTTGCGAAACTGAAGCTAAAGTAGACCACATAGCACAGTGGATTAGCGTATCTGATTTTCAATCAGAAGGTTGTGGGTTTGACTTCCAATGTGGTTCATTTCTTCCCGTTGTTCATTTTTTGCACTTCACAAGTTTTCCAACTCATCATATGAAGGATTTAGATTGTAGATAGACAGACTTTAGAAATTTAAAATGTACATTTCAAATTTAGACCATAGATTTAAATTTGGACTATACATTTAGGTATTTTTGGACCGCTCATCAACACCAATGACTCTACATTTTTTAGGCATTTTGAACTGTTAAGGAAATATTGAGAAGAAATTGGATAGTAGATTTAGGCAACGAAAGTTTGATTCATTCAGAACAAAAACCATAACTATTTCCATATTTCATATTTGTTAGTTAGGATGTAAACGAAGTTTGAGGACCGTATATTTAGGGACTTCAACACCAATAGCGACATCATAATGTAATTTAGATTGTACATTTAAGGACTTTAGAAATTTATAGTGTAGAATTTACAATGAACATTTAGAAATTAGACCGTATATTTACAATTTAGAATTTTCAAATGTAATTTTTTTATTGTACATTTAGAATATACAAAAGAAACGACAGCACCATAGCATCAATATAAAACAGCAGTAGCTTATCACTAAATTTCAATAGTAAATGGGTCTGAGATGGAGCTGAAAGAATGCCCCACATTCAAGTACAACGCAGACAACAGTACTCATGGTCCATTCTCAACGAAAGATAACCCAAAAACTTTAGCCAAACAACATACATCAGGTGGAGAAATAAATTCTTCAGTTGGGTAGAATACACAATTAAAAAATACACGTAAAGCTGTTTACAAGAGAATTAAATCCATGATGTCTGAGCTTATCTGTTAAAGGAATGTTTTGTCCATACTGGTAGTGAGTTCTTCTGTTAAAGGAATGAGTATATAATGTCTGCTCTCATCTGCCTACAATCATCTCTTGTTACTCCAATGTTTTGGTGTTCATTCATGAGGTACTTCTTCATGATTGAAATGACAATAATGCCGCAGTCCACACTGTATCAGTTCAAAATTCAGGCAATTAACATTCCTAACTACAATTGGGAATTAATATTACTTGGATTTCTTTTTCCAGTAAAGATTTGATGCAGTAAAAGTAGTTACCTTCCACTTGCTTGTTGGGGTAAGCCCTTTTGTATCTCCACTTCATCAGTAATAGTTGTTTTGTAGCTTTCTCTTATGTTCTCATTCATGTACGCTGCAATAATTCTTCTACGTGGACAAAGAAACAATGAAATGTAAAACTCATTCTCATTGATTTTGTTTGATGATGACTGAGAGACAAAGCACACTTTTTTATACAAGTTATATCTCCTACTGTGATTGGTTCTCAATTACATCACGTATTGATGACGTGTACAAAACAACTAACCAACTTAACTAAACAGACTTAACAAACTTAACTAAACAGAATTAAGAGATTAAACTATAAAAAAAAATCTCTAGAAGATTTCCTATCCACAGGATCTTGAACCCAATTTGGATCAGCATGCACAGGAGTAGATATAAAGTGCAGGCCATCAGTGAGTGGTGTTAATGTATCTGATAATATGTTTAATAACATAGGAATGAATAACCTTAGGTTTTATGTATTTGTTGACACACAGCATTAACAGGATATTCCATCTCACATCTACTCCAAATCAAATAGTATAATGAAATGAAATATCCTCAAATGGAGGATTTGAAATTTCATGTGGAACTTTGGTAGAAGAGAATAATTAGGTATAGAAAAGTATGAGGTTTGCTTACGAAATTTTCTATTGTAAGGACCCGTGTTTTTTTAAAAGAATTTCGAAAATAATGTACTGGGGAAATGTAAGGAATGTTTTAAAATGCAAAGTGGGGTCAATGTGAGCTTAGTAATTGCACTTGGGTGTCTTTAAAATGCATTAATAACATGAGGGGTGTATGTGTAATGTGGGGGAAGTATAAACAAGTGTGTTAGGCCAGATTTTTTAACAAAAATCACTCTCTCTTTTTCTCTTGTTTGGCCAGCTGCCCCTCTCTCTCTCTCTCTCTATCCTCTCCAAAATCTCTTCAAAACTTCAACTAAAATCCACCCTCCACACTCAAATACTTCGACATCCAACCTTGTATTTGTCATTTATGCGCAATTAGGAGTCCGGGTTCCTTTGGATTCATCTTGGGAAGGTTTCTTTCGGTTGGGTTGGAAGTCAGAGCTAGGGTTTTCATCTTCCTTCACATTTCAAGCTTGATCTTTGAGGTAGGGGAACATTTCCACTCCCTCTAGTTATATCTAGTTGATTTGTTACATATGTTTAGCTATTGATCTTAAATTTCTAGAAAATCTTCTTTTCCACCATTAAAATGGGTTTTCTGCTAAGTTGGCGCTTGATCTATAAATTTTGGTGTTTAATTACTCAATTGATACATGATTGATCCTTCCTCCATGTTTGGTTGTTGTTTAGAACCACAAATTTGAGCTTAAACCGTCAAATTTAACCTTGGGTTGAAATCCCCTCACTTGGGAAAAATCTATCAAGTTTTCTTAAAAATCTGTCGCCTTTGTCCGGACAAAGATTTGGTTGGTCCGAACAAAGCCATCTGTTAGATTTTCTGTATAATCTGTCCTTCGTCTGGACCTTAGTGGGCTTGGTCCGGACAAAGCCATCAGTTTGAAACAAAATTTTTATTTCATTTCGGATCGTTCCTTGATGCTTGGTTAGTCCTCGTTTGCTAATATTATCGTGTATTTGACCTCAAATATTGAGATAACCCTCAAATTGATTTATGATCATTAAAATGAGATTTTGATACGCGAAATGGTTGGACACGTCACGATACGAAGTGGACACACACCACAGTGGATCGTTTTGACACTTTTGATGAAAGTTGTGACGATTGGAAAGAAATGTGATCGTTGAAGGTGCTTTGATGAATGAATTGTATTAAATGCATATTTTTGAATTGTAATTATGAATACTAAGGCCACCATTCGGTGTGTCCCAAGCCATGGGTGCACGGAGCCCACGAAATCCGGTAGAGGGATTAATTCTCTATTAAAGACAAGTGGTTATTTTTGAGAAATATTTATAACTCGAAACGGTGCAACTAATTCAAACTGATCGAAACCGATTTGCTACTGAAATGGTTGTGACCCAGTAAAAAACATCACAAGCATTAAGAATTGGTTTTAGTTGCCACAGATTTATGAACTCCTTTGTTTCATCATTGGTAAAACCTTCCTAACCCACACACACAGACACAGAGCATCTCAAAATATCCTATCAACAATCAAAATCATCAAACAACAATGTCAGAGAGAGAGAGAGAATCAGAATCATCAAACAATGTCAAAATCTCTTATCAACTGTCAAAATCATCGCATCACAATCATCAAACAATGTCATAATCTCCGATCAACTGTCACCATCATGAAGAATATATTGCCTCAATCTACAACATTATTAACATCCCATGCAAGTATCTGCTCCCTGTTGGTAAGGTAGATCGTTGCACATGAAAAATAGAAAGGGTCACTGGTTGGAATAAAAAAACACTTGACAAACTATATCTAATGAACCAACATAAAATAAAGGGAATCAAAGTTTGATTCCAAAACTATCAACATACCGTACATGAAAACCACGTAGCCAAGTGAACTCATCCAGTCATGAAATTAACCAAACTGGTCATACTCATGCAAACTAAACAAACAACTTCTACCAGCACTATCGAAAATCAAGAGACAAAAAAGAAATCCTAAGAAATAAAGGATTTGTTTTTTGTCGCTTTGATCCCCAATGGTACTGGTAGAAGTTGTATGTTTAGTTTGCATGAGTATGACCAGTTTGGTTAATTTCATGACTGGATGAGTTCACTTGGCTACGTGGTTTTCATGTATGGTATGTTGATAGTTTTTGGAATCAAACTTTGATTCCCTTTATTTTATGTTAGTTCATTACATATAGTTTGTCAAGTGTTTTTTATTCCAACGAGTGACCTTTTCTATTTTTCATGTGCAACGATCTACCTTACCAACAGGGAGCAGATACTTGCATGGGATGTTAATAATGTTGTAGATTGAGGCAATATATTCTTCATGATGGTGACAGTTGATCGGAGATTATGACATTGTTTGATGATTGTGATGCGATGATTTTGACAGTTGATAGGAGATTTTGACATTGTTTCCTGATTCTAATTCTCTCTCTCTCTGACATTGTTGTTTGATGATTTTGATTGTTGATAGGATATTTTGAGATGTTGTGTGTGTGTGTGTGTGTGAGAGAGGAAGGTTTTACAAATGATGAAACAAAGGAGTTCATAAATCTGTGGCAACTAAAACCAATTTTTAATGCTTGTGGTGTTTTTTACTGGGTCACAACCATTTCAGTGGCAAATCGGTTTCGATCAGTTTGAATTAGTTGCACCGTTTCGAGTTATAATATGATAACTGTGTCTTTACTTGAATGCTTTTATGTTTTCTTTTCCCCCTCATGTGTGATTGATCTTTGTATTATAAGTGTGTTGAACTACATGAAGATATTGAAAATTGAAATTTTTTATGGTTGCGTGACACAATATGTTCATTATTATTGGCACTTCCTCTACCGCATGTACTTCTTTACACACTTCCATCCACCCACGTGGTAACAGAATGATATCAGTAGTTTGTTTTGAAGTATGCTGGTCAGTCACCCTTCAAATTAATCCTCTACATCATTCTTAAACCACAACGACAAAACAAAGAAGCACACACTCAATCCCGTTACTAGTGACATACATTCTACCATTAATACACACCCTCCATCACGATACTAAGTCTCAATTTCCCAACACGAGTCAACAATGTGACTCCATTATACGAAAACTGTATATGCAACGTCATGTGGGTGGATATATGTCACTCATGCAAGCACACAATGCATGTGAAAACAATGTCTTTTATGAGAAAACAATACAATGATTTTAAGCTCCAAGACTATAAGTCTCCCCTACGGTCTCTAGGTTTTTGAACCTAATACTCTGATACCAAGCTGTGAGGCCCTCATTTTTAATGATCAAAATACAAATATAATCCACGTCGGATAAGTCAAAAGTCATACATTTCACCGTTGAAAAGTCATAGTCAAATACACAATCCCAAAGTCTACATTGGTGCATTCATTAGGCTATTACAACTTCAATTCAAATTCTGGTTTATTGCTTGGAGTTACAGAATTTATGAAGAATTGATTTGCTCTATTCAATTCCTGTATTGATGGCTTGAGACTCCTCCTCGCCTATATAAAGGCAGCTTTGGCATTTGTTTCATCATTAGATTTTCGTACTCTAGATATGGAGTGGGTAAAAACCAATTACATAAAAAAAGATTGATAGCATGATTAGCACCACGTGAAGGTGGATTGGCTTGACCAACTTATGTAGAGTTGACTAATAGGTTGGGCCATGAGTAGGGCCAGAGTAATAGTAAAATCACCATGTGAAGGTGGACTAGCACCGTGCTAACCACGTGAGGATGCCTCAGATCATAACCGAGCTAGCCAGGCTACAAATATGGCCAAAGTTGCATTACAAGACTGCACACCTAGCTTGGAATAGCTCGACACATGCAAAAAGGTCTTATAGGGCCCATGTCGAGCTGTGTGACATGACAGCCAAGACCACCCTAAGAGAATAAGGCGGTAAAAACATTCTAGAAGGATCTGGATTAGTCCCTTTTGTGGTAAGAGGAAATCCCGTGATCTAAGGGATTAGTGTGGGTATTCCTTACGCAATTAGGAATGCATCACGCAGAATCCTATTAAGGATCTACTTGCATGGCCAAATACGAAAGAAACCTGTATGAAAATGAATTCTATTACAAGAAGAGATCTTGTACATACAACACTGCTATACCAATATGACAAATTTTATTAGGAAAGGTTTTCTAATAAAAATAGGAAACTAGGGCTGCGAGAAACCTTGATCAACAAGTAAACTTACATCTATGAATAAAGTATCATACCCATGAAGAAAGGTACGCTATAACTCATTGTTATATGCTTTGTGTTTTGGCTTATCTAGTAATCCCTTTACTAACTTAAGCATCAGAGGGCCTTTGCCGACGAGAGGCAAAGGTGCTTTAACTGTTTGTTCTTGTTGCAGCATTAGGGTTCTAGCGAGAGAACACGTGATTAACCTCATACGTGAATTTTATCCCCGTACAACACTCCAGAAATCGTCTTTGGGAGAGAGAGAGAGAGAGAGAGGTAGATGCAAGTTTAGTTCGACAAGGCAGTCGATGGTGGTGTTCTGTCGGCCGTGGTTCTAGCCGTTTTATCCTGGGACAAAAACGTCGGTGATACCTACAACATTTACGGTAGGTGGCGAATCTTTGTTAAGGAGACTATGGTTCACAGGACTTGGCTCGTTTTTCTACCAACTGTTTGTATTTGTATGTACCAATTTCTGTTATTTTAATGTCATTTTGTTCATGTAATTATATTTCAGTTCATATCAATGAAATTATTCTTCTGAAATTCTCTATTGCCACTTTATTTTTCCAAAAATAATTACTCTCGGGAATGTTTGAAGAAGAAGATTAGGATATATGACTTATAGGTTACGTCTCATTGTATATATTTGCTTTGTTACTAATAATAAGAGTTATCTCTCTGTACCTTTTAATATCACATATTTTACTCAAATATTTTAAAATATCAAGAAATTACCTCCGACTAGCTTCCAACAAGTCTTTGACTAGGCCAGACTTGCTGACTAATCCTGACTTTAACACTGGGCTTGAGCATAGAATTTTTAACATTCGGCAGGCCTTGCCCTATTTTTTACAAGAACCCGACGAGCTTGGATCGGGCTAGAGCGAGCCTCAATATTTGTGGGTCGGGCCAGGCCAAATTTACACCCCTATTTGATACTCACTCTCCATAAAAGCAAATGTTTTATTTGTAGGTGACACTTAGTCTCCACTTCGGCAAATGATTATGCATTTAATAATGTTTGTCACTATATGTATTTTATCAAATGCTCTCTAGTTTCACTTATTTTACTATCATTCAACCTAGACTGTTGGATTTAAATTTTAGCCAACTCATTGTGATTATGCTATTGTGGAACTCAAAATTAATAAACTTAAGAATCCTTCAAATTGAGAACCAAAAGTTAATGTGACCAATTTTGGCTATCCATTTTTTGTTATGACATTGGGATACCCTGAACAGATCTGAGGTCCCGGTAGTTAGGGGTGAGAATTTATGACACGGACGACAACACGACACGAAGTTAGCGGGTTAGTGTGGAATATTTCTGACACGAAACACATATATGACACGACCTGAGAACACGATTAGTAAACAAGTCGGGTTCGGGTTAAACTCGCATAACCCGAAAATGACAGGAATTAACCTGTTCGTCTGATCGTGTCGACACAGTAGCCCGAACTTGACCCGAAAATGACACAAATTAACCTGTACGTTTTCATGCTCTGAAGTTGTGCATGAAAGTTTTCAAGCTCAATCCTATTGCAGCTTGAGTTTATCTTTTGATATCAAGTCATTCTCTTCATGTCTCAAATCTGCAAGGTTTTGTTATAGTGGCGGTGTTGTTATGGTGGCTAAGGTTCTAAGCCTACACATTGTTTTGGCTGGCTATAATTACTCTTTTTGATGCCTTACATCTAGTCCCTTTAATCTATTGTATTTGTTACTGTGGATAAATAAAATCAGTTTTCATCGTGCAAAAATAATAATAATAATAATAATAAGTTAATTGTGTCAACCTGAACACGACACGATTAATAGCAGGTCTGGTTAGGGTTGATATTTTTCGACACGATTACTTAAGCAGGTCATTTTGACGCGAACCCAATTTGACACGAACACGGCTCGACACAACACAAACACAACACGACGCCCACTCCTCCCGGTAGTGCCTAAAAGCACCACAAGGGTGTAGTGCCCAATTTGGACCGTATGTTAAGCTATCAATGGTACAAATTATCTTACATGTAAAATAATACTCCCTCCATTCCCAAATTTAGGTCTCAAATTGCATTTTTTATTGTCCCAAAAAGATTATCCCGCTAGGTGATCGAAATCGCCCAGGTGAGTGAGGACTCACTCATTCTGACCTGCTCGAGCAATTATCAAAAAGTTTCTGCTGGTCGATACGTCAATGGGACGGAACCTGCTAAAGACAAGCTAAAACCAAAGGATGAGCTTTCTTTCGTCGGACTAATCCATCTTCTTATATGTGAATGTCACTATCAGATCGTGATTGGGATCGTAACGACGAGCGGGACAACTATGCCCTGTACAAGAGATCCCATGACAGCAACGGGAACAGAGTCCTCTTTCCTGTGACTCTTTCTGCAAGATAGATATGAGACCTGAAATAAATATCTTTCCTATAGCGCTTTGGAACCGCTTTCGATCGCCCATGGGCTTGTTTGGCTAACAGTAACTATGGATTCTTATTTGACTAAGTAAAGCTTCGCCCGCCTCTCTTGCTTCCCCTCACCTCTTTGAGGAGTTGTTCCTGACTTCAGCTAGCGATTGAGTTGTGATTTGTTCCAGCACAAGAAGTCATTTATAGCTTATCCATAGAAGTGAATAAGATGACTTACTATTTATGATGAGGTGTTTTCAACCATTTTGTCTTCCCCATATTACTATATAGCTTATGAGAGTCACCTCGAGTTTGGCATGAATTGCCCGCAACTTCGATTAAAAAATAATGGAAAAAAAGTGACGAGTTTACTCGTTTATCCTTACTTTTTGAAAGAAAGAACATGCAATGATGATATTTTTAACGGTAAAAGGGGGAAATAAAAATTATGACATGGTATTAATGATGTTTTCCTAATAAAAATAGTCTTTTGTTAGTGGTACACCGGGGGGTTGGCATGAATTGCGACTGTTTTTTCCAAATACGAGACATGTCATTCTCTCACAATACATCACATAAAAAACTGTGAAAAACCAGTTTTTTAAAAAAATCACCTTAGTGGAACACCCCCTAAGTTGAAATCTCCAAAAGAGAACAATAAACTGGGATGAAGAGAGTATTTAAAATCCAAACCATTAAAAAAATTAATGAATGGCTTAGATTTGACACTATATCCTTATAGTTCCCGGATCCCAGATCCACCCTGAACATGAGTGGGATACCCTGAACATGAGTTCAGTAATAGATACAACCACACTGGATTCTTCTTTCCATTTGATTGAGGGCACGCTTGTGAAAATTCCCGAAAACATGAACACAAACAAAACCTCATTCTCTGTTAACAGCGCGTGCAAAAGCTCTCTTCATTAAACAACCACCTTATGCATCGATTGGGGGTGATTATTATTCCAACCTCTCTCTGTTTTCTTTTTGGTTCAACTTTCTTTATTTTTCTAAATTTATATGACAATAATTATTAATAGAATTTTTTTTTGTAAAAATACACACGTATTTTTCTTTTTCATTTTTATATCTATTTCTAATTTCATCTCTATCTTTTTAATTTCTCTCCTCAAAATAAATTTAAAATGTCAAAACAATTGATAAAAAAAGAGATTTGTTGCAGACACTAACGCTACCAACTTTTTTCATATGAAATATGCGGAACCTATCACTCATATGTGGCTGTCACATATTCTATGTGAGATATTTTGCGTAATTGTTGGCGGGACCTACCCTCTTATGTGGGTCTTACATATTCCATGTGAGATATTTGATGTAATTGTTGGTGCAAAGTGTTAATGAAAAAAGAGTTTACAAATGACTAAAATAAGCCATTCATTAAAAAGTTAAGATAGGCCAATCCAACTTACCTTTGGCAAATGGATTATATTTTGTCTTTATTCAAAAAAAAAAATTCGCATTTTTTAGTTTTGCGTCGATTATTTGTGGATTATTGGTTCGTCTCTACTAGATGAATCTAAAAATAAAAAAATCAGTATTAACTAAACTAAACCTATTGTGAATAAAGACAAAAATTTTAATAATATTTTTTTGTCTTTCTAATAATTCACAAAAAATCGACGCAAAACTAACAAATGAAATCTTTTTCAATAAATAAAAAAATACTCCATTTGGATTATTTTTACCAAAGGACCCATGAATTCAATGTAGTTGATGTCATACCATCGTTAAAATGTTACATTGGGAAAAAAATTGTGTTGTGGCGGAGGAATATAAAGAGCAATCTCTTGAACAAAAATGATTCTGGCTTTGTTCGTTTCCATGTTTAGTTTTAGTTTTAGTTTTAGTTTTGATGACATCATCATTTCCCTCATTTCTCTCTCTATCTCTCTCCACTCATTACACCTGCTGACATCATCAAAACTAAACTAAACTATCTAACCAAACACAACCTCTATGATCTCCCAATTGTTCAGAACTTACATTTTTACAACATATATATTCTTATGAATAATGATACGGCCACAAACATTGAAGCACAAACAGCCACAACCTCGCATTGTTCACGTGGGGCCCACGCGGGGCCCACCCACTTTACCCCAGAGAAAGAAAAAAAAAACTAAAATTTCAAAACCCCCAAATCTGGGTGTCTTTTCATTTTCGCGGGCAGAGAACCAGAGAGCGAGAGGGAGAGAGAAGAGAGGAAGAAGGAAGATCCATCGCGACGCACCTCCGACCTCACCCCTCCGACCCTCGACTGCCCTTCACCGGCGACGAATCCTCCGGCGGATTCGAGGTGGTGGAGTGAGGCCGGAGGATTCGTCGCCGGTGAAGGGCAGTCGAGGGTCGGAGGGGTGAGGTCGGAGGTGCGTCGCGATGGATCTTCCTTCTTCCTCTCCTCTCTCCCTCTCCCTCTCGCTCTCTGGTTCTCTGCCCGCGAAAATGAAAAGACACCCAAATTTGGGGGTTTTGAAATTTGAGTTTTTTTTTTAGTTTTTTTCCTCTAGGGTAAAGTGGGTGGGCCCTGCGTGGGGCCCACGTGAACAGTGCGAGGTTGTGGCTGTTTGTGGTTCAATGTTTGTGGCCGTATCATTATTCATATATTATCCACCGTTATCTCGTCGTTTGGTCTATTGGATTTGATACTCACGCGCTTCTGCAGAGCGTGGTACGTGGGTTTCCTGAATGTCTCCAGTAGAAGACTAGGGCGTCTCTGTTTATCAAATTTGGGGGCGTCCCGATCCATTCCACCCATCACCCAAAACCTTCAAATTTCCCTCACTTTCTCTCTCAAACTATGCACACTCTCACGTATACATATATATTGTCTATAATTGAACAAGAATTAGAAGTAACAATGGCGGTGAAGGGCATCATCTGACATACCAAATCTACTATCAATCTCGAAAAGGTTTGATCTTTTTTGCCCCTTATAGTTTTACGTGATGTGGGTATCCTTAAATATGTGTATCCCATGGTTTGCACCCTTGTAGTTGAATTCTGGATTCTTTGCCGATTAAGGATTGGCTCAAATTTGGTACTTTGGGTCAAGCAATGTTGATCTGCTTATTGATTGGTGATTTGTGGTTTAGTGTCAGATTGTTTTCATTTGAAAATTGATTTTGGTTAGTTTTATTATGTTTCTCCTCAATTATTTGATGGCTCTGTGATCTTTACTGCTTATTAATTTTCTTTTTTTGATAAGTAAGTCTTTATGCTTTATGATTGTTGTGTTTGTGGATTGGGGACAAAACTTTGGTTGTGTGAAGTTGCATTTTTTGCAACTCTAACTGCATTAACCAGGCTTTTATTGGAGAGAACAAACAATAGGGAAACCCCTCAGATTACATCAAGAAACAATAGACAAGCAGTCTAATCATTTATAAGGAAAGGAACCTATCAAGCTAATATATAACTTGGGACCAACCAATTGTTACAAAGAGAAGAAACTAAATCAAAAGGGCTTGATTTTCCTGCTTTGAGAAGCCTTGGACCTAAGTTCAAACTCTGAGCAATGACTGATGAAGTGGGCCGGAGTATGCCTTTGAAAATCCGACTATTCCTTTCTTGCCAAAGATATAAACCAGGCAGCAAAAGCTAGCCTTTTAATAGCATTTGGGTAACCTTAGATTTTAAATTTGAGCGGCATCCAGAAACCTTATCAAACCAACGAACAGTACTAGAGCTGAGCAAGTATAGGACTAAGTGTTCAAACAAAATATGAGATAAAATTACTATATGTAATATAACAACAAAATAAAAAATAAAAATAAAAATATCATCTTCAATTGATCACCTTTTCTTATATGTAGAGCCTCAGCCACCTACAATTGGGCTATAATGGATGTAATTTGGTTGGTCAAAGTGGATTGATTTGTGAGCTAATTTATTAGTTGGGTGTTCATTTAATTTTGCGCGGGTGTTCATTCATATTTCTGCTGAGTGTTCAAAGGATGGTGTAACCTAAAATTTGTACAATTTTTTTACATGTATTGTAAGAGAAAAAAATGTTTTTTTGGGTGTTCATGTGACAACCCACACATACATGTGGAGCCACCAGTGCCAAAGGTGCACTTTTCTCTAAATGAACTGTTCGAAATGTGTTCTGAAAATTTATAACCACCAAACAAGTACTAGATCTTTATCACATGTACTATTTATGAAGACCGTGCTTTGCTTTGATCAAGTGTACTTCTTCACACGTCTAATGCATTTCTCCCAAGTCCCTTGGACATCGCAGATTGTTTTCTCTTGTTCCGGATTTGATTTCTTAATGAAAAGTGAGAACCATCTCCAACACAGGTTTATTTTTCTTGACTGGTTGTAATATATGCTAGAAGGTGACAAATTAAGCTCATTGGAGTCAAAGAATTCAAATCATTGAGATTTGGAGGTGTCCTAAGATTTGAGATGGTTCATGTCCGCATGTATTTGTCGTGTCGTCTCTGTCTCCCTTGTCCTTCTCCGTGCTTCTTAGGATCAAGCTTTTGTTCATCTGTTGATGACTCATTCGGTCTGCCAAGGAGAGAGAAAGTAAGACATTTAGGTATACTTGTTGCCTAAAAATTTCTGACATCAAGAATAAAATAAGAATGGTTTTAATATAATTAAATATTTGTAAGGGCGTTTCAAATGATTCTCGGGCACACGTTTACAATTTTTCATGGTGTACATGAGAAACATAATAATGGTATAACTGGAATCGTAATTTTGTCCATGTGTTATTAATATGTAGTAATTACTGTCCTGCAGCATTTTTAATTTAAGATGTGATGCTTGAAATAACTTGATCGAAGCAATGTTCCATAGATTTGGTGCTACACCTAATTAGTACTACATATTTCTTCTCTTGATTATTTATTTGCCTTACCTTGAGTCTTTTTTAAGTTCATAACTAATGGATTTAGTAAAAAAGTGCTTATTTCTTTGTCCTTTTCAATTACAGGTTTTTGCTTTCTACCTTTAACAATGGAAATTCAAAGTCACTCAGAGTTTACCGGACAGAAGATGATGCTTCCACCACCATCTCGAACTTTTCAGGATCGTGAAGACCTCATCACATATGTTCGTGATTTTGGAGCTAAACAAGGATATGTGGTGACTATTAAGAAGTCCAGGAGGGATCGAAGAGTCATACTTGGTTGTGACAGAGGAGGTGTTTATCGCAATAGACGCAAGATAGAAGAAATGAAACGCAAAAGGAAAACACCGTCCCGCCTCATTAATTGTCCTTTTGAAGCCATAGGTAAAAGGGATGATGATGTGTGGATACTTACTGTGAAAAATGGTGAGCACAACCACGAACCTCTAAATGACATGTCTGAACATCCTTACAGTCGCCGTTTTACCGAGGAAGAGGTCAGACAAATCAAACTAATGACTGAGGCTGGTATAAAACCACGTCAGGTGCTTAACGCCCTCAAGCAAAATAATCCAGAGCTTCAGTCAACACCAAGGAACTTGTACAACCTCAAAGCTAAGATTCGGCAGGGAAACTTTGAAGGTTAAACCCTTATCCAAATTTTATTCGCTGAAAGAGATGATGGAGTTGCCACGGTGAATCAATCTGTACTATTACGGCCTTTGGTTGGATTTTGCTACTACTGAAGTGACTTTATGGTGAATATGATTTTCGTAAATTGATGCTAAAATGGTTAAGTAGAAATTAATAAGTCTAACAGGTGTGAAAACAGCATTTTCTCGCAATGAAAGTTAAAAAGTTACGTGCTTGATTGTTGGTATGACATACTTCAGGGAGAGATTTTTTTGGTTAATATATTTGTTGTCGAACAGAACTGGGCAGATAACTTATGAGCTATTGAAATTCTACTTTGTGGTACTGTTAAGGACTTAGTTTCATACTTGTATGACGTTGCAGGGTCAACCTATGATCAGTGTTCTTGGTATTTTTATTCCACTTCTGTAATTCTTCCAGAGCTGTTATATGTTGTTGAAAAAGTAGGGTAAAAAAGGCTGCTATCTTTAGCCTGGTCGAGAAATATGCTTTTAAAATGGTTCATCTTTTGCATCAGAATGGAGTGGCATTTCTATAAGTGACGTTACAGATTGTTTTTGGTTGATATGTTTAGTTTTATGTTTAGGACCATTCCCTTTCTCATGGGGTACTCTCATACATCACTGAATCAGTGGGTTGTGATATTAATTTCATCTTTATTGAATAACATCATTTTTTTTTTTTTTTGCAGATAAAACTTTCAGAACATGGAGACCTAATAGATCTGTTGCTTTGAACACTTCTATGGAGGCATCAGCCGAACTTAACTGCCCAGTATGTGTCGATGCGAAAGGAAAAAAATTACCGTGAATAAAACTTACCCTTCCTGTTTGACTATCTTTGTTGTTTCTCTTCACCATACTTAAAAGCGCATTGGCATTTGTTCTCTCTCTCTCTCTCTCTCTCAAATATAGCTGAAGGTTCATAATCTTATTGGAGGGAAATTTGTGGAATCACAAGCTTGTGCAATAGTTGATGTTCTGAATCCTGTAAGGAAATATACTTTGATCAAATTTCTAGCTTCGTGGTTTTATTTTCACAGAAGAGCAATTTGAAGTGATGTGTAGTGTTTTGTTTCATTGTTTATTTAGGCAACACAAGGAGTTGTTTCTCAAGTTCCTTTCACTACCTATGATGAGTTCAGAGCTGCAGTTAGTGTAGCCAAACAAGCTTTACCTTCATGGAAAAACACGCCTGTTAATACTCGTCAACGCATCATGTTCAAGTTCCAAGAGCTCATTCACAGAGATATTGTAACTATACACTTCTCTTTTCTTTTTTCTCACTTGTTTTTCTTTTATTTCACCCCGTGAATTTGACTGCATTGAAGAGAATTAACTTGTTTTCAGGATAAGCTGACCATGAGTATTTGTAAAGAGCAGGGGAAGACATTGACTTCTGCAAAAAATGACGTTCTTCGTGGTTTAGGTTAGTGATATATGTGATATTTCCATGCCCAATGTTATATGATGGAAATGTAATCATAGTAGAAAGTACTCCAAATAAGAGGAAAATGGTTAAGCTCATTAATTTTTTTTGTCTGCTTGTAGAGGTGGTTGAACAAGCTTGTGGAATGGCAAGTCTCCAAATGGGGGAGTTTGTACCCAATGCATCTAATGGAGTTGATACCTACTGCATTAGAGAACCACTGGGTGTTTGTGCAGGAATATGTACCTTCAACTTTTCAGCAGTAATTTCCTTATGGGTATGCCTTGTCATACTCCTCTAGTTCTCATCCTAGGTTGTGTGAGGACCCACCATATCAGATTAGGCTGTTTTTTACTATTCTACTAGAGGACATGGTTAAGAACTTCTCCGCTCTTCATAGTTTTCGTGGCTGCCTCTAACTTTGCTGTTTAATTCATACTGAAGCTGACAAACTTGACGATAATTTTATGTATTCTATTTTGGGGTATTTGCACTTACACCCCCTGTACTTTAGCCGATTTGCAAAGACACCCCTTGTACTATTTTTTTAGGCACTTACACCCCTCCGGTTAGTTTTTCTGTCAACTTGGACGGAAAAGAGGGAGGCGGGAAATTTCCCTCCAAAATTGCTAATTTAATACCACAAATGCCCCTGGTAGCCATTACAAAAAACAGGGCACTTTTCCTTCTCTCTCTTCCACCCCCTAATCCTCCTACCCTCAAAGCATTTTGCTCGTAACACGTAATGAAGCTATTCCAAGACACTATGTTCTGCTCATTCATCCCGTCGAACACATTTCAAGCACTAGCCCCACTCCCGCATTTGGCATACATATCGATAAGAGCACACCCCATATAAACTTCCAATGAGTACCGAAATTTCATCACAGAAAGCGTGAATTTGGGTACCGATTTTTTGATCAGCTAACCCTGCACAAGCATTGAGCGCACTCATTTGGGAGTATTCATTAAGCACAAAGTTCTCTTTATGCATTTGAACAAAATACTCTATTGATTCTTCAAAGCGTTCATGCTGAGCAAAACCCAACACTATGGAGTTCCACGAACACTGGTCAGGTTCAGGCATCGACCCAAATAGCCTTGCTGCTTCATCAAGAAAACCCAACTTTAATAACAAGGTGATAAACGAGTTCCAATTGAAGGTATTTCACTCAGGCCTTTTGTCGAACACCTTGTGCGCATCTTCCGAACAATCACATTTCCCATATATGTCTATCAACCTATTCTGGATGTATATTTCTGAGGAGAATTGGGTCTTGATGATGCAAGCGTGGACTCGGCGAGTGTCCAACGCCGATTCCAGTAGCTTCGAGAAGGGCGAGGAGTTGAGGAATTGGGTCTTGATGGGCTTCATCGTTTGGTCTTGATCTCTCTGGTTTGGATCATCAAGTACCCGTATGCCATTACTCTGCAGTGTGAGAAGGCCTAGAAGTGGAGGAGAGAGAACATGATCAACAACAACTCTAGAGAAGAAGAGGGATGGGGTTTATTATTGCCGCTGGTGGACCACATGGCTGGGGTTTTTTGTCACAAAAAGTTTATACAAAATCTGACCTCTTTCTCAAAAGAACCCTTTTTATTTTCTAGCTTTTGTTACATCGACGAAGTTTGATGAGGGTTTTTTTTCGGGGGGTTCGGTTTTGCAATGGAGTTTCTGTGAATTGGAATATATATATTTTTTTTGGTAGGATTTGGCTTTGCAACTTTGATAATGCCAGGATTTTTGGCGGTGGGGTTAGCATAGGCGGGTTAGTATGGGCATTTAAGACTTTTTGCTGCTTCTGTTAACGACATCCATGCGTTGCACTTAAGTCTGAAGTTGGAGGGGTGTAAGTGCCTAAAAAAATAGTACAACGGGTGTCTCTGCAAATTGGCCAAAGTACAGGGGGTGTAAGTGCAAATACCCCTTCTATTTTTCTATGCGTAATCTGAAGAAATTAAAATACGCTTATTTTGGTGTGTTTTATGGTGTCTGCAGATGTTTCCAATTGCAGTTACATGTGGCAATACATTTATTTTGAAACCTTCTGAGAAAAATCCAGGTGTCTGTCTCCTCCTTTCGGCTTTGTATGTAATGTATTTAACTCTATCCATATCCTACTTTGGCAAGTCAATGCGGAAATGATATCAATTCATCCATACTATATACTATAAGGGTGTATGAGCCAAGCTATCCTTTAAAAAAAAAAAAACAGAGAGAGAAAATGAAAAATCCACCTCATATTTATTGCCTAGTGCTTCACCTTAATCTTCCATCTCTCCCTTACTCAGCTTTTATTGTAGGACGTACATGTTACAAGAACAAATATGTGCAACAAGTCAACAACCTCCTCACCTGTAAAATATCTAGAGTCTAGAATAAGATTCAAAGTGACAAAAACAAGTTAATGCCATATTCAAAGCTCCATGTGAAATTCCAGAATTGCATCTCCTTTTCTTTTCATACCTTGCACCACCAGTGTTCCTCCTTTCTATTGTTGATGCAGTTAGACATTTTTCTGTTGATATGATAATGATGCTTAATGTGATTTGTGACCCTTTGTTTAGGGGCTTCAATGATCCTTGCAGCATTAGCAATGGAGGCTGGTTTGCCTGATGGTGTCTTAAATGTTGTGCATGGGACCAATGTAAGCTTTGATTCTAAGAGACCTTATTTGCTCTACATTTTTCGTATTATCTTGTGAAATTGTTTTTAATGTTTTGAGGAGTATAAAATATATTGTTAATGGAACCCATCAGGAAAAGAAAGGAAATAGTGATTATTTGTATTGAGGCTACCTTCATCGTCATCAATCATCATCTTCTTCTTTATGCTATTTTGTTCCTTTTGAAGATATAGGTTTTTGTAACCCATAACTTATGTTGCATATTCCCTTTCCTCTCAATACCTTTCCCATGGCTTTAACTTTTTTACCTTTTTTTTTATTGCCTGGACATTTTTTAGTTAGCTCCAATATACTGTTCCACTTTCTTAACTAGACAATTGATTTTATCTTTCATGGAGATTTTTGCTATATATATATATATAGGCTAAATTTCTAGTCCACACTCCCGGAAATAAGGAAAAAATGGGGTTTTTTTGTGTTGCAAATTATTTTTGGAAAATCCGATATACATTTTTTGCGAAAACTGCTTGGATCAAGCCCTTCCTGGTATTTTTTTTTGAAGATTTTCCGCGTGGACCCTTGAAAACACCTTCTGAACACATTGGATGGATCGGATCGTCAAAAAAAAATTTGGATCATGAGGTGCGGAAATTAAAAGTCCGGATGTATATATATATATACACTATGGAAGATGTTCTATTGAGAACTCCCTCAAAGATCTCCTCCGTGAGGACCACCCCTTTTTTGATTTTCCGGACCAAATTTCGACGATCCGAACCGCTCAATGTGTTTAAAACATGTTTTCCATGGCCAACGCGAGGAATCACAAAATATATATATTTCGTTTTCTATTTAGATTACTTTGTGACTCGTGCATTTGTTGATTGAGCAGGAGATTATCAACCACATTTGTGATGATGACGATATAAAAGCTATATCATTTGTTGGTTCTAATACTGTAAGTTCGTCTCTTGATTCGTATGATTAGATAATTATGCAAACGGTTAAAACACATGCATATAGGCAAGTAAAGCTTGTAGGGTTTGACTGCATCCCCATTTGATGAGAGATACTCTCTCTATTTGTAACTCAGAAATCTTTAGGTTTCTTTACATGGATTTCCCTTCTGACGAGTGTCTACGAAGGTTCTAATTCTGTGTCTATGCTAAAATGCTACGCCTCGACAAGTCTAAGTTTTTTCCAAGAATAGATTGACGTACATGCTCTCCTTCTCTTGTTAATGTTGAACTGCATTTCTCTTCTTTCACCTTGTCGAATGTTTTATTGCCGCTGCTTAGCTTCTATGTAGCACGGACACGGCAATTTTGAAAAAAGGGACACGGATACGGCAATTTAAAAAAAATTACAATTTGACCCCTGAAAATTAAAAAATTACAGATTGACCCCGATTTTTTATAAAAAAATTACAATTTGCCCCCCTCCGTGTCCCCTCTGTGTCCCCGTCAAAAAATTCAAAAAATTTGGGGGACACGCCACGTGGAGTGTCCCATACGTATTTAGGCGTGTCCCCGCCGTGTCCCCGTGTCCCTGTGTCCCATACGGCAATACGGCGCCTCCTAGGAGTGTCGGTGCTTCATAGCTTAGCTTTCAGTTGGCCTCTACCCTTCAAATGAAATATGAGAACAACATCCTCCATGTTTCTACCACAGCTCTAATTGGACTTTTGGCGTTAAGCAAAATTGTAATTTGGTATTACTTTTGATTTATTGAATTTCTTTTCAAGGTCGGAATGCACATGTATGCTAGGGCAGCAGCTAGAGGAATACGTGTTCAGGTGAATACCCTAGACTTAATTCATACATGAGTGCTATGTATATTTGCTTTCTAATTATTACTGGCCACTCCTTAGTCCAACATGGGAGCCAAGAATCACGCAGTTATTATGCCTGATGCAAGCGCCGATGCCACCTTGGATGCTCTGATTGCTGCTGCTTTTGGTGCTGCGGGTCAGAGGTGCACGTTTCTCAGCACAGCTATTTTTGTTGGAAGCTCTATGCCGTGGTATAATGTTCGTTTTCTTGGGATGCCTTTTTCTGGGGTTAACAATGTGAATTACCATCTTTTTTTTTGTTATCTATTTACAGTTAATTCAGCTGACTATCTGGATTTTTTTCCATTCCAAAGGCAACTTTTTATTCATATATTCCTTAAGTGCTTCATATATGAGATAATCCTGGAAGTTTGGTTTCATTGGAGTTTGGAATTCTTTGGTGGGGCCCCTCACCAAAAAGAGGAAAAATAGAATTCTTTTCTTCTGGCCACCATAATATCTTGTTTTTACACCAAGATTCAGTTTTCCTCTTTGCTGCCTGTGCAATGTTTTCTGTCTCTATGCATTAGCTTCTATGCCAGGTATTCATATTGTTATTTCAGTTTTAACTACCCAATCACCTCTGTATTTTTTGAGTATTGGACTAATTTTTTCTACATGAAGCGAGTCTGATGGTATCGCAATTAAAGCAGTTCCCGCCAGATACCTCATTGCTAATGCTTCTTTAAAACTTTTCCAGGGAGGAAGAACTTGTGGAGCGTGCAAAAGAGCTCAAAGTAAATGTGGGAACAGAGCTCGGTGCAGACATTGGACCAGTTATTTCGAAAGAGGTGCTCGTATACCTTGGAATATTTGGCCAGTTAGCCGTTGATTCATGAAAAATGCATTGGTAGTCGATTGGTGTATCGTTGAACTTTTTGTTACTTAGTGGAAAATGTTTCTTATAAGTTTATATTGGATTATGAAGCGCTGGTAGAGTCTGATTTCTTAACATGCAGCATGTTTATATTTTTTAATTTTTTTTTTTTTTTTTGAGTTCTTAGCTCTCTCTCTCTCTAAACGTGTGCATTTTGTTTCTGTTGTTATTTGGTCTTTTGACTTGTTTTCTGAATTCACAGGCGAAGGATCATACATGCAGATTAGTTCAGAGTGCAGTCGAAAGTGGAGCTAGACTTATTCTTGATGGAAGATACATCATAGTATGTATATGTTCCCTTTATCTTTCAATGGACACAGGTTTTGATTATACCAAACACAGCTTAAATATTCCACCTAAAGTTAAATATGCGTCATCTCTAGGATATGCTAAATCCACTGCCTCTATGGCTTTATCCACAGTTCCGCTCTACGTTGGCTTGTCTCACGTTGTGCTTGAGGGAGCTGGGATATCACTTAATGGTTTGGCAAGACAATTCAATAGTAAATTAGAAGACCAGCTTTTTTGTGTTGTTACTGCACCTTATGTCATTGTCAGACTATTGTCTAAACTAGCAGCGATGGATTACTTTGTGCCTTTTGTTTAGTATCTGAAACAGTTAAACTACATGTGAATACTACAATTGAGATGGGTTCAAAGTGTCTCTGGTGGAGAAATTGGAATGTTTGATTCAAAAACTCATGCTAGAAATTACGTGTCATATTATGATTCATTGTTTTACTTAGGAAATGGAGACTGTTTGTTTAATCTTTCTGCTGTATACAAACTAAACTCATCCTCTTAAGGAGTGAAGGTTTATGCAAGAGGGAGCTAATTATGAACTTTATAGCGTACACTTGACTTTCTGATAATTGACGTTCATGTTTTTAATTCTCCTTTTTCATCGAGGCATTATAAGGTTGTATCGATGACTGTTGGGGAAGGGTGGAAATGGAATCTTCTGTTTGCAAAAGGTATTTTTAATGACATTACATATATAGTAGTGTAAACATTTCCAAAAGCTTATGAAGTACTAAACTTTGAATGAAGTGTCGTGCACTTATATCTTTTGTTGCACTTGAGCACCATATCCACTCTCAAGGCAATGGACTATAACACCACATTTTTTTATGGGCCCATATTTTAGCATTAGCTTCTCTTGCCTAACCAGGTGCAATTTTTCTCCAGGCAAGCTATATAGGACACATTAAAAAACAAGGAGATGCACTATTGTTATAACAGAACTTAACTAGCTGGAATTCTGGTTTTATTGTGTACTCAGTTACGCGAATTGGGACGAATATGGAGATGACTAAGGACGGTTTTTTGCATACCTGAGTGGACTGATTGGTTGAACCAGTTTTTTGAAATTTAATCTTGCAACATTTAGAGCTTCTGAAGAATTGAGCTCAAGTATTTTATGTTTTGAAGGAGTTTCATTACTGGGGCACTGCAATTCTTTGCTAGGTTTTTAACTTTAGGTAGAATTATATAAGCTTGCCTTCATAGTTTGATAAATACTTCCACCAATTTGCAAAACTTAAGGTTCAACCGACTTAACAGTTGAAGCTCTGATCCAGCAAAACTGTTTTGACTGCAGGGTTGATATAATCTCGTGATTTCTGATAACATTCTGTGAATCTACCCTCTTCGTGTAGGTTCCAGGATATGAGTATGGAAACTTTGTGGGTCCGACCATACTATGTGATGTTACAACTGACATGGAATGCTACAAGGTATCTAGTTTTGTCTCCAATACTTTATGGTAATGCTTTCACAGTACATGTGCTCGAAGAGGTTAAGATTATAGTGAATGAAGAGTTGAAGCAAAGACTTGGTCATATTTTTAAGCTCTCTATCTATTTGTTGTGTCTGGCAGGACGAAATCTTTGGACCAGTTCTCCTTTGTATGCAGGTATTTTTAAGTTGGTGATTATCTCAATTTTTTATGAATGATTTCATTGCTCAATATGGAGATTTGCTAACATGTGTTCTCTTTGTTGACCACTTAAGGCTGACAGCTTAGAAGAAGCCATAAATATTGTCAATAGCAACAAGTAATTGCCTTAACTCATACTTTTCCATTGTGTTATACTCCCTTCATCCCAAAATGTTTGTCCCATCAACAAAACGAGAACTTAAAAATAATGCGAATTTTTTAAAAAAAAATTCAAAAGTTTTTCAACAATTTACAAGATATCAATGAGTTCTTTTAATATATGCAAAAAAAAGAAAAAGAAAAAAAGATAGAGAGTAAATTTTTGCTTGGAAAGATGCATTATTTTTAAGTCCTTGATTCACAGACAAGACAAACATTTTGGGACGGAGGTCGTATGTTTAATCTGGGTTTTTGTTATTCGCGGTACACCAACTTTAGTGTGACCAGCATTCTGGGTGATGGCCCTTTTATTTATTTCTTCTTCAGATTAAGTTAGAATGTAGTATCATTGATGTTATTTTATGATATCCTTTGTAAACTCTCCTTTTGGCATCATGGTACATATAAAATCTTTGAGTTGTATTTTTGTGTTGAAATGGAGACACACTGATTCCCTCTACTCATCAGATTTCTTAGAACCACTCTTCTTCTTTTTTTTTTTTTAATAATTACTGACTTCTTGCTATTTTAGGTATGTAAATGGTGCTTCCATATTCACCACATCCGGCATTGCTGCAAGGAATTTCCAGAATGAAATTGAGGCTGGGCAGGTAAGCCAAAGTTTGCATCTAATATTTAGTAACCGATAACTTTTTGAGAATTTCCCCCAAATTTTTTTATTAGTTTGAAGGTAAACTGAGATTCAGATAAACTCAGGTTGGGGTAAACGTTCCTGTTCCAACTCCGTTGCCATTTTCCTCTTTCAATGGATCTGAGGCATCTTGTTCTGGTGATCTCTCCCTCTGTGTGTGCGCGCTCACAATTTCCTTTTCTCCCGATACCTGCCAAGGATCTTAGTTTCTTTTTCTTTTTATTACTTATTAAACAGTTTTTTTTCTTTTTTTCATTGTAGGGAAGGAAGGAGTACAATTCTACACCAAACCAAAAAGAGTAGCCCAGAAATGGAAGGATTTACCGAGAAGGAGAGTAGCACTACCTCCACCTCCTACATCCGACACTGAAATTACTAGTCGAAGACTTTCCCTATCACAACCTCCAACATCTTATAGTGCTTTACCTCTCCAACTAGTTTCACCCTCAATGCCTTCAGTATCAGACAAGGATTTACCAGACCAGAATGAGAGGGATTCAACAAACCAGGGTGGTGAAAGGCATTTACTGGGCCCGGTGGGGTCACTAAACTCTGAGAGGATGTTTTTGCCTCATGTATCTCATTGGGACAAATCTCTACCCTCAACATCTCAAAGAACTGAAAATGCTCCTCCAAACCCTGAAGCAGCAGCGCACCCAGATTCAGAGAGGATATATGTGACCGCATCATCTTACGGGAATGACAAAGTGATTCCCTCGGATGATCCAATGACATTAGAACGAGATAATGTGATTTCCTCTCAAATGAGTGACGAAATGATTTCTTCCCAAAGGGATGATGGTATGCCATCGACTTCTGAGCATTTATATGCAGCTGAAACACATCAAAGGTTATATAATTCGCACCAGCTGTTGTCGATGGATGACTATTCTGTCCAAGAAGGGTCGATGAATATACCTACATCTCGGAGATTGTAGCACTAGACCTTCATGCTACATAGTATGTTTTTTTTGGCTTTTAGGAAGAGTGTCAAGTTGGTGAACATAGATCACAAAATAGTTTTAGTCTATGTTATCCTTTCGTTATTTTGAATTCCAGTTTTCTTCTTCATTTATGCGCGCAAGTCTTTTTCACAGAATAAATGAGCATGCACGCCATAATTAAGATTGCAAACCCTTAATTATGCCCAAAACATGATTTCTTATCATTTACATGTAAATTATCTATTAATACAGTGTCACGCATGCCTCTTAATCTGTACAGTTCTGAGGAATTTCTCACATGTTTGATTCATGAAGCCTGATTAATACTGGACTCTGGGTCGACGCGTGTCGAACCACGAAAATAACCATGTTGTGCTCTTTGATTGTGATTCCTTGATTATTATTTGTTCTAGTGTGTGTTTAGTTTGTTGTCTAACAGTGTAATCATCTGAGTATGACTTGAGAATTGCCTTCTGATATGATGTTTTTCTTGGTCAAATCAGAATTGCATTCTGGATTGTTTGGAATGGTTGCAGTCTTATTGGATCTAGTGCAGTTGAAGGAATGACAACGGTTCGGGTTTGGATCGGGGTGTTCCTTTCAAACCCAATTCTCAAACTTGACACTCTCACCTCTATATCCGTACCAATATTCAATTGGGGATGCTTAAAAGTTATCAAATCCATATCCATTTGGATAAAATCTTAAGTAATGAAATAGTTATTAAGTAAATAAATATCTAAATATATGACAACATGATGTCCAAAATTCCATGCACGTTAGTACAAGTACTATTTGTACTAATGCATTAACGCAACGATCAAACAAAAGTATACAACAAAAAACATCATAAAGCAATTTGCACAACCAAAATGCAAGTTAATGCTGCAGAGATATATGAGTAACTAAGTGGTTAGTACAAAAAAATAAAATAAAATAAGAAGATTATTCGTCGGTGACTAAGTTAAGAAAAATATAATTGTCCAAGAGAACGGATATGATGGGGCAAGTATGGGTATTTTAGGTATGGGATAGCAAAATTATACCCTCCCATGTCCGACTAGATGATACTATATAAGGCCCCGTTCCGCTAAAAAAAAGCAGTTTTGTTTTAACTCAAAAACTATCTCATTCCACTAACAAAAAACCACTTAGTTTTTTTGCAAAACTAAAAACCAAAAAAAGGCCAAAAAACTAGTTAGTGGAACAAGTTAGTTTTTTTTAGCAAAACTAAACATACAAAAAACTAGTTTAATGGAACAAGTTAGTGGAACAAGTTATAGTTTTTTTGCAAAACAAAAAACCAAAAAACTAGTTAGTGGAACAAGTTAGTTTTTTTGCAAAACTAAAACATCCAAAAAAACCAAGTTAGTGGAACACCCCCTAATTATCATCATTCCCACTTCTATTGGGTAAGAAAAATAGGTAATATCCACCTTCCAATGATCGGATCAGATCGGGTATGAAGTTTAAATTGAAGTGAAACCGAGGTAGGTTTTACAAATTCAGCTATTTCGCCCTACGCTATGGACAAACTTTTGAGGGACTTTTTTGCATGGTTTTTTTTTTGGGTCTGGGGACCCCTAGTTGCGCTACACCGTGCAGGGCAACATCTCAGCCATCCAAAAGTATTTTTAACGGTTTGGATTTAAAACAAACTCTTTGCGCGAAAAGAAGATCTCTTAGGTCGAAGAGTTTTTTTTATAAATCCAAACCATTGAAAACACTTTTGGACGATTAAAGTATGCATTGCCTGGTGCCACACATTAGGTGTGTTGCACCATCCCCGCAGCCGGTTTTTTTTTTTTTTGGGGCTATTTTCTCTCAATTCTTACGAGATTTAGTAGTATAATTTTTACATCATATTTTTCGTCTTGATAAGAGAAATTGGAACATCTATCAACATCAAAATGTAATCACTAAAATTTCTGTTGAAATTAAATAACATAATATTTAGAAGCACTACATCACATCTTGATTTGATGTAGAGCGTTTTAGGAGGGCAAAATTCTCAGTGCGGAGCGGGCACAGTCACATGGTGTAGAGCGTGTATCTCAGTCGTCCAAAAGTGTTTTGGAAGGGCTAAGATTGCTCCCACTCCCTCTCTCTTTTTTAAAAATTGGCCGCCTAAAACACCTTTGAACACTTTTAAACGGCCGAGACGTGCGAGACAACTGCTAAATGTGGGAAAACCTGGAGCAGCATTTTAATTTATCAGCTAGTAGGTAATAATAACCCTTTCAAATGGAGTAGTTCTCCTACATAACAGACCTCGGTGATTAGGGAAGAAAGGAGGAGAGGAAGAAGAGCAAGAAGTATGCAATGTGTAAATGCACATTGGGTATCAACTCCTCATCTTCTTCTTCTGAGAACATCAAATTCACAGCTCAAAGTATCGATTACCCAAAAAGGAACTCAATTTCCTCAGACTAGTCCAAATCACAGCGACAATAATGGCGATGAGATTGAGGGTTCTGCTGCGGCGACTGTTCCTTTACCTTATCACGTGAAATCAATCACAAGCACATCAAACCCATTTGTGAAGCACTGTGTCAAGCTTCGCCTCAGCTCTTCTTATCGCCACGAGCACGGTTCAGTTCTTGTCGTCGGTTCTATCCCTATAAGGTCTGATTCTCATTCCTATCTCTCTTCATTTGAATTAGACCTTGTTTTCTTTCTTTTTCTTTAGGTACTTCGCCTAAGTGAATTGGGTTTCTGCTTATTTGTTTCTTAGATTAGTTATAAACACATGGAGTTTGAGTTTGGTTTTGAATTTGTAGTGTTACAATTAAAATTGATAGTGGGGTTAAGGCGAATTCCAGACGTGTCATTTGAGAAAGAAAAATAAAAGGAAGATGAAGTTGGGTTGAGTTCTATTGTGCTGCTGGAAAACCCGAGAAAGGAAGGGATTATTTAGTTCATTTGAAATTTTTTTTTTTTTTGGGGATCAAATCATCCATGTTACTTGTTTCATTATTGTGATTTTGGATCCTATTGTAAATTCGACCCAACACGCTATGGCACAAAGAATAAATCAAGCAAGAACACAGCGAAACGGGACACAAATTTTTACTTGGTTTCCTAATTGTGAGATTAGATATTTCCACGTCTCAACCCTGTTTTTACTTTGTATTGAATGAAAAAAGAGTACATATTACATCATTGGATATAGCATGAGTTAATATCCTAGGGCGTATACATCTAGTTACTGTAGTGTAGTTCCCGCTAGAGTAAGAGAAGTGACAAACCAAGACTGAATTAGGCTTCACAAACCCAACAGATTCAACTGGTGATTATTATCGTATGAAATCATCCAAGTGCATGATACTGGAAACCCTCTTTTGTTGGTTCTCTTTCTTTTCCGTTCATTCTTTATCTCATTATTCATTTTATGCTGCATTTTTTGTGCAGCAGTCCATTATTGCAAGATAATATCGTGGCAGGTTTATTATAGCTAAAATTCTATGGTGAAAACTGTCCAACATCACGAGAACTTTTGACAATCAAGGAGTCCGGAATTTTGTATGATTCGGGTGGATGACTTCTTTGCAGGGAAATATACAAGTTTCATGACTCAATGGAAGAGAGACCAGGTACAGTTGATTGTTTACTTCTACTTGATAAAGCAGAGATTCCCGAAGGATTAGATGGTCTCCCTATTCGTACTGTCCGTGTCAATTCAATGGTGATGAAGAAGCTTTCTGGATTGCAGTCGACTGACTCTACTGATGCAATTAGCGTAATGAAAATTCCTTCAACCTTCCATAATTTAGGGGACAATTGGCAAGAGGCAGACTGTCGTAGATGGTTTCCATCTCCACACAGAATACTAGTCCTTGATGGGATCCAGGTTATTGCCATACTTAACCCTCATTTCTGTTTGAATGTTGATGCACCTGTTGGTGTCGGTATTCCTGTAAAAATGTTGACTTCTGAGTTCGAAAAAAACATGATGTGGTTTCAAGAGTCGGAACTCCTGAATGTGGCAAGTTATCCTTTAAAATTTCCTGGTGACTATACCACGTAAACACCAAAATAAAAAATCGAAATGCTGAAACGATGGCATCAGGCCATCAGTTGTAGTTCTGTTAATGGATATTTCTTAGGTGATTTAGATATTGAGCAAGGCAGAGAAATGATTATGTTTCCTCTTCTAACTGTTTGGATGAGAAGGAGAGTAAAGAGAGTGATTTGAAAAGTGGAATTTTGAGGGAAAATCTAATCTTTGCATTTCCCTCCCTTTCTTCCCATTTCTCTTTCTTAATTAACCAAAAAATGATAAGGGCAAAGAGAATGTAGTTTCTTGTCTCTCCAATTACAATCCAATGGGCTCCTAGTTTTAACTGAGGCGTGGCATTAAACAGAGCTAGCCTAAGAAACTGGATAATTGTAGGCTTGTAGCTGATGTTGGTGTTACCTGGGCTTGTTTAATCCTGTTGAGATTTTATTGACATTTGTCTGCGGGGATCGAATTAATTATAACCACTATTCATTCTATTG
The DNA here is from genome assembly GCA_016920895.1 of Vaccinium myrtillus. Taxonomy (NCBI): domain Eukaryota; kingdom Viridiplantae; phylum Streptophyta; class Magnoliopsida; order Ericales; family Ericaceae; genus Vaccinium; species Vaccinium myrtillus. The sequence continues at coordinate 34,957,720 of CM029273.1, read as the reverse complement.
TTCGTTGCAGGACCCCGGTAATCTTGGCACATTACTTAGATCAGCACTGGCCTTTCGATGGGTAAGAAAGAGTTTCACATTTCAAACCGTCTTTGTTCCATTCCTTTGAATTTGCTTTTTTGCAGTTCTAAAACCAAGTATTATTATACTTACCATTTACCAAATACAACTAATGAAATTAGAAGTGAAGTCCAAAGTAAATATTATGTATGTTATGTCTGGGTCCCTCAAGTCTCAACTAATGATCCCAATTTTGTTAGTTCTCTGTTATTTACAAAACCCGATCACTGCATACTGATAACTGCATGATTGCAACTACATGTTCAATCTAATTTTTCATTTGTTCATTGCCTGAATCGGGGTATGTCTGGTACATGGTATAGTTCGTACAAATTACCTCAGAACCCCTCCTCCCTTCCTTCCCTGCTCACCATTTTGCTGTCTTGTGAACATGGAAACAATAATTGTTTTGGTACTTTTTGAAAAATAAATAATTTAGGTTGTAATTTGTGTGCCTATTTCAAACAGGGTGGTGTATTTCTGCTTCCTGCTTGTTGCGATCCGTTCAACGAGAAAGCACTTCGAGCTAGCCGAGGAGCCTCCTTCCAGCTTCCTATTGTATCCGGCAGTTGGACTCATCTCCAAACTCTCACAAATGACTTTCATATGAAGATTTTGGCGGGCCATCCCCAGAGTAATGACCAATTGAAGCCAGTGTCTTTGCTTTCTCAAGAACTTGCATATTCTTTAGCAGAAATGCCACTATGCTTGGTCCTGGGTAGTGAAGGCAATGGGCTTTCTGAAGAAACGAGGCGGGTATCTGAGCTAATAAGCATTCCAATGACCGGGGATTTTGAGTCTCTTAACGTATCGGTCGCTGGTGGGATTTTCTTGTATATGCTACAGCCTTTGGACCGTTAACACACCGGATTCTGTGTAAATTGTTATGCAAGGTATTAGATATGGTCGCTTGCTCTAGTAAATTGCCCTGGAGGCAAAATAGGAAAAAAGAAAAATAAGGAGAAGCCCAGGGGGCTGATGGACAGGTAAAAACTTGACTCTATTTTGAGTTGCCATTTAGGATAGAAGATAGACAAAGATTCACAGAGTCACACACCCACAAGTGCAGATTCATCAGTTAGGTGCTTAGGCAATAACCTTTTGCCGAGGGTTTTGATGTAAAAGTGATACTAGAATGTAATCTTTTACATGATTGATGATCTCGACGAGTTTTGAACATCAACGGTTCCAAAATGGAAGGGGATTCTGAACATCGAAGTGGACCCGAAAAGACCCACAAATACCAAACTAGACAGAAGAGGATTCATAATGTGGAGCTTTTTACAACTAGTGGAGGCGCAGCCAGGGAGCTGCATGACTACTATTTGTCTTCTTGTCCTCAAAGGAAAGGAAGGGGAAGGGGAGGAAAAATTTGTAAAATATTCTCTCCCATTGTTTGATTTTACAAAAAAAAAAAAAAAAAAGTGAAGAGAAAATATCAACATTAAGTACAACGAAATTGTAAAAACTGATTTTGGCACTTTGTTTTCCTATAAAGGCACTCTAAAACTTGTCTATTAGTATGCTTTACAAAATTTATTGTGTAATTTTAAGCACTAAGATACAAATTATGAAGTATATTCACAGAGTATAGTAGATTGCAACAATTAATTCTTAAAGTATATTTAAGCCCTAAGAGAATTTCTAAAGTATATCTACAGAGCAGGAATTTTTTATTTTTGGATTACCAGAGTAGTTGTTTGTTACACTTTTTTCAGCGTTTTCTGTAATTATTACTTTCTTTCCTTTCCACAAGTTATAATTTCCTAAGTAAAAATTCTCCACCCAAAAATTAGGTATCCGTCGCTTAATAGTCCCCACACCATAGTCCCCACACCGACACCGTTTAGTTGTTTGGGAATGTTGCTTCGGAAATAAATCCCCGGGAAAATTGGAGTGAAGTGGCTGATAAAAAAAAAGCCAATCAAAGAAAAGTGGAGTGAAGTGAAGTAAAAAAATAAAAATAAAAATGATAAACATTGTTGAGGAACACTAAAGTTTCTCCCTTTTGCCGTCCTTTGCTATGATCTATTTTGCAGGATATTGCTTCTAGATTAGGGCGAGTTTCCGAATGCAAAAATCTAAGATTTTATCAACTCTCCTTACGAATGGATAAAATTAAAGGCTTGATTTTTATTAGATTTTGATAAAATCTACAAAAATCTAAGATTTTATCAACTCTCCTCACGAATGGATAAAATCAAAGGCGTGATTTTTATCAGATTTTGATAAAATCTAGATAAAATCCATTCGGTAAGATAGGTGCGGGTTTAACAAAGAATGTTACATGAAATTTGATTTTTCTATCAATTTTCATTCTTTCTGGGCAACTGAACTAGGGGGAAAACTTGTTTGATGATCTTTGCCGCATCGACCTCCAATACTCCCTCCCAATATGGTAATGTGATAGTATCCAACGAAAAGATATGCTATTTTTGGATTAAAAAAAAAAGTACTTCTGTGGATGATTATGATGGTCAAGGCTGTGCAGAAATTTTTCAGGCAGTGAGTATTGGGGAATGGTTGATCACCAGCAGCCAAGAGCGAGGCGAACAGAGATTGAGGAATGGTGGCAGCTAGCCCCGTTAAACTGAAAGCTAAAGATAAATGTTGATGGCTCATGGGCTCACAAACCGGGTGATGTGTCAGAAGGGAGAGCCTCGTAAAAAATTCAGCTCAATCCGATAATCGTAAGTACTTAATTCTATTTTCCAATTTTTCATTCATACTTTGAATAAAAAAATTCTAAATAGAGAAAGATAGGGTCAAGTATTTATAATCATCCTTTTAGCTAATTTTTTTTTACTTTAGACTACTAAAAAAAAGTTTAAAACTAACGGACGACTCAGATCATTTTACGGGAATTCCAAAACTATAGCACATTGATCAAGATCTCAAACACCAGCCGTCCGATCCTACCACACGCGTTCTACCTGTAAACGGAGACATCTATAAAAAGTAAACCACAACTTTTGTTGACATTCGTAGTTGTAGCCGCCGCCACGCCTGAGTTTTCGTCTTGCAGCTTTCGTCTTGCAGCTGACAGTCTACCAAAATCTCTCTCTGATTTACAAACCCAATGGCTCGCCGAAGCTCCGGAGGTCTATTTTGCCTCCATTTCTTGAGATCCATTACGATTTTATATATGCTTTTTTCTGTATTGTCATTTCTTACAGGTAGATGTTTAAAATGAGGGGGTTTGGGCGTTGACTGATGTACGGTTTTGGATGATTTGTATGTGTCCGTAGCATTGTAACCTGCTAGACATTCTTTGAACTCGTATAATTTCTCTGGATTTATTTGATCATCGTGTTTGAACTTAGTTGGATGATGTATGGTTTTGGGGTTAGGTTAGATGATTTATCTGTATCGATGGCTTTAAATCTGCCTTGAATTTGATCATTTTCTTGATTTTTTTGGATTTTTTGTGGTTTATTTGATAATTGTTTTGCCGATTATGTTTTATTTGAAGTTTGTTTACCTGACATTTATGTATGTGGAAGCTTAGAATTTTCCTGGCGTCCCGATCAGCATGAGCATTTATTTATAGGGTTTTTTGGCTGGTCTTGTATCATTTGGCCACATTTTATTTGAGCTCAATCATTTTTTTTTGTATTAACTTTTCTCCAGATTTTAAGATTTATTTTCTTACCCTTTATGCCAATTTTATCCTAGTTTAAATCTTGTTTGAATCACGCTTGTGTATTTGGAAGGGTTGATTTTACTGGCGTCCCAATCAGCATAAGTGTCCTTTTGTGAGGTTTTTTTGGGGGTTTAGTCTTACACTATCCAGCCACATTTTCTTGGAAATCGTAAATTTTATTCAATTTTTTTAGATTTATGTTATATCACCCTTTTGCAGATTATTTCCCATTTTAAACGTTTTTTGAACTTTGAATCACTTCCTATGGTATTGGAAGCATCAATTTTTTTTATTTTTTTATTCTGATCTATAATTTTCATACGAGAACTTGATATATTTCGAAACTTGTAATGTTTATGATAAATTCTTTGCAGCTTCTATTGGTTGTGTTTGTGTAAGGTATGTTCCCAGGGTTGAAAGTGAAACAGCAGTATTGTGTAACAGTTAGGGTTTTCTTTAACAAAAATGTGAATGGACTTGTGCGTTTCTTTAGCCCCTAACAAATGGTAAAAACAATCATGTCTGTGACCTTATTTACCACAATATTTATGCTTGCAAATTTGTAATTGGTTCTAATGAGTTTTGTGGCCTATGAAAGCAAATTTCTTATTTTGAATTGTAAAGTTGATGTGAGTTTAAAGATAGTTAGTCGAGGATTTATCTAGTCGACTCATTTCACTATACGGATTCATTAGAAATCCTTCTACATTAGGTAGCTTATAAGCACAACAAATATAAGACGACATTTGCTGGTACAGTGGTAATACAAACGATACAAAAGGACGATATTTATTTTTCCTTACAACATTTAATTTTCCTTACAACTTTTATGACCATCCTCTTGTTTTAGTATTCGTCAATGACAAAAGGACGGTTTGACATACTTTCTTAAGCCTAATACAAGTTAACATGTGACCCCGCTCTCTCTCTCTCTCTCTCTCTCCCCCACATTACATCAATCACATTTGCATTTCTTTCTTGTAGGAAGGTCAGCTCGGGCTGCTCCTCGTCACACACCAGTGCGTAATCCACCTCAGCCAGGTACCATCTTTTAGTTTGTATAGTTAGTGAAACCATCATAGTGTTGATTTGACATCCTTCTATTTTTTGCTATTTTACCTTCCGTGCTTCATATATTCGGAGTGGGCAATATGGGACTAGTCAGGTTTATGTTTTTTTCTTGTCTTCTATTGCGTTTTGATTGATCATCCACTTCCCAATTGGTCACTGCAGCTAGCCATGCTCCTCCTCCTGCACCTGTTCAGAGCAGTGGTGGCGGTTCCATACTTGGCGGTCTTGGAGCCACTATAGCTCAAGGTAAGGAAATCTACTGCTCCCTCCGTCCCTTATTGTTATTCCTTCTTGACAACTTGGCATGTACAAAGTACGCAAGTCCTTGAAAAGTCAAATGTACTTTTTTATATTTTTCAATATCACCTGGAAAGTATTTATTAATGTTGACAACAGGAATCAAAGGGTAACATTTATGCTCCCAGAAAGCAATAACATTGAATAGATGCTTTGCAATTTGAATTTGAGACTTTAGACTTTCGAGCATTAGTTGTATGCCCCCTTATAAAGTTGGAGTCCCTGAAAAGGTCTGGCTTCATGGGGTGGAGGGAGCATTTTCTTAAACGAGAAAGTGATAATGGAGGAAATGTTGGTGCTTGATATTGTAGTCGCGGTTCTCCTATTATTGCTTATGAAGTTGAGTGTGATTTGCAGGCATGGCTTTTGGCACTGGAAGTGCTGTGGCACACAGGGCTGTTGATGCTGTCATGGGTCCTCGCACCATCCAACATGAAACTGTGGCTTCTGAATCCTCTGCTGCTGCTCCAGCACCAGCCATGAACAGTATGAGTGGTGCTGATGCTTGCAATCTCCATTCTAAGGCTTTCCAGGATGTATGTATTTAATTTTCTTAACACTCCCATGTTATCACTGGTTTTTCATCCCTGCCGGTGGTTTAGAAAGGGTTAAAAAGTAGAAGGAAAGAAAGAACGTGGCTCCTGTTATATGGTGATTTGCTGCCATTCTTATTAACAAAATTACTCCCAAGTCCCATTATCTATTAATCCCTACTGAGAGTTTCAACTTTTAAGGAGACTCGTAATTATTGCATTCAAATGCAAATGCACTAACTTTTAACATTGCCCTGTTGTTCCTCATAGATGAATGGATTAGTAAGAGTTTTAGGAAACTTTACATTTTGTACTTTGACTTTTCAAAGAACACTGAAAATTTCTCTCGTAGATAGAAAGAGACTGAGGGCATCCCAAAATAGAAAGATGGACCAGCAATTTTGGAACGACGGACGTCACTGTTAGGTATACAATGCTGTAGAGAACGAGAGAGGCGTGCTCATCGTTTGATAGTAATTAATAGCTGCAGTTTAGATTCATGTTTGAGAGGGGCAATAGAAACGTATTAAACACAATTTTGGTTTATTGCTACAGTATAGACTCATGTTTCAGAGGGCAGTAGAAACTTATTAAACACAATTTGGGCTGAAACCCTTGACCACGTTATCATCCTGCATGATCAGAGTTTACGATACCCATTTCTGTTTTTATTTGAGAGACTTGTAGGTTGGCCAGGCATCCATGAAATGTGGATGTATTTACCATGTTCCCCGTTTATTGCCTAGATGAAGTAGTTCCCAAGAAGCACCAACACGCTAGCCAGCCTCACGTATTGGTATCCCGGACCTTTGGGACACGGATACGTACGTCCGGACACGTGTAATTTTTTGCTGTCTTCTTAGTAGGTCTTGCTTGTATCTTCTTACATTTTCACTTACTGTTTTTGATTGATTACCATGGCCGATACAGTGCCTGACCAGCTATGGGAGTGATATCAGCAAGTGTCAGTTCTATCTGGATATGCTGACTGAATGCCGAAGGAACACAGGGTCGATGATGGCTTCTTAAGTGCTCTTCCGTCCTTCGTGAATTCGAGGAGTTTCAAAATGAGACTCTTGATTATTCTATAATTTGAGCAATGACGAGAATTATGTGTTGGAAACCCTTATTCACATCTGATTTTAAGGTCTGATTATTGGAATAACTGTTATTTTGAGCGTTGAGCATGATGATTATGTTCGACAGCTAGAAGGCCTTGTCCTTCTTTGGTTAAATAAAGCATTTTTAGACTCGATAATACATGATTTTGATACTGTTTCTCCACACCTAGAATAACATCAACCTGTTTGGTGTTCTACTATCTGGTCCGTATAACAGGTTTGTAGGGGTGTAATGCGGGTTTATGTATCGTTCGAATTTCTGATCTTAACGTTTGAAATGTCTTCTTCAAAAAATATTGCATACATCTGGTGCGCAGTGCAAATGTTTTCTGTTTTGTTGTTAGCAAGAGTTCAGAGGGGTAATCAGTCAACACCTGCATAAGAAATGGGTTCCGGAAAGAGAGCCCAAGAAATGAGTTTGTGTTGCCATTTGGGTTGCTTAACAGAGGTGAGTTTTTACTCCTGAAATATGGGTACAGATTTCAGAGGGGTAATCGGTCAACACCTTTAGGCGGATTTTGGCTTGAACGACAAAGAAAGCAAAAAGAAAACTTCTTAGTTTGTAGTTAGTTGTTCTGTGACACTTGAGAGAAGTCTTTTGTAAACACAGCCAATCACAAATGCAGGACTAATTATTCAGCGGTCTCGGGGCACTGCGACGTGGTGTTCGAACATGAATATCCACCACGTGTTTTTGTGAGGTCATACATGGCGTTGTCTCCATACGACCAAATAATTTTTCAAAATAAAAAAAAAAAAAAAAATTCCTAATTTTAGATGCTGCATAACAATGAAAGGTTTTGTTATGTGCCAAAAAATGAAAGGTTTAGTTAGTTTATTGTTAAGGAGTCTCCATGGTCTATATTTTGGGACTTTTGTGCGATGTAATGGGCTATTTATTATATTTCCGAAGTACAAAAAAAAAAAAAAAAGCTATTTATTTATAATTTTGAGAACTGCCCTTTGATTGTAAGGTAGGATGATAAAAGTAAAAAGATCTACTAGTAGTTAAAAAGCTAAGCGAAGGAAGAAATGGAGAGCTATAGTAACAAAGAAGTTAAAACATTTAAATTTTTATTGCTCATTTTTATCGCCAAGGGCCCATTTTTTAGATGGAAAATCATAGAAAATGCACAAAAAAAACAAAAAAAAAAAAGAAAAAGGATATTTTTTCAGCGTTTGATTAACATGAAAATAACAGAGAGAGTCAAAAACTTAATTTTCTCCTACAACCATTACACAAGATTACAAACCTCTCTTTTTTTTTTCCCCCCCTAAAAATGTAAGAAAATTTTATTCTAGCCAAATCATACGAGACTTCTCATTATTATGCTCATAATTTTCACTTTGCTATAATGGTTCATATTTGAATGTTAATAGCTAAATGTTTTCTTGGAGCACTTAAATAACCTTCCTTTTACTCACTTGAAATTAGAAAATCATCTTGAGCCTTTTTAGGAGTTATATTTCCACTTTTGCCCTTGATTATATATATAGATATATATACTGGAGATTAAGGACTAAAACGAATGTTTTCATCCAAAATTAATTATGTTTCCCTCCAAAAATTCTTTGCCTATAGGGTAAAGATTTTTGGGATGAAAACATAAATATTTTGGATGAAATTCAGCCAAAATTAATTATGTTTCCATCCAAAAATTCTTGGCCTATAGGGTAAAGATTTTTGAGATGAAAACATAAATTATTTTTGCCGCAGTTCTTTATATTTTCATCCAAAAATCTTTGATCTAGTAATCATGGTTAAAATTTTTTAGGGTGTCGCATGCGCGGGCTAAATTCATATAGAGACGCGATCATGGTTAAAATCAAACTAGCAATCATGTCAATGGTTTTTGATATTTTTTTACCATGATTCAAGATGTTAATTCAATAATTATTATCATGTTTACAGGTACAAGGGGAGCGTACATACTCCTTATCTATATATAGCCCCGTGCAACGGTTGTTTTGATATTGTTTTATTTTTACCATGAAATGTCGATTATGTGGTTGATATGTTTTACTATAATTCAAATAATCATGATAAAAATCAAATACAAAACATAAAATATGGTAAAATCGAGTAATCATGGTAAAATTAAAATGATTGAGATAATGAGCCAGTAATATGGTTAAACGTGATTCCAAGTACAATTATGATAAGATATCATCTCTCTTTTGAATTTCCACCATTTCGAATTTCTTGATTTTAGGAAGGAGGATAATTCACCAAGTCAAAAAATATCTTAATTTTAGGGTGTGTGGATCAATCAAAAGTAACTAATTTTGAATTCAAAAATTACTTCTGCTTTATATATTTTTGATAAGCCCCAAATGTTTTCGAGGCTTATATCGCTCGTTGTGATCACACACGTGTATTTTGTGCCTTTATACGATTGATTTTGCGCGAGTTGTGTTTTTGATGAGTTTCAGAAAATCGGAGCTAAAAGGTGTGTCCAAAACTCCAAATAATCCCCGGTTGTATCCGAAAGTACCCAAGATCCCGCAATGCTGTGGAGGACAATCGCTGAAGTTTAGAAGTTGATTCAAGAAGCTTTGGAAGGCTCAAGGAAGGCCCGGAACAAAAGAACAAGAAATTTGGAGTTATGAGCCTCGAGAAAATCTGACCAACCGATAGAAAAAGACTCATTTCTCTCAAGATACAAAGGCTATGAAGATGAGGTCAATTGGGTTTGAAAGTAGACTCATAGAGCTTTCCAATAGTTCAAGAATAACCTCATTCTGAGTTCGGACGAAGCCGGGGTGTGCCCGCGAAGTTGGGTAAAAAATCTGCCCGAACAAACGAATCTGGATCGATCCAGATCCCTAGTGGATCGATCCAGAATCCTCCGGGCACCATTTTTCAAGCTCTTTTTGCACTTTCCTTTTATGGAAACTTTGGGTTGTTGTGTGTGCTTTATTAGATATTATGTAGAGAGAGAAAGGGAAGACTATATTGGGCTCTCTCCTCTCTCCTTCTCACACACACTTACTATTTCCTCCTTAGTTAGTTTTGCTCTCACATCTCTCCTCCATTGGAGAGAGTTTAAGGTCTCTCTCTCTAGAATTCTCAAGTAAGCTTTCATTTCCCGTTTATTTACCATGTATTAAACTTGTTCCTCTCGTCTAGATCGTTCCATAAATCTTGTTTGTTTTTGTTTTCCTCAAGTATTTAGTGTTCATGTTTTTTTCTTGCTATTTCCTTAGTAAACTCTTGTTTTTAGAAGTTGTTTGATAATTTCTCAAGTACTAATATTGTAGGCTAACCTAGAATCTTCATTAAAAATCAGTTTTTAAGTTTATAAACCATGTTTTCCATTTCTTTCAAAGTTCTAGTCTTATTTCTTGCTATGGTTTGTGAGTAGTTTACGTAGGCTTAGTCCTGGGGTGATTAACACACCATGACTCGAGTTTAATCCATTCATCTCATCCAAAATCTTTCATTTCCTGTTTATCAATGATTTAGTGTTTCATTTTATGTATCAAAGTTTGAGTTTTTTAATCTCTTTGATCACACGTAGCCAAGAGCTTGACTACTTGACACGTGTGATGCTTGGGGCGATGTCAACTTAATCTTTTGCCAAATGAACTGAAAAACTCTAATCTTTGGTAAACACATTTTCTTGTAAATGGTTTTAAAATCTAAATCTTCCGTTCGGGGGCATTTAACGATGCCCTGAGCCGGTAATCAAGAGAGGAACGGATTAGCTTTGGTCATGGTTGTTAAAATCTCATAGACTTTGCCTTAGTTTAATTAGTCTTTTTAAATTTCACGTCATTCTCGAAGTTAAGAGAATTCCACCAAACAAATCACAAAAGCCAAGTTTGCCGCTTCAAGGCCGAAAACCTACACTTGCAAGACAACTCTCACGCCGGGTGCGTTCGGTCCCTGTGGATTCGACCCGGTCTTACCGGTTATTATGCTATGCGATACCTAGCAGTACGCTTGGGGCGACACCATCTACGATACAATCTAAGGTCGCAAGCAATTTTCCTCCTCTAATATATAAATAAATAGAAATATTCCAGTCCACTACTCTTATCATCGACACCGTCCACACCTTTCCCGATCAAATTTTGATGATCGGAACCGTCCAATGTGTTTAAAACGTGTTTTTAAGGATCCCTACGAGAAATCATAAAAAAAAAAAAGACCGGGAAGGGCTTCATCCCAGTAATTTTTGATTAAATATAGTTTTATCGAAAACTGCTCGGATGAAACCCTTCCCGATCTTTATTTGTGACGATTTCTCGTAGGGGAACCTTAAAAATACGTTTTAAATACATTGGACGGTTCCGATCATCAAAATTTGATCAGGAAATGCCTCGTCCGGACAATCCCGGACTGTAACTATCTCGGTCAAGATTACATTAAGGAAGGGTAATAATGATAAATTACATTACAAGAGGATGAAAACATACTTCCATAAAAAATGGGGGATGAAAATCTAAGTGGTACTAAAAAAATGGATGGATATTTAATTACCTCTATTTTCTTTGTCTAGATTCTTGTAAAATTTCTCATTTTAGTTTCAATATATATAAAATATAAAATAGTACTAACTTTTTGTTCTTTCACCTCTACTCGAAAATAAATATAGACAAACTTATTCACGGACTCATTGTGAACCAAAGAATTGTGTGAAACTAATGAACGGGGATGGTGTTGTCCCCCCGAAGGGACAACATGGATGCTGGGGCCATGTTCCAAGTTCCAAGTTCCAATTTAAGGGCATTAACGTCATTTCACCAACAAAATTAACACTGTTAGGCGAAAAGTAACGACAGAGAAGGTAAGTGATAATTATTTTCAAAAGCAAGTAAGGGCAGTGGAATTTCAAAAAAAGAGGAGAGGCCAGCCAGTGTACTTGTCAGAAATCTAAGGGGAGGTCAGTGAAATTTACCAAAAATTGCAATAGTGGCACTGGCAGCTTGCTAATAAGTAATAACCCTCTGTTTCCTTGTTTTCTTTCATCCCAATTATTCCCAACCCCTTCCTCCTTTTCTTATTTCCTGCGACTCTGCGAGTAAAAGCGAAGCTGCAAGGGTGTTCTCAACTCCATTGCTACTGAGAAGGCACAACTCCAGATTCACAATTTCACGAGCGGTTCCTGCAATCCCAGTCGGCCGGAAAACCACCTCATCCGGTGAAACTTTCCCGGAAATGTCGGCGGTGAAGTCCGCCCAACCACCGCCTTCCTCCTCCTCCGCCATCGTCTTCTCTCTACGTGGATCTCTCCTCACTCTCGCAACTCTAACCCTAATCTCTTTCACATACCTCTCTCTCAAATCCCTCCGCTTCCCTCTCCAATCCAACTCCTCCACTCCCCACCCTCGCACTCTCCTCCCTTCCTCTTCTCCCTCCAAGGTATCTTCCAATCTCTTTCACTTTCCCCTCACATTTCTCTGTTTTTTTTTTTTTTTTGTTGGTTGTTGTCGTTGTTGTTGTTTGTAGATCAGTTGCCCCCCGAACTAACTTTCATAGTTTACGTTTGTACAGCAAGTCCACCCCATAGCGATTTGTGTTGCTATTGCCTTAGTTCGGCAATTTTTTTTTACAGCAAGTTTACCCATTTCCATTTCGTGAATGCCAAAAAGTTCAGTGTCATATTAGTACAATTTGGCACAAGAAATTGACAATGCCATTTTGTGAATGCCAAAAAGTTCAGAGTGTCATATTAGTACCAATTTGGCACAAGAAATTGCATTGTCATTTCTCCGACAACATCAAACCCATTTGATTTGCAATGAAAACTGAAATGAGTTTAATCCAAGGGTTTTGATTTGATATTGTCCTAAAGTGACATCAACCCAATCCAGCAACATTTCTATTTTTTGACTTTTTGACACTGTGACAAGGAGGGAAAAAAAGGGCTTGGGTAATTCCTTTTTGGCACCAATGAGTGTACTTTCTTTTATTGTGCTACTAGGTTTTGGAAGACATTAAGTTTTTTGTTCGGGCCAGTTTACGTGCGCAACGACTAATTCTCATATTTACTCCCATTACTGAGCTATTAGGTTTTGGCGGACGGTGATTTGGATGGACTTTCTGATGTGTATCATTTGCCGGACATATTTAACCTAAATTATGTTGAAATGGAGAAGAGATTCAAGGTGTATATATATCCCGACGGAGACCCTAATACTTTCTATCAGACGCCGAGGAAGCTCACAGGGAAGTACGCAAGTGAGGGTTACTTTTTTCAGAATATCAGAGAATCAGGATTCCGGACGGAGGATCCGGATCGGGCTGATCTGTTTTTTATACCTATCTCGTGCCACAAGATGAGAGGGAAGGTACATTACTACATTGTTTGCTTGCTTTTATTTGGATCTTTGATCTTCAGACATGAGTGGCAATGTGTCATTATGAGTGAATGGATATGTTGGATTAATCTGATGCAATGCGATTGTTAGTCGATAGTGATACCGATATAGCGATACGTGTCGAAATTTCTTGTATGTATCTTGCAGTCAGGGGCAGACGGGGGTGCTGGGATTCCAGGCCTTTGCACGACTCCAAATATTCTCTTTACGTGTACTAGTTTTGAAGGTTAATCTGAAATGGTTCTATGAGATTAGCCTTTGAAATTTGAATATCCTCCATACTGAAATTTATGTGAAGATTATAATATGCCACCCTATTTGTATTCTCCCCACCCTATTTGTATTCTCCTCCTACACATGGATCCGTATTCTCTAGCTAAACGAACTCAGCCTAAAGTGGATTGTAGTATTCTCCTCCTTTTATATTGCAGTTACTTGATTAGGAAGGTAAAGCTAATCGATGCACTGGGTACCCCATTTGATTGTAAGGTTTTGGTTTGAATCCTTTAGTTGTATGAGCTTTAAGGGAGTAACACATGCTTGAAGTACTATCCGTATCAGTTGTTCATTTGTTTGTGAAAACTTAAAAGTTACAGAGGATTCTACAATCCAACTTCAACTGGACCGGCCGGTTCGACCGGTTGACTCGTCAACTGGACCTTACTCCGGTCCGGATGTCCCCAAGAATCGTTCATTTTTAAAAACCGGTCTCTTTTTCAAAAACCGGTGGATAAAACGGTTGAACCGGCTAACCGTTTGACTCGTCCGCGAGTCACTCGAACCGAACTGGAACATTTAAATTTTGTACTCCACTTTTTACAGCTGTACTTTAACGCTATAGTGGGCAACCCAAGGACGTCTGTCCACGTGTGACACTTCTCAGGCTTCAAAATGCGCCATTGCAGGAGAAAGGGTCCTCTCTTTACCTTTTGTACTGCTCCAGGTTGTCTCAAAACTCTCATTTGAGCAATGTGAGACTAAACCCAAATACAAAATTCCATCTCTCTCATTTCTCCTATGTCATCTCTCTTTTCCAACTTTTATTTTTCATATTTCTTTTTTTGGATATTAAAAATATATATTAATGGCGTAATTATGACATTACGGTTCAATAGCGGTTCAACCGGTGACCCATCCGCCCGGTCCCCTTTCCGGTTCGCCCTCCGGTCCGGGTTTCAAAACATTGATGCAGTATGCTTAGTATCACACAATTTTGGTAGCAGAGTATTCATTTGTATCTGAATGTGGGGAAAATTTTCAAGCTTCCATCTTCACTCCAAATGCAACCTTGTTTGGCAAATATTAGCATATATCTCCAAATTTAGGAGCCATACTTTTCCTCTTTAGGGTAATGATTTTGTGAAACAAAGTAAATAAGTAACTAATATATTGGAAATCTTATGTTACGATTTGGGTATCTTATAAACAGATATATGATGCTAGTATGATGGTATGCAGGGCACATCTTATGAAAACATGACAGTAATTGTCCAAAATTATGTGGAGGGCTTAATATCCAAGTATCCTTACTGGAATAGAACACTGGGTGCAGATCATTTCTTCGTTACTTGTCATGATGTTGGTGTAAGGGCAACAGAAGGACTTCCACTTCTTGTAAAGAATTCGATTCGAGCTGTGTGCTCCCCAAGCTATGATGTTGGATTTATTCCACACAAAGATGTTGCTCTCCCTCAAGTGCTGCAGCCGTTTGCTCTTCCAGCTGGGGGAAATGATGTGGAAAACAGGTAAAATTTTAGAAGTTTTGTTTTATCTTTTAATACTTTCGACTCCTTATTAGCACTTCAAGGAGAAACAATTTACAGATCCCTACACCTGTAACACCTGTAGTTTTCAAATGTGATGTCTAATGTAGATTTGTAACTGTAATTTCTGCAATATAGAGAATGAAGGTTTATTGATATCTGATCTGTCCATTTTGTTTTTTAATTTGATTCTATCACTTTCTAAAATCCTATCTTGCATTCACTCATGTTGATTTATGGAGGATACTGTGATAATTTCTTCTTTTATAATGCTTTGTTTATTATTTGGCCGTTGTTTGCATCTAAGTATATATGGCGAGTATTTTTCATTATGCTCTTCTCTAATGCCCCTTTACAACTGTGTGATGTTCAATCTACTCTGTTCATTCATATCTTTACTTTTGTGTGGGCAATGAGAAATCGAAGCATCTGTGCATTCTTGGGCTGTCATACGAAGGTTGTGAAGAGGAGATTATTGAATAGAGGGTATGGCCATGCTGAGAGCTTACAAAAGAAGATGGGGTTAGATCTTTGAGTATGGCTGGAGAATTGAAGAAGCTAATGGAAGACGGGGGAAGCAACGGTACAATGCTCATTCCCTATCTTAAGGCCTTGTTCGACTGACTTGGCTTTTTGACTTTCCAGGCTTTTTGAGGCAGGTCATTCTCCTCACCTATGAAGCATGTATACGGATACGAGATACGATACGATACGATACGAATACGCAGATACGTGATTTTTTTTATAAAAAAAGTAGGATACCATACGTTGGGGGATACGTTAAATATAATAATAAATAAAAATCACACACACATATTTTAATTCCTAAAATTCCATTACACAAAAATCAGACAAAAAAGAATAAAAAAACCAAAGAACTTTAGCAAGGAAATAAGCCTGGTCGAGCTAAAACAATGCAACGTAAAAGCATCTACAACCAAGAAAGTGAAAACACTATTTTAATGGTTTGATTTAATTTTAATTTTAATTTAATTACTTAAAGTGAACTACCAACAGATTTTACAAAAGACAGAGGCAATACATATATACACACCCCGCGCGAGTCTTCTTATGTCGGTGGGGACTGGGTTAGTGATATATAAGCCCTTATTGCAATTCTAACCCACATATTTTAAGTAATAACATATTTACCCCACGCGTATCCGGAGAGATGAAGACGTGAGAGTCGTGAGAGGATCGACCAGATTAGGCGTCTTCTGATGTCGGTGGAGACTGGGTTAGTGATATATAAGCCTTATTGCAATTCTAACCCACATATTTTAAGTAATAACATATTTACCCCGCGCGTATCCGGAGAGACGAAGGCGTGAGACGATCGCCCAGATCAGGCATCTTCTGATGTCGGTGGAGACTGGGTTAATGATATATAAGCCCTTATTGCAATTCTAACCCACATATTTTAAGTAATAACATATTTACCTCGCGCGTATCCAAAACATATCCTAGCATATCCACAACGTATCCAGATACCAAAAAATAAATTAAAATTCTGGATACTTAAAAAAAAGTATCGGATTCGTATCCGGAATGTATCCGTATCCAATACGCGTGCGATACGTGATATGGAGGCCAAAATAGAGTATCCGTGCTTCATAGCTCCTCACATACATCAACCAAAAAAAAACCCAAAAAGCCAAGTTAGTGGAACATGGCCTTAACTTTTTGCCCTTGGAGGTAAGGTAGTTGAATAACTCTAATAAGAGGCTGGGGATCAAGGCTTATGTTGCTGGCTTGGACAGCGGATTTGGTATGGTCAATGGTGTGAGAAGAATATGACTTATGTGGTAATCCACTTGCTGGATGGCAGGCATTTGGGGCAGATGGTAATGTAAAGGGTATCCTGGTGATTTGGGATAAAAGGATGGTGGACTGTAACCAATAGCCTTGTGGGTTCTCATTTTGTTAGTGTCAAAAAAAAAAAAAAAAAAAAAAGAAAAAAAAAAAGAAAGAGAGAAAATGGTGATTAATGTCTTTGACTTGTGTTCTCAAGAATATCTGAATAACGTTTGTTACCGTATATCTATGCTAGTGTAAGCATATCAATTGGCAGATTGGTTGCGCTTAGACAGAGAATGCTGTGTTGGCCTTCCGTTCACAACCTTGCACTTAAGCCCATATTTGGTTTGATGGAGTCCTGCATAACAAAGGAAAGATAAAACGCATGACTTTGTAGGAGTTTGATGTGCATGAAAGGGGAAACACAGCAGGAGAATTAATTAGGAATCATGAAAAGTATTTATCGTTTCAATTTCATGGAAAAACACAAATTGTATAACTTTCCAGCGGAAGTTATCTGTTCATATGGAAATCCTCATTTTTTCCAAATGCGACTTTGTACGATCGCTTATGGCTGAATGTATTGTGGACAAAGTAATCGATATAATATTGTTTTCTTGTAACTTGTTTTCCCCAAATAAAAACTTGCTGGAAATCTTCTTTTCGTATCATTTTTTTGGAATTGTTTTCTTTTCATTCTTCAATCACCGTAGTTACTGTTAAGTTATGTGTGAGTTA
Organism: Vaccinium myrtillus; assembly: GCA_016920895.1. NCBI lineage: Eukaryota > Viridiplantae > Streptophyta > Magnoliopsida > Ericales > Ericaceae > Vaccinium > Vaccinium myrtillus. The sequence goes on along the minus strand of CM029273.1, from coordinate 34,940,370 downwards.
GGGTTCATCTGTTATGTTTTCTATTCCTAGGGTAGTTTGGTCATGTATATTCTTGTTCCTGTATATGTCTGTGTATAGACCATTTTTACAGTAATGAGAAAAAACCTTTGATCTCTCTCTCTCTCTACATTCTCACATGGTATCAGAGCCATGATCTCAATCGATCTAGCCTTGGAGAGAGGAAGAACGAAGGTGACTGTTGATCATCGATCTCCATAGTTGAGAGACGTCAGTCTTGTGTTCAATTGTTACTCACGCTGATTACTCACGCTGTTAGTCACGCTGATTACTCACGCTGTTACTCACGCTGTTCACTACCGAATATTGTCATAAACTACTGGGTTATGTTCGATATTGATGTATCACCTCCGGCGACCACTGTGCACCCTCCGGCGAGCCTCGTCGGCGCCTGTTCATACTCCGGCGACCTGTGTTGAGCTCCAGCGACTTCCGTACAGGTGATATTTGGGTTGTTCTTGGTCAATCTGGGTGAGTTTTCTCGAGCTGGGTTACGTACGACCTTTGATGAGTTCTGGCGACCTCTAATATGTCCCGGCGAGCTTGTACGATCTCAGGTGAGTCTTTCTTTCTATTTCTACGACCTCTGTGGTGCTCGAAAACCATTGGGTTAGCATCGGTAGCTACCGAAAGCTACTGGGTCAGCTCCGACAGCCTCTGATAGGCTTTATTTGCTATCTTTTGCACCTAAAACCATCTGGGTTACATTCTTCGACTTCCCATACCACTGATTCAAGTGACGACAACCTTTGGTTCCACTCGGAAATCACTGGGTAACATTGGTTTTACTGGGTTTGTCAAATTGCTATCGTATCTTGGCTTTAAGCACTATTCGGCACCTGTTTGGCACTGTTGGACACTGTTAAGAACCATTTGGGAACTGTTCAATTTTGTTTGGGCAGTATTTGGTACTACTGGACACTTTTGGAGTGCTATCTGGTTGTTATCTTGTGACCTTTTTAGCAGTTTGTTACTGGGAGGAGTTGCATACTCTCAGGCGTCTAATGGCTAAACTTGATGTTCCTCCTACCTTAGCTTCTACTTTCACTAACTTTGCTCGCACAAGTATTCATGCCAGTGCATCTACTGTTTCCTCGTCTCTTCCTCTTCATTGGATAATAGATTCTGGTGCAACAGATCATATGACAAGTTGCTCATCTTTGTTTGACTCTTATTCTACATGTTCTGGTAAGGATAAGGTCAGAGTTGCTGATGGTTCTCTCTCTTCCATTTCAGGGAGAGTGCGGGTCATAGCATTTATAACCCTTCTGAGTGGGAGAATAGCCAAGGAAAATACACTTGCGGGCTTTGGGGTCTAGCTTACCACCTGGGTGCTTAGGAGCATGAACAAAACACACACAACCAAATACTTTGGGTGGGAGAGATGAGACCCGAGAACGACCTAAGAGAACCTTAATCGGAGTTTGGAACTGAAGAACACTAGATGGCATGCGATTGATAAGAAAAGTTGCAGTAAGGACAGCTTCGCCCCAAAAGTGTTTAGGAACATTCATGGTTAACAATAGAGAGCGGGCTACCTCAGCAAGATGACGATTCTTGTGCTCGGCAACTCTATTTTGTTGTGGAGTGCCAACACAAGAAGTCTGAAAAAGAATACCAGAGTCATTAAGATATGCCCGAAAAGTCCCATCTAGATACTCAGTCCCATTATCACTACGAAGTACTTTAACATTAGCATTAAATTGAGTACGCACCATTTGGTGAAAAGACTTAAAGCACGAAAAAACCTCATTTTTTGCCATTACTAAATACACCTAGGTGACACGAGAATAACAGTCAATAAAGGTGACAAACCAGCGATAACCAGACAGAGATGTGACAGGAGAAGGACCCCAAACATCGGAATGAATGACCATAAATGGCGAATCACTTCTTTGATTGACCGGAGCATAAAATGAGTGCTTATGTTTCGCAAGCTCACAAGCTTCACAAAGGAATTGACTCCGAGAACATTGCTTAGCCAAACTAGGGAACAATTTTTCTAGAATTCTAAAGGATGGATGACCCAATCTACGGTGCCACTGATGTAACAAGGAAAGAGCTGAACCCGTATCTGCTGCAAGAGCTTGACCACATAACAAAGGTGGACAAACTGGATTAGGTGCAGACTCCAAAAAATAAAGGCCCTCATGAGCTTTACCACTGCCAATCATCCTCCCCGTATCCAGTTCCTGAAAGACACAATGTGTAGGAAAAAAGGTTACAGAGCAATTTACGGACTGGGTAAGACTACTAACAGATAGAAGGTTAGTAGAAAAATTTAGAACATGAAATATTGAAGAAAGGTAAATGGTTGGAGAGCTTACATGAGGAGAGAGGGGTGGGTCGCCGACCAGAGGAGGGACGGTGACTGGAGGAGCGACCGGCGGGTCAGCAACCGGAGCAAGGGGCACCTCTCCAACCTCCTCCTCAAACAAGAAGCTCAAATCGATGTTATCATCAAAAGCTGCTGCTGCATACTGGTCAAGAAGAGCCAGATTGTCAGGAAGAGCCAGACCGTCCAAGTTAAGTTAGTCCTCGGCGACAAGAGGGAGCACAGGCTGCTCGTCCTCGGCGACATGAGGGAGCACAGGCTGCTAGTCCTCCTCAATAAAGAAATCCAAGCCAACGTCAGCATCTCCAACCTCCCCTAGCTCCCCAAACAGTACGTCCAATCCAAAATCATCCAGAAGAGCTAACTGAGCAATAGCAGCATCAACATCTACGTCTTCAAAACGGACAGCAGTAGCGCCCTCTCCAAACCCCCCTCCGGGCAAATTGTCTGCCACATCGGCAACAGGCATCGGTGTGTTAAACACATGGTAATCTGCCACACACCTATTGGTTTGGTGCTAATCAGGTGCATCCGCCAGCTAGTGGCAATTGCCACGGCTGGCGGTTCGCCATTCCAGAATCTATAATTCACTCGCACTCCAACCAAATTTCCATCTTTGTTGAAAACATCGCACGATGACGATCGCCTCCATCTACCGCCGGCCGCAACAAATCTATGCGCGTTATGTACGGGCTTGGGGTAATTCCCCCGTTGCCCGAAGCAAAACCAAAATCCATGATCTGAATGATGGCGGGGCAACAGTAGGGGTAAATCAGCCGGATTTTGACCGATGATATCACCGAACAGAAAGGAATGCCCGGGAGGGAGGCCGCCAATGTGCTGGCCCATCAGAGGCAGATAATCAGACAGTAAAAGAACATCCGACGGATCAAATGAGTAGCCAATAGGGAGTTGCATCACAAGGTTTTGATTCGCCATAAAATTTTCAGCATTGAACTCCATTTGGAAAACATTGATGTAGTGATAAAGCCCTCGTCTTCGTCTTCTTGACTGTGTGTCGCTCTCGTCTTCCTAGGGTTTTATAGATTCTGGAAATTTGGTTGGAGTGCGAGTGAATTATAGATTCTGGAATGGCGAACCGCCAGCCGTGACAGTTGCCACTGGCTGGCGGATGCACCTGATTAGCACCAAACCAATAGGTGTGTGGCAGATTTACCGTGTGTTTAACACACCGATGCCTGTTGCCGATGTGGCAGACGATTTGCCCGGAGGGGAGTTTGGAGAGGGCGCTGCTGCTGTCGGTTTTGAAGACGTAGATGTTGATGCTGCTATTGCTCAGTTAGCTCTTCTGGATGATTTTGGATTGGACGTACTGTTTGGGGAGCTAGGGGAGGTTGGAGATGCTGACGTTGGCTTGGATTTCTTTATTGAGGAGGACTAGCAGCCTGTGCTCCCTCATGTCGCCGAGGACGAGTAGCCTGTGCTCCCTCCTGTCGCCGAGGACTAACTTAACTTGGACGGTTTGGCTCTTCCTGACAATCTGGCTCTTCTTGACCAGTATGCAGCGGCGGCTTTTGATGATAACATCGATTTGGGCTTCTTGATTGAGGAGGAGGTTGGAGAGGTGCCCCTTGCTCCGGTTGTTGACCCGCAGGTCGCTCCTCCAGTCACCGTCCCTCCTCTGGTCGGCGACCCACCCCTCTCTCCTCCTGTAAGCTCTCCAACCATTTACCTTTCTTCAATACTTCATGTTCCAAATTTTTCTATTAACCTTCTATCTGTTAGTAGTCTTACCCAGTCCTTAAATTGCTCCGTAACCTTTTTTCCTACACATTGTGTCTTTTAGGAACTGGATACGGGGAGGATGATTAGCAGTGGTAAAGCTCATGAGGGCCTTTATTTTTTGGAGTCTGCACCTAATCCGGTTTGTCCACCTTTGTCATGTGGTCAAGCTCTTGCAGCAGATACGGGTTCAGCTCTTTCCTGATTGTGGTCCTATGAAGCTCTACTGTGATAACAAAGCAGCCATAAACATTGCTCATAATCCTGTTCAACATGATCGAACAAAGCATATTGAGATTGATAGGCATTTCATCAAGGAGAAGCTGAGCAACGGTTTGATATGCATGCCTTTTGTGAGATCCGAAGACCAATTGGCCGATGTATTTACTAAGGGTCTTAGTAGTAAAAGTTTTCATCCCATTGTATTCAAGTTGGGCTTGATAGATATCTTTGCACCAACTTGAGGGGGAGTGTTAAGTTATGTGTGAGTTAGGGTTCATCTGTTATGTTTTCTATTCCTAGGGGTGGTTTGGTCATGTATATTGTTGGTCCTGTATATGTCTGTGTATAAACCATTTTTACAGTAATGAGAAAAAACCTTTGATCTCTCTCTCTCTCTACATTCTCACAGTTACTATTTTATAACTCCACTTGCTAGTATGCTTTTCATTCTATCCAAACTGGGTCTTGGGCCAATTATTTGAATTTGGTATTTGTTCCAGATTCCGAATTCCTGTGGATGAGAATTCTTCTTTTTTGGGAGCGGTGATTAGATATGAATCAGGTCATTCTTTAACACTTGGAAATAACCTTATTTTGCAGGACAACTCTAGGTTTTTGGGCAGGCCATAGGAACTCCAAAATCAGAGTTATACTAGCACGATTATGGGAAAACGATACGGAACTCGATGTTGCAAACAACAGAATAAACAGGGCCACTGGACATCTCGTATACCAAAAGAAATTTTACCGGACTAAGTTCTGTATATGTCCTGGTGGTTCTCAGGTCAACAGTGCTCGAATAGCTGATTCAATCCATTATGGTTGCATTCCTGGTAAGACCAACCTTCGTTATTGCTGGAATTTGGAGTAAGGCATGGATTTTTTTGTTTCACCATTTCCTGTTCTTGGTAGTAGCGTTGTTGCTGCCATCTTATCGGGTTTTCCAAGTGAAAGAGTAAAATATGCATAACCATTAGACAACTTGCTCTAGAATGAACTTCACTCAATCCCGTGGAGGTTATTAAGATACCCCATTGGTAAATCTATGATTTTATTTTTCATGGTTGGAACCTTGAACAGGTGATTCTTGGAATTTTCCTTTAGGTTTAGGCTATTCTTGGGTTATGTATTGTACTTGCATTTTGCTTCGTACCAAACCAAACCTAACCTTATGTCACAATCAATTGAGATTGGCTACATGAACTTTGTTTTTCCATTGAGCTATATAAAGGGCTACATGTTCAATGAGATTTAGACTTTAGAGTACTCATCTCCTTGCGGACTAGAGCATCTAATGTCAATTTGGGTCTTCGTCTCCTCGTAGCGTTATTACTCAAATCTATTCTATCAACTCATTTAACTACTGGATCTACAAGTCTAAGGTATACATGTCCAAACCACCTTAGTCTATTTTCCCGCAACCTATCCTCTATAGGTGCTACAGTTTGCACCCACCATCTCACGAATGGTTTCATTTCCCTTTACTGCATTTTGCTTCATGTTTTTGTTAATCATTTTCCTAAAACAAATCCTTATTTTTTAACATTTTGATTAGATCCACTCCTTTGAATGAGGATAATTGATACTCCCTCCTTCCCTTTTTAAATTTGTTGCTTCGTAAATTCAACTTATTAAAGAAATGTCATCATTACATCTTCACATCGACCTTTACATCCACTTCACACTTCTCGCATCAACTTTTATTTCAACTTTCCAAAATTATCCTCAACTTTTACCCATTTACTCTTTACCCATTAATTTGTCAAAAAGACAATAAATTGTACCAACTTTTACCCATTAACTTTTCAATACACATATTTAGGGACAACGGAAAATAAAATACTCTACTTTTATTTGGGGATGGAGGGAGTAGAATTCAAAAGACAATGCCTAAATTTGTCTATCCTCTTTCTATTGAATATGTACTGTGGATTTCAGGGACAAAAAAAAAAAAAAATTCATGATAAATTTATGAGTAAATAGAGGCTTGGAGAAAACGAAAGCCCACTTTGCAGTTTGCCACAGAATTGGAGCTCCATCAATCAATCATTGATATGGCTACTGTTTTCTGAAAATCAGTCATTGTGTTACCTATGGTAGAAGTTACAAAAGGCCTTCAACAAGAGAACTATGTTGGAGCAGTTACTAATTCTGCCATGGTTTAAGCGATGTTAGAATCCTGCTGGGTTATGCGAAGTAGTATTATGCAAAATTAGACTGGGATTATTCATCAAGTTTGACTGCAATTGACTCACATGCTACGATTACATTGATCTTCTTGTGGGTTTCATATCTCTCCATGTTATGCGTTAGTTTGTCTGATTGTTTTGGGTACTTCTCTTGCAGTCATACTGTCTAATTATTATGACCTTCCATTCAATTACATTCTCGATTGGCGCAAATTTTCGGTCATACTCAAGGAGAATGATGTGTATCAGCTAAAGCAAATATTGAAGGACATATCCGACTCAGAATTTGTTGCTTTGCACAAGAACCTTGTTAAGGTAGACCTTGCATTATTCTTTAACAGTTGAGATTAGGACATGAGGTATTTTGTTGTATTGATGTTTGTTACTTTAATGTGAAACAAAAGGCTTTAGTTTCTAGTCAATGGGTACAGTGAAAGGAGTGGTTTTATTATAAGACTGCCTTTGTTTTCTGTCCTCTAATGCACCGTGGATCACTTAGATTGTCTGATTTAAAGATTTACTTCAACTGATTATGATTTTTTTCACTTGTCATTGGTTTTTCAGGTCCAGAAACACTTCCAGTGGAATTCACCTCCCGTCAAATACGATGCTTTCCATATGGTCATGTACGACCTCTGGCTGCGCCACCATGTGATCAAATATTAACTTATTAACCCCTGTAAATTACTACATTCAGTTATTTTCTTTTTCCTCGCAATCCCCGTTTTTGCGTATTTATAGTCATTTATTTCTCTTTTTTGTCTGTCTTTTGTTATTTCTGCCCCGATGCAAGGTTTCGCTTTGATTTTTTGGTTCCTTCTTTTACATTATTGATCTGTTTGATGTGTGCAAAGCGAAATTGAAAAACCTTTCTGGTACATACTTCCTGTTAAATTAATTACAGCAACTTATTTTAGAATTTCAGGCCACTAGATAATCTTGCAGTATTTCGTATTTTGCTAGTTTGGCGATGAGCAAGTTCTGCCGTCAGATTTTCTTCTGAGGGTTCACATCTGGAAATGCCATGCAAATTTGGGTTTCACCCTCCCTATCTACAACCAACAACCAACATTTTTTGCCTGCAAAAAAAAAAAAAAAAGAGCTTCCCTGTGGTCATGACTTTCCTAGGGAGTCATCTAGGACTCGGGGATGCTGCAGCGCGGGAATGTGCTGCAGCTTGCCGTGACCATATTCACATAATCCTTCAAAATATCCCGTGCTCGCACTCCCTGTTCTTGTATTACACTTACGCTCTCAATTTTCGCTCTCGCGAATTTTAGTAGGTCGGGATGTGTTTCAAAGATGCTTTCACGCTTGTGCTCTCGCACATGAATGCACACATGGATTATGTGACTTATGTGTTTCAACAGCCATTGATCAACTTTCATTTCGGGGTATTCCTAATCAAATCTCACGAGTTTGATGAAAAATGCTTATTCATGACAAAATACCAACAAAAGAAGAAATAGTAATTCGTTTATGTAAACGATTTTAGGTGTTTGTTTTGAAAGTTTTAAATTCGTAAAAGTGGATTTCGAAAACTAGAATCTGAAAGTAGGTTACCTTGAGGCGTTAGAGCATCTCCATTTGGTCTTTGGTTTTAGTAAGTTCTTTTTAGGTCAGATTTCAAGCAGTTAATGAAACTTTGACGTTGTTTTACCGGTTCTAACAATTTAGTACACGTAGAGTTAGTAGATAAAAAGGAAAATCAAGTTTTGAAAGTCTACATTACATGTGTGGCTACATGGTACTTACGAAAGATGGAGATGCTTTAAAAATTTAAATGTTGAGAAAATTTTGGGTGCAAATAGGGTACCACAGACGTGGCGCTTGAGCGAGCATCTCTCCCTCCTCTCTCTGTCTCTCTCTAAAATCCAGACCGTCCAAAACAATTTTGGATGGCTGAAATGCGCGTTGAGTACCGCCAGTCGGCACCCATATTTTTCTCTTAAAAGTCAGCCTCCAGGAGTTGTCCCAAAGTCTCTTAAATAAAATTTTCAATTATGAAAAAGGTCGAACAGTTTTAGTTACCTAAAAAAACAGTTTGTTTGCTAGCAGTTTGTTTTTGTAGGCGGTTTTGCGGCCGTTAGTTTTGTAGGTGTGGCCGGCGGTTTCGCGACCGTGGTTTTTGTTTGCCGATTTTGGCCGGCGATTTTGTTTAATAAAATTTCTTCTACCTCTTTACCCAGAAAAACAGTTTTAGTTACTTCAATGGAAATGAATCACAAAGGCGAAAGTATTACTACAAAGTAGCAGAACTTTTGAAGACCCAAAAACGAACCGTTCGCGTCCTGCAAGTTTAGTTACTAATTTGCACCATCTTTTGCTAACCATTTGTTAGTAATTTTACTGATGGTCACTTTTAAAGAGAGTCCGTGGTTGATCTCCAAAGGGGTCCGCGGTTGACTTAAGAGGGTCCGCAGTTGACCCTCAAAGAGGGTCCTAGGGTTGTACCCTCCCAGTGGGTCCCATGGTTCAGACCTCGCGGTGGGTCACGCGGTTCTGACTCCTTGATGGGGCCCGCTCATCTCTGTGTCGTCTTAGGTCTCTTTCCTCGTGGCACCTTGATCGTTGTGCCACGTGTCCGAGATTTTAACCTTCTTACAGATACATAGTTCCTTGTGTTCCCAAGATCTCTCTGTTGTACTTCCAACGTGGGATGGAGTATCACATTAGAAATAGGAGCCATCTCTAATGTTTATAGTACTTTATATGTTAAATCCTTTTAGTGATGTCCATGTCAAGACCAACTATAGTCCACATTATTTGTTTGCTACACTTGTGTCATGGAATACCACCTAGGGTGCCAACTATTTCTAGTAGTTGCTATTGCGATGGAGCGAGTAATTTTTGTTTGTTTGTGGGCTTTATTTTAATTAGATAATCACTCTTTGCCTCTTTAAATATGATTAATCTGAATACTTTAATTTGAACTGCCATTGACATTTCCAGGGGCGGAGTCAAGATCAAGGGTTAGTGGGGTCAAACCATAATATAATATTATGGCTTCAATTTTCCATGTGATAACTGAAAGAATAGAAGTATGAAAAATCTAAACTCATTTCATTTATTAGAAGTAATATATCCAAAAGCGAAAACACACTTCGAATATCAAAAAACTTCTATTTGCAATGAACTGATGCTCAAAACCACCAACAATGCAACATACTTTCAATTCCCAGAAGTGACAATATGCATTAAATTTTCATGTTGGCAATAGATATATGACAGTAAATGCATCGTTTGCAAACTTGCAAAACAAAATAACCACCATAGGCTTTTTCCAAATCAAAAATTGGAAGAAAAAATTTGGTAGAACAAAACTTAACCAAGTGGCGACCAAGTATAAAAGCTTGGTGTTTCATTCATGCCTCATGTACACATGAAGAGAGCATTTGAAAGGAATTTAATTTAACTAGAGATAGACGACATTGTTGAAAAGTAAGCTTGATTAACAATGAAAAACAAGTGGATTACTATTGGTTTGGAGGCTTGAAAGATTTTTTATTGGATATGCAAGTGGGAGATTTTGGATTAGTTATAGTGCCAGCTAGAAGTCAAGTTTTGTAGGTGCATGAGTGATTTCATTTAGATTTGAAATTTCTCTGGTTCCTAATTTGTATGCCTATATATAGATGTACTTGTATGTATTGTAAAGGTGTGGGAAAAGAAAAAAGAAGAAAAAGGCAGAGAGTGATGGAAAAGACGTGGTGCCCCTTTGGGGCTTCCCCCACCACAAGTGGGAGGAAAAATATTTAGTGTTTATGAGAGCACAAGTTTTATGTATTTTGTTACAGATTAATACAAAAAGTAGTGTTTGAATGTGTGCTATATTTTGTCTTATTTTTCCAACAGACATATATGTTAGGATTTTCATGTAAGAAAATCACAGCACTTTCATGCGAGATTCTTCCAAGCAATTGAAAAGAGAGCAGTTCATAGACTTCTCAAAGGAATATGGCACAAGAGAAATTAATGAAGAATGAGAGAAATTTCTTAAAACATGAATGGGATCCTGAATAATTCCTTGATTTAATGGGGTCAATAGAGTGAAAACCATACAAAAACCATACCAAATTACATGGCTATTTGAAAGGCAATGGGGTTAAGTGACCCCACTTGTCCGCTAATGCCTCCTCCCTGGACATTTGGACGTTTCTCTTACTTTATTGCAAGATGTTTTCCAAAGGTATCCAACTTCAAATATGCTACGAATCTCAAACAAAAATATGTACCAACAATTCAAAGACTTTTTGTTTGTGTTCGTAAGTGGCTTGTCATGTTCAAAAATAAAAAGCGACTTACTTGATCAACTTGCATTGTTATCAATGTAGCCTATGAACTTATGAACTTACCGGGGATTGCTGATTGATTTGGAGGAAAAATTTGTTTCCACGGCCGATGGAAATAACTTATTCTCTCTTCTTATTGTCATTATAATGAATTGCCATGTAAAAGGAACTGGTAATCTATACTTTTGATCAGACGGCTAAAACATTTGATGACCATTTGGCCTAAAAAAAAATTGTTCGAATCCAGTAGGTAGGTTTAAACTAATGGGGTATAATTAGGGCTGTCCAGCGGATCATCCGATCCGTCAATCCGACCAATCCGAACCATCCGTTGATCCATCCGTGAATATTCGGCTCGGTTCCGGATCGAGAATTTCTTATCTGGCGGTTCCGGATCCGGATCGGATCGAATCAGATCCGCTCGATCCACTCAATCCGCTCAATAATCCTTCTTTAATTTGTCAAATCCGCCTGATCCAATCCGATCCGATCCGTAACCGATCCGTGAATGTTCGGTTCAGTTCCGGATCTTAAAAACCATAATCCGCTCTGAGCAGATCGGATCGGATCCGTATCCGATCCGTCCGGATCCGATCCGTGGACACCCCTAGGTATAATTTCACCATCTTCTGATAAACATTTGGTGGCAAATTTACTGACTGGGCAACTTAATTTTATTGACCAAGCACCGTGAGTACCATCAAAGTTAATTTCAAAAAAAAAAAAAAAACAAAAGATAGCATGAAAGTTCAAATCACAGAATGGAGAGATACAAACAGAACAAAGAAAAAAGGGGGAGAGGATGATAAGAATTCAACGCAACACAGACAAAAAGCACAATAGCACGATACATCATAAAAGTTCAAATCACAGAGACTCAGCTGAAATCAAACTCCGGCAGGAAATACGATTGCATTTATCACGGCTTTACTCGTCGGCCTACGTCAAGGAGACAACTAATAACCGATACGCAGGTTCCCAAATGGTACAATACTGTTAACGATACTCTGGTTATTGTTGCTTGTGAGTGCCAACCGGTGCCAATCTTGTACGACGAAGTTCGTATAAAAACTTCCATTCCTGCTTTCACCACTTCTCAACAATCCCGAACTGTCTTCCATTATGGAATGCCATCGCGAATTGCATCGAAATTCTAAATGGAAGACACTAACACCGTTCCAGCTCGTGTGGTGCGAGTATTTGACCAGCGTGCAAGCGTTACTTGATAGATCTGATAGTGGGTTCGTTTGCCGTGCAGAAATATAGTAACCCGCGACAGTATTCCCATTCCAACTCAAGTATTTGCCGGTATCAAGGCATTTTAGGTGGATCATTCCTGGTTGAGACGATGAATACTGAACTTGGAGCTTCACGTTTCGCTCGCTAACGTACACTGCCTCCGATTTCACAAATCCATCTGTCGAACTCGGGCGAAAGTACTTTGCGTTTGAGGTTGATCTGATCGCCACAAACGGTGGCAATTGCGATGGCATTTCCTCTCAATTCGACCCTCTCTCTCTCTCTCTCTCTCTCTCTCTCTCTCTCTCTCTCTCTCCTGTGGCTTTTGATGTGTTTTTCAATATAGATCTACGCTACATTTATCAGAAAGATGATTTGATGCCAATTCCAATCTTTATTCTTATTATATGACTGTGAATGTAATGGTCGTCTCCACCCAAATAATATAATGAAAGCTCGATTGCTTAGCTATGCAGAATTGCAGATAGAGACATCGGGCTTTATCAGTTGTATTTTTAAAGAAAAAAGGAGGTAGAACCTGTTGAAAATTAAGCTTGATTAAGAAATGAGAAACATGTGGAGCAACCATTGCAGACTTTAGCAACCACAATTCTTGATGCAGTGGAGTAAAGTTCAATTTGGAATTGAAGACCGTCGCCGGATTTTACACAGAAGTGTTCACACCATTTTGTATGCCCATATAAAGATATACTTGTGTGTTTTGTAAAATATTAGTGGTAGAGAGAAAAAGAACACCAAAGTGTTCTTGAGAGACTGAGGGAACTCCAGTGGCGGTTTCTCCCCATACATAGTGGGAGAGAATAATCATGAGTGAAGTGATTTGAGATTGAGATTGAGATTGAGTAGAACTCTCTCCATTGCATTTGTATCTACCTCATATAGTGAAATACTCTCCTCCAGTGGCGGACCCAGAAATTTGATGTAGTGGGAGCACTCGATTGACCATATCAAGAAAATTTGTTTCATAATAGGAAAATGCTAACATCAACCCTTAGGGTAGAGGATAATGTGTAGAAAATATACCAATATCTGAGAAACTTGCTTTGATATCAGTGAAAGTATATTGATATCCGAACTTGTTTATCATATTACATTCTGGTTGATGGGCGGATGTTAGCAAGAATCTTTATGATAAATAACAATGAGTAAGAAGTTCATACTCCAACCACACTAGCAATTTATAAATTGACAATTGTAAATCAAACAACATTATGGAAGAAAATTGATGCATGAAATGCGATAAAGCTAATTATTTTGAATTTATATATAAATGATATATTTCAATTTTGGGTGTTATGTATACAATTACTCAAAATATATAAGGACACAAGTGAGATTTTCAAATTTTGAGTGGGGGCATGTGACCCCACGTGCCCCCATGTGGGTCCACCCCTACTCTCCTCCCATAGATGTACCTAGCTAATTTTGAGAAACCATGTAAAAATTCTTGTGTATGTGTGCATGTGTTTGTGATGCTTCCGCTATTGTTAGTGCATCTCTACCATTCCAACCGAACCAACTAATCCCGAATAAAGAACAAAAGAAAAATAGTACTATTATATTCAAATGTAATATAGTAAGCAATACGTTCGATCATTGCATACCAATGCAAGCAACAATTGAATTAAAAGAATTATCGATCACCAGAACATAGTTGTTGAAAAAAAGTAGAAAAAGTCGAGTGATGGGTGAGGGGCCATTGGAGTTGTTGTACACTCCATTGACTATTCAAGTCTGGAGCAGAAAACGTAGGAAAAGTAGAAAAAGTTGAAAAGTCAAGTTATGGGTGAGTTGTTGTACACTCCATTGCATTACACGTGGGTGAGTTGTACTTCTGTATTACACGTTGGCAGAATATGGAAGGGGTGGGGTAGGGCCCGGGTGAGATGAGAAAGGTCAATTATTTTAAAATTTCAAATTGAGGTTTTGAAAAAACTTTGCAACAAGCAATCCGAACAAGGAAATTACTTTCACAGAACTGAGGCCCACGGAAAGTCGTGTGACATCTGTCAACACCACAGCATCTGGTAGGATCATAGGCCACAATCACATTTATTGGCAATTCCACAATAAATCGCACTTTCATTTGTTTCCCCAGTTATCGAATTTATAATTTACTTTTTTTTCTATTTATAAAGTGCCTGTTTAGGAAGTGGATAAAATTAAATCTTTTGTAAATTGAAAGGTAGAGATTGTTAGGCATTCAACCCCCTTATGTGTTATGTGTTTCAACAACCATTGATCAACTTTTATTTTGGGGTATTCCTAACAAATCTCGGTTTTAACTCCTGTAAATTACTACATTCAGTTATTTTCTTTTTCCTTGCAATCCCTGCTTTTGAGTATTTATAGTCATTTATTTTTCTTTATTGTCTATCTTTTGTTCTTTCTTCCCTGATGCAAGGTTCTGCATTGATTTTTTGGTTCCTTCTTTTACATTATTGATCTGTTTGATGTCTGCAAAGTGAAATCGAAAAACCTTTCTCGTACATGTTTCCTGTTAAATTAATTACTGCAACTTATTTTGGAATTTCAGGCCACTAGATAATCTTGCAGTATTTCGTATTTGCTGGTTTGGCGATGAGCAAGTTCTGCTGTTAGATTTTCATCTAGGGTTCACATCTGGAATTCCCATGCACAATACTTGGGTTACACGCTCCATATCTAGAACTAACAACCAACATTTTTTGCCTACCGAAAAAAAGAGCTTCCCTATGGTCATGACTTTCCCAGGGAGTCATCTAGGACTCGGGAATGCTGGCATGCTGCAGCGCGGGGATGTGCTGCAGCTTGCTGCGACTATATTCACATAAAGGGCGGCTCTAGGATTTTCATTTAGCACTGACAAAAATACACAGCGTATTTATGATGAAAGCTGTATGCAACAAAGTCGTTTAATTCTCTTCAATTTTTTAGTGTTTTCACATTGAACCTAATGTCAGACAACTATTATCCTTATATGTTCATTATATATGAGCTTTCATAAGTGGGCCTTGCTTGTTTTGTTTTGTTAGGGCTGTAACAATTTGGTTCAAATTTTGTTGAAAAATTTTATTTTAATTTCAAACCAGTAACCATGCGCTGAAAATAGCAAAGAAAATTTAGTTTTTATCTAAATTTTAATTTTTTTTCAGTGCATTTTTTAAACTGCGGGGGGGCCAGGGCCCACCCCAGCCCTAGGCTGGCTCCGCCCCTAATCCCGTGCTTGCACTCCTTGTTCTCGTATTGTGCTCACGCTCTCAATTTTCACTCTCGCAAATTTTAGTAGGTCGGGATGTGTTTCAAAGACGCTTTCACGCTCGTACTCTCGCACATGAATGTGCACGCGGATTATGTGACTTAGACAGTCACCCAAAAACTTCACCTTTTGATGCTTTTTCATTCAGCCCCTTGTGTGACGAGTTTCAACAGCCATTGATCAACTTTCATTTCCGGGTATTCCTAATCAAATCTCATCAGTTTGATGAAAAATGCTTATTCATGACAAACTACCAACAAAAGAAGAAATAGTTAGTCGTTTGTGTCTGTTTTGAAAGTTTTAAATTCGTAAAAGTGGATTTCGAAAACTAGAATCTGAAAGTAGGTTTTTTTTTTTATCAACAATAAAATTTTATTGAAACTCGACAAAGGGTACATCGAGAAAGAAACGCCACAACTAAGCACAAAGCAAGGCTAAGGCAAAAGAAAACCCAACCAGCGAAATGCTGATTGGATAAAAATGAAACAAAAAAGAAAACCTCCCCAAGGCAGGCCTTAAATCATAAGTCCTTTGACCTTATGAATATTATCCGCAACACCACTTCAATTCATGTTATGATAGCAGCTGAACTTGCAACTAGGCCAAATAGTAAGTTGTTTTTATTTTATTTCTTTTGAGGAGAAATAAAATAGTTGGGAGATTTTGATAAAGATTAAATTGAGAGCATTGGAGATATGATTTTTGGAAGAATTTTTAAGTGTATGATTTTATGTGAGGTAATTTTTGAGGAGGAATATTTTTGAGGAAATTGGTGTATTAATTTGTATGATTTTATGTGGAAAAGTTTCTAGAGGAAACAATATATTTTAGAGAGTTGGGATATTTTTATGCATGATTTTATGTGAGAAATGTGTACTTTGAAAGAATGTGAAACTGGGAGGAAATTATGGTATATTGCATGAGCATGATTTTGAGCATGTGACACCGAGCACGTACGCGATACGTTATGTCACCGGACGCGAAATTGAGTAGCCGTTGATGAGGAATTAGAAACGAGTTTTTTTTTAAATGAGTTTGAAATGCGATTTTTGAGGAAATGAAATGGAATTTTTGAGAAATGAAATGAGCTGTGATGTGATGAGATGATTTGTTGCCACCTCAAATTCGCGGAGAGAATTTGGAGGAATGGTATTGATTGCGGTAGTGCAGCGAGAGCGCCACTTCCAGTTCGCGGAGAGAACTAGGATGATGGGCTAAGCGTGCACAACACACGGTGAACGGACCTTGCAAACAGGCTGTTAAGTTCGGTGATGCAAGACGGCCGGGACTGTGTCGTGTGAGTCGTGGGGTAGACGGACCGTGCAAACAGGCTGTTAAGTTCGGTGATGCACGATAACCGGAACCTCGAGCGGAAATGTTGGTACCGTCAGCTGAGAGGAGGCGGAAACGGACCAATAACTTTCAGAGCGGTGGGAGATATATGAAATTTGAAGAAGAATGCCGGGAGAGGCACCGAATTGAGAAAACTGATTTTTGAGATGTGTTGATAAATGAGATGTGTTTTTGAGAAACGAAACGAGAACTGTTGAGAAAATGACAAGTGACACGGATTGAGACACCGGAATGGAATACTGTCTTCTGCGCACGTTTACTCTGATCCGCATTGACACGCATGATATTGCATGATTTACCGTTCAATAGATTTATGTGTTGTTCATGAGTTTATTGTTCTAGAATTGCTACTTAGACGTTTAGCGTAGTGAACTACTGAGCGTTGCTCACGGTGTTGCATTCGTGTAACCCTGGCATAATACTATGATGTTGCCCCTTGACCGAAATCCTAGACCTAAATTAGTGGGTTGCCCCAAGCGTAGGGCTGAGACCGGTGTAGCACAATACCCGGTAAGACCGGAGTCGAATCCACAGAGAAGGTGAAAAGTGCTCACTAAAAACTCGGGTTGGTAATGTTTAACACGGCTCTTAGGTGGCCACCCTTTGTGATTTGTTTGGGAAATTAACTAAACTAAGAGAAAAACTGATTCGATTGAACTATTTAAAGGAAAGTACGGTCGTAGGGATCCTAACACCAATGACCAGGTCTAGACAGTTCCGCTCTGCTTGATGTTCTAAAAACATTTGATTCTAGAGAGAAAAAGATACCCCGAAAGATGCGAATCCTTGTGGTCGCCGTTTACCCATGTACAGCGTAGAACGAGTTTTGGTCCCCCGTTCCCCGCGTTACATGGGCTCCGACAATGCCCGGATACGTCTGACGGAAGCACTTTAATAACCTAAAATTGCTTTTCCTTTATTGATTGTGAAAATAGGAGCGAAAACGAATCCAGAACTGGCCACGGCGTGTTAATCACCCCGCGACCATACCTACGGAACTACTCACTCATATTAACTAGAACGGATAACAAAATTCTGGAATAAAACATGCTACTGAATTGAATCTAAATATTAAGACAAAAGATTCGAGCTCAGATCACGGTCAAACTCCCGCGAACTGAGATTGATGTAAATAAACAGAAATTACCGAAGCAATACGTGAATCTCCAACGAAATTGCAAAACTTCAATGAAAATAATCCCGGGAAGTAGAATCTCTAGAGCAAAATAAACGGCTGCTAAAACAAAGTTAAGTAAAACAAGGTTCGAACCCTAATTCTACCTAAAATCGGAGTATTTATGCTCCACCCCGAAGTCGAAACACGTGACAAGTCAACCGACTGCGTATAAGCCACTCGGTATCGATACAGGAAAATCCCTGTATCGATACCCATACATTCTGTTCGCCCATGTGTGCTTAGGTATCGATACAGGGGTTTTCCTGTATCGATACCGAGACTTCTCTTTGTTCATTCTAACAAGGCCAGCCAACCATTGCACTAGGAAGCCCATTGGGTCCACTCTTGGTCAAAGTAACTTTATGAACAATGGCCCACCAATGCATGAATGAATTTGATATTGTGATGCCCTTCCAATTTCAACAGCCACGTGACTGTTGGAGTACAATTGCCGAAACCCATACTTGCTTTATCAATTGATTTTATTCGCCCACGGCTTTGCTTCGACGGCGAGTTAAATTGGACTTTGTTTCTCCTCATTTTATCAAGGCCTCCGAATATCTACAAAAACACGCAAACAAAACATTGTACTCTAAGTAACAAATTAAATGGACTTAACAAGGATAAATTAGGGGCGCTTATGTGAACATTTTGCGCACCTATCACACCCCCCAACTTACACTTTGCTAGTCCCTAGCAAAACAGAATAAGTGAAATCAAACAAAAATGGATAGGCCTTTTAAACCCCCAGGCGGCCCCGGTAGGACGAGTGAAGTCTCGTGAGGGTTTTCAGCAGTGATAACCCACAAAACACAAAGGACTCGGACATTTGAATGCAACTCAACCCAATCAATAGCTTTTCGAAACACTACAGTGACCGTCAGGCAAGTCAAAGGCAAGATATTTCATCCATGGACAAAGATAAACAAGTGAACTTCGCAGCAATCTTAGCACAAAAATTGATCGGATAGCGAATTTTCAAATGACATGCGTGAATGAAAAGCCACATAAAGAAATCTACCAATCTCGAGAACAGTTCACACATCGCTGATAGCCCAGTGTTTCTTTAAGCACACTCCTTCCCTTTTCTTTTCTTTTCTTCTTTCCTTCTTTTTCTCTTTGTGTGGTCGTGCAATGCCGGATCTCTCGGGCTTTCTAGTTGACTCTTTAGCGAGCTTTGGGTCGGCTATCCCCAAGCCAAACGACCTTAGAGCACCAGGTTTTAAGAGACCCCTACGGACCTAATTGCTCAAGTCAAAAAGGCTTTATTGAGATCCAGACTAACCAAATTTAGCGATGCTTTCACAAGGTCTATCCATCTTTTGACGCGAACAACACGGTGGGAGCATACCCCGATTGTCCGGTTACTACTCAATGGACGCCCGGATAAGCATTAACAATATAGCACACATAACTTGTTCTTCTTTCGCTTCTTTTTTTTAGGAAGGAGTCATAAGTTAACACATACTGCAATATCAAAGGCGTATGAACCAAACTCGAGACTGGTAAATACTTAAGTGGAACAGTGTGTGTGTGAGAGCATGTTTCCAGCTGAGAGGAGGCGGAAACGGACCAATAACTTTCAGAGCGGTGGGAGATATATGAAATTTGAAGAAGAATGCCGGGAGAGGCACCGAATTGAGAAAACTGATTTTTGAGATGTGTTGATAAATGAGATGTGTTTTTGAGAAACGAAACGAGAACTGTTGAGAAAATGACACGTGACACGGATTGAGACACCGGAATGGAATACTGTCTTCTGCGCACGTTTACTCTGATCCGCATTGACACGCATGATATTGCATGATTTACCGTTCAATAGATTTATGTGCTGTTCATGAGTTTATTGTTCTAGAATTGCTACTTAGACGTTTAGCGTAGTGAACTACTGAGCGTTGCTCACGGTGTTGCATTCGTGTAACCCTGGCATAATACTATGATGTTGCCCGTGCAACTCGGACGTATTATGCTAGATTTTCTAGATGGGATAGACGACGCAGGGATAGACGACGCCCTAGAACCACCCCAGTTATTATCTATATAGTATTTGAGGACTTCGTAATATTTATTGAAGTCTAAGGATTTGACTTATTTATGGTTTGTAATAATAATTAACGTGCCCAAATCTTGGGGGCGTTACATGACCCAAATTTCAAACAAACTATTCGCGCAAACAAA
Source organism: Vaccinium myrtillus (assembly GCA_016920895.1). Taxonomy (NCBI): domain Eukaryota; kingdom Viridiplantae; phylum Streptophyta; class Magnoliopsida; order Ericales; family Ericaceae; genus Vaccinium; species Vaccinium myrtillus. Next base: position 34,920,365 of record CM029273.1, on the reverse strand, counting down.
CTATTCGCGCGAATAGTTTGTTTTCTTTACAAACCGTTGAAAGCACTTGTGGACGGTTGTAATTTTGCGCAGCACGTACAGTGCACAGGTTGCACAGGAAGCCCCTGTGTCTGGGTTAAGTGACCCCACTTGACCCCTAATGCCTCCCCCTGGACACTTCTCTAACTTTATTGCTAGATGTTTTTTAAGAAAACAAAGTTCTTAGCTGAAGTCCAAAGATATACAACTTCAAATATGTTACCAATCTCCACCAAAAAAAAAAAAAAAAAAAAAAGGAAAAAAAGTTATCCAACTTCAAAGACTTTTTGTTTGTAAGTGGCTGGTCATGTTAAAAAATAAAAGCGACTTACGTGATCAACTTGCTTTGTTATCAATGTAGTCTTTGAACTTACTTACTGGGGATTGCTAATCTATAAAGTAAAAAATTAACAGAATACATTCCTTGGTGGTTTTTATTGCTATTTGGGCATAAGATAATATTACAAAACTTATGGAAATAATATATTAAAAGTTTAACACATCCCGAATATGTATATTCTTATTGTCATTAACTTTTGTCTTTGCAGAAAAATATGGTGATGAAGATGGACTACAAGAGCTTGGAATTTATTTTGGGGGGTTCTGACTTGGTGGCTCACTTTTTAGGGTGTTCTCCAATCCAAACGCACCGCGTGTCAACCTCTATTCATTGAAGCCCTTTTTACGTGCATCAAAATTCTCTCTCTCCACTATCACGCATCATCATTACTCTCTTTTTCTCTCTCTTTTTCTCCCTTTCAAAGTTCGAGTCGCCAATGGAAAACATGACAAAAAGGTAGAGAGAGAAATCAAAAAGATACAGAGAAAACAAAAAAAGGTCCAAAGTCTCTTAACTCCATCCTCTGAGAGGACTTCTTCTCTCTCCTCTCGTGATTTGACAATGCTTTTTGTAATTCTCTCTCTCTACTACTATTGTATATTTAAGAAATGTACATTCATGCAAGTACTTCAAACCTCTTTTTCATTTAAGATTTTAAAATAAAACAACATTTATTATACACATTTATTTGTTAAAACTTTAAACAATTATAACTTTTGTTGTGCATATCAATTTTTTAAAAAAAAAAAAATATTTAAAATCTAGTCAATGAGATCTTTGAAACAAGATCCATTTTTAATATGAAAATGTGTACATGTAAAAAAATTTATTTCATGCACACTAATTAAGAATTCACAACCATTTTGATTAATTCACACCCCCCAAAATAACAAATAAGGAACAATAAAAAATAGATAAACCACATAAATTAAACAACATATAAGCCATAATAACAAATAGATAAACTAGACATGCTAAGAACTAAACCGAAGAAACCAACATATAAAACACAATAACAAATAGATAAAAAATTATTATTTTTGGCAAAATCGGACATATAAATAAAATGTTAAAATTATTTAAATTTTTAAGGGAGGAGAGAAAGTATGTTGGGAGGCGATCATGATTATAGAGAGAGAGAGAGAGAGCGTAAGTGGGTAGTTGAAATCAATGTGTGTGTGAGAGAGAGAGAGAGAGAGAGAGAGAGAGAGAGAGAGAGAGAGAGAGATGGGCAATTGAAGCATGACATCATCTCCATGCTCGCGCGCAAGGCCGAGGGAGGAGTGAAAGACAAAATGGAGTTTGGACGGAAGACCCCACAAAAAGTGGGGGTGTCTTTGGCGATTCAACACATTCCACCTGGTTTAAGGTTCAGGGATCAGAATTCCTACCTGATCCTCTTTGGCGATTTCTCTTTGTCTAGAAGCCCTGGTTGCTGAAATTTCTTTTCTTTGGCGACTATTGAAGGCTTTTGGTTCCAATAATAAGGTGTTTGTTTTTTTTTTTCGCTCAGCGAAGGAATAGAATTTTATAGATAGGAGAGGCATTACAAAAAGATCCAAACTTGGACCAGAAACCACAAAATGCAGATAAAACCGTTCCATAATAGTAAAAAACAAAGAATGGAAAACAAGGATAGCATCACATGTCAATCGTTCTTGGAATTTTAAGGGAGATGATAACTGCAAGATTGATCTCGAAAAATTCCACGGTGAAAGCTTGGAGATCATAGTTGGCCTTGATCCAAGTTGCAACTCTGGTTTTTATAAGATCAGTTGTTTCGGAAACAACCAAGGCTTTATTGTTGAAGATGAGCTCATTTCGAGCAAGCCAAATGGACCATATTGTGGCAAAGAAGCAGGCACTCCAGCAAGATTGTTTCAAGGACTTCTTCTTACCATTTAACCACAAGAGATAAGGGAGGAGATGGATCCAGGGCATACCCACACTTGTTCCCACCAAAGCAGAATTTCAGACCAAATAGACCAAGAGTAATCACACAGAAGAAGTACATGGGATGCCGATTCAATGACCCTGCTGCAAAAGGGGCAAAGGCCATCGAAGTCATCATCAACAGCCTTGATATTTCTACGGATAAGTTCAGAGGCAGTGGGTAGACTTTCTTGCATCGCTTGCCACACAAAAATCTGGGTTTTGAGAGGGCTGAGGTTGTTCCAAATAAGGTTGCATGAAGGACCCAAATGATTGAGATTGTTGTATTCATCTTCCCATTTGTTGTACCAAGATTTGACAGAGTATTGGCCATCCGTAGGATTCCAACGCCATCGGAGAGAGTCTAAACCATGATCAAGTCTGACATTAAGGAGAAGAGCTTTGAGTTGAAACAGATAACTCTCTTCCCAATCGTAGAGTTCTCTTCTAAAAGTAATAGTCCAAGACTGGGAGGTAATATCAAACATATCAGCAACAAAAGCAGACTGTTGGTCAGAGATTAAGAACAAGCGATGGAAAGTGTGTTTCAGAGCTTCAGGGCCGAGCCAAACATCAGACTAGAAAGAGGTGTTTGATCCTGAGCTGACTCTAATCCAAAAACCCAACTTTGTGATTGAAGCAAGATCAGAATTGGCATCACCCATGGAACAGATATCTCCCCAAATTTTAGAATAGCTAAGAGAATAATTTGGAATAGGAAGCCAGTTTGAGATGGAGTAATCATACTTGGCAGCAATAACTTGAGCCCAAAGAGAATTTTTCTCAGAGCCAAATCTCCACCACCATTTACTAAGTAGAGCCTGATTGTGGTAGAGCAGCTTTTTGACACCCAGGCCACCAAATTGTTTGGCTTTAGCAACTTTGTCCCATCCAACTAGATGGATTTTCTTGTCACCCCAAAGGAATTGTCTTTGAATTTTTTCCATCTTGTTGATAACAGTAATAGGAGCCTTGTACAAAGACATATAGTACAGAGGGAGATGAGACAAATTTGATTTGATGAGGGTGAGCCTAGCACCAATGGACATGTACTTTCTTTTCCATAAGGCCAGCTGCTTCTCCATATTTTCAATGACAGGTTTCCAGGTTGCAATTTTCTTAGGATTTGAGCCAAGGGGAAATCCTAAGTATTTGAGGGGTAGCTTATCAACTTTGCAACCCAAAATGTTAGCATAGGAAGACAAAGAAGCCTCATTTACACCAACACCACAGAGTTGACTTTTGAGGAAATTGATTTTCAGACCGGAGGAATATTGAAAACACAATAGAATCAATTGAATTTCCTTGATTTCAGAGACATCACAATTGCAGAAAATTAATGTATCATCAGCAAATTGGAGATGAGAAATGACTGGACCATTGTAGACACCCCAAAATGAGACGTTTGTACACATTTTAATCCCCAATGATGAAAAGAAACGCTCGGAAAGCCTCTCGGATTGAAATTCTTCAAGTCAACAAAGTCAATAGTGCCGCACGGCACTCATCTCTCACGCACGAAGCTTCAACAATCACGCACGGCAGCTTTTTGAATTTTGGCGGTCAAGTGTGCCGTACGGCACAGTTGGTGTACCGTACGGTACAGTTTCTGTGTCGCTGTGTCGTACTGTGCCGTACGGCACTGTCATGCATAAACCGACTTTCAGCCCCTTTTGTTGACTTTGGCAGCCCTCTGCTCATTATAACTTCGTGCAAGAATCAGAGGCTACCTCCTAGCCATCATTACCATGTGTGGGCATCAAGCAAACTTGGGAGCCAAGTTCTCCTCTTGCCTATAAATTCCGATCAAATCCAACGGGAAAAAAACGGAAAAAAATTGTGAGGGAGAAACCATGAAGTCCCATCTCTAAACCCTGTCAAAACACCACCTTGGTTACAAACCATCTTCATTCTCATTCATATCCTCCAGAAATCAATCTAATCCCCTCTTCCAAGACAAACCCAATCAAAGATCAAGTCCCTCTGTTTTCGGTCCAAACCCGTGAGGTTGCCATCCCAAATTTGTTCAAGTTCTAGCCATTCAATCATCCTCGCTGCTACATCAGAGAGAAGTTAGAGTCCAAAGGAGGCCCAAGCTGCAATCAAAGGTCCAAGAGGCATTTCATTCCAAGAGTTTTCAACCGAAGGTACGATTCCGTTTCGCCAAAGTTTATAGCTTTGGTACCCCTGAGGGGAGGGGTACCAAGTATGGAATGATCCCCAAATATCATCTCCATGCTTGGTATGCCCATGTCACATTAAAACCAGTTCTATTTCATACCTCCCGGTCGCGTCGTACGGTGAAAACATCGCCTCGTACGGAGCGATTCAACGAGGAGGAACATCCCTTATTCAAGCATACTGTTTTCTTATTCAAAATAGTCCATTTTTAATCTCATTCCATGCCTTGTATATGCCTCTGTTCAATCATATCGAAAATCCAAAGTTTCAAACTGTTGTGCTGCCAACAGTGCCGCACGGCACTCCCCCTGTGCCGCACGGTACACTTAGTGTGCCGTACGGCACACTTGGAAAATCAAAATTTTTAAATCATTTTCCAGTAACAATAGGGTTATTTCTTGTTGGTTTCTTGGTTATTATTGCTGTTTTTAGTCATATATAATTGTTTATTGTTTATTTACTCAAAGTTCGGCAATAAAGTGTTTTCTATAAATCCCACAAATGTTTAGTAAAGACCGATTTTTAATCGGGCGAACGGGGTGCATTAAAACCCTTCCCCGTTCGTAACCTGGCTCCCGGATCCAAAACGAATCTCTGGTTTTCAAGTTGTTTTCCAAATCATTTTCTCAATCACTTTCAAATTGGTTTCTCGGGTCCCAAACCATTTTCCAAAAACCCGGGTGGCGACTCTATTTTCGAATCAATCAAATCAACCACCGGCGTGGAGGTCGACCGTCCACAAAATGGCGACTCTGCTGGGGATTCTCAAATTAATCTCTAATTTGGTGTTTCTATACTTATGAACTTCCCGAAAGCTTGTCAAAACGAAAATGCCTAGCGCTATCGCAAGGAAGGAATGGCGGACTAACAGGGCCTCGCCCGGCCATCCTGACTGGAGCTTTTTGGTTGTTTGTCTGTGTAAAGATATCAAAGAAGGAATTAATTTGGAGAGCCAAGCTTGAAAAATATTTGTGGGATTTTTGAAAACAATTTTATTGCTGAACTTTTGCATCACTTGCATCGATGTTGGATAAACCCCGCTGCTGCGTCCTGGTTACCCTACCCAGTTCACTGGTGTTAGGACATCCCCGGATGCTCAGCAACCTTGGACCGTGATGAGTCAGCCTGCCGTTTGACCTTTGCCATGCAGTACACTTGGCACTGGGAGGCAAATATTGGCTCTAGTCTGGGGAACCCCTTCAACCAAAACCGGCCTTTGCATATAGTAAACCTAGAACCTTCCAACCTAGGACAAGGACCCACAGGTTAGGATTATGTGATATCTTCTGTTATGTGTTTGCTACTTTCCATCATTCTGCATGCATTTGTATTATCATGTTTAGTTAGACCCCATGCTGTCACATTTTCTTGCGGTCTTAAGAGGTTGCCCTGCCCGATGAAGAGTTGTGCATTCCAATACATGTTGTTCAGATCAATTTAATCCTTAGAATAACAGGACTTAGGAAATCAAATCAACTTGATCCTTGACAATTCCTTGGCAATGACCTAACAGAAATTAGAAACAATTGACCCAAGCTGGGGCAATTGTCCCTAAAATCAAAGTTAGACCCTTGAGAAGGAATCATCAAGAACCAAGTTATTTGAATTTTCCCGAATCCTGCTATCCTAACAAAGGATACACTGAGGACTGGGGCAGCCTTTTTAAGACCCATTTTCCCATAGTTTGAAACATCTCCAGTGTCAGCCGTGCTCGAACGGCTCCTTGTGATCTAACCACTTTCTTTTATTCGACAGCCTTCTTGCCTTGTCTTGGATGGTCACGAAAGTTGATTGGCTCTGGTTCCAACACATAGGAACTTAACCTACTGAGTAGTCGACCTACCCATGGCTGTTGAAAACTCTTTGAGACTTAGGGTGCGACATACATGACACAAAAACAACATTCTCCTTTTTGAAATAAAATGGTGGCACTTCTAAGTCTGTTTTTGCTTTACTGTCAGAACAACATACCCGGTTGGACCCGACCTCCTAAACAGCAGTTAATTCGAACTCAGTCAGAAAGCAGCACATTTAGGTTCAGCAGGTCCTTCAGAGATGTCAAAAGAACCAGCAAACAAGAATGAAGTCGAGGCTCTCAGGTTAGCCTTGGAAGAACAGCGGGAACACAGTGATAGTCAGATGACTGAATTACTACTCTTGATACAAGGTCTGGCCCTTCAGAACAGGCCACCACAGGGTCTAGGGGAGCAACCACCGCCTCCGCCTCCACGAGAAAATCTAGATTTGGAAGCGGTGATGGCTAAAATCACCAAACTTGAGGAATCAGTTCAGAAACAAGAAATGGTGGCTGTCACAGGCATTGATATGGACAAATTATGTTTATTCCCTGACGCCAAGCTCCCGGAAGGATTCAAACCAATAGCCTGGGAAAAGTTCGATGGAAGTGGGGATCCAAAAGCTCATCTGCAAACGTATGTGGGCACTCTGTCCATGTATAACATCGAGAAGAATGCCATGGGTCAAATGTTTCAGCAGACTCTGGCAGGACCGGCACTGCGATGGTTTCTGAGTTTAGACATTTCAAAGAAAGGAAGCTGGGAAGATATTGGGGCAGCTTTCATGGCCCAGTATAATTACAACATCCAACTTGAGATGACCATTCGGGAATTGGATGCAACGAAGATGGGGGCAAATGAGTCATTTGCTGACTTTATCAAAAGGTGGAGAGGAAAGGCATCTCAAATGATTGACCGGCCTTCTGAAAAAGAACAGATGAGAATCATTACTCGCAACCTGTTGCCGGATTTTGCCAAACACCTAGTGGTATTTCAAGCTACTGCAGACTTCAAAACCTTCTATGAGGCAGGCCTTGCTGTTGAGGAGGCAATCCAGTCCGGCATTTTTAAGGAAAAGGAACTTGTTCCCAATACCAAACAGGTGTACCCTGACAACACCCACACATTGTTCAGCGAAAATGATCATACCCAAGCCTCTTTCAGCTCCACAAACCAAAATTTCAACCAAGCCATGCCTATCAACGAAGTCAAAGCTCAAACCAACCACTCTCAGAAACCACAAAGAACCCTTTTCCAATTCTCCGAGCCTCTGTCCTTGATTTATGAAAGGCTCCTCAAAAGCAGTCATATCAAACCACTTATTCCAACCCCTCTACCTCAGAAGCTTCCATCTTACCATAACCCAAATGCCTTTTGTGCATTCCACCAAATGCCCGGTCACGCTACCGATGAGTGCCAGCGCCTCCATCACAGAATTCAGAACCTCATCGACAGCAAAACCATTATTTCTCCACCAACAAAAACAAACACCCAGGCAAGTCTCAATCCTCATATCAACTCTGCCATGTTTGACACCGAACCCATGGGGGATTACTGATTGATGTCAAGGCCAGCGAAAGAAGAATGAACCATCAAGGACCATGCAATAGACGAATCTTTCACGAGTCTTGGGAATTTTCAAGTTTCGAGTCAGAGTCTTCTCTTTTATTGAGTCAGTTTGTGTTTCTGTTCCTACTTTGGTGTCTGTCTTCAAATTCAAGTCTGTAATGTTCTGTTGTCAAAAAAAGAACAAAAACCAAAAATAGAGTCAGCATTGTAGTCCCGAACTACGCACGACCTGATTCCTTGCACAGGGATACGTAGGCAACCCTCAGTGGTTCGGTCGCAACGTTCATGAATCGATGTCACGCTTTTGTGTTAGAATTGTCATAATAAACTTGAGTTTTTGCAAAAATCCTTGAAAATGAAATTGTTTTCCACCATCATTTGAGATTCATGATAATCACTTCAAAACACGGGATGATTTTTGATATAACCCTCAGCTCTCACAAGAAGAAAGAGTTCCAGGTGCCATTCTCCGACGTCATCAAGGAGCAATGCTTTGACAAAAAAAAAAAAGAGTCTGCTAGGTTGAAAACCCGAAAGGGCGGCCTAGGCAAAAGTTAAGGCAAAGCTCGCTGGGTCAAAACTTTGAAGTACGACCCAGGCAAAAGTTAGAGCGTATACAGATTCTTTCTATCAAGTTGTGCAATTCAAAATGAAGAAAGGCATTCTTTGCTTTTATTCCCCAGATAAATACATCCCTTGATAGCCCTTTTGAGCCTGAATCATTTTCTTTCAAAAAGAACCCAGCTAGGCAGCTATCCCCCACACTGGGGAGAATTAAGAGAAACAAAAGTGCCAAGTTATCAGCAAAATGCCCAGAGAAATGCCATATTTTCAAAAGTACCAAATGCATGGTTGCTAATGGCACGTCAGAATGAAAAATGCCAAATTCTTGGGCACAATCAAATGTGAAGCACTGAAACGGAAGGAAGAAAGAAAATGCCTATCAAAAGCCAAAATGGGGCACAAAGGAAAACATTGAAGAAAACAGAAAGGGCACACAAAAAGAGTTCAAGATAGCGGTTAGCTCTAAAACCCAGGAAGAATGAAATTTGTTTTGAGCCTTTTATCCTTTCTTTGTCAAGCCCAAAGCCTTGGCCCCGTTATAACCTGAATAAAGTCCTTTCAGATTGAAAAGCACAACTTGATAGCGAGGATTCTATAGAACAGTATCATTAAAAATCAAAAGTCAAAAGTCAAAGCATTGCAAAACACCAGCATCCACCGGAAGCAAAAGTCTGAACCGGGGCACCTTAAATCCTCATCAGCAACCTAGGGGCAAAACTCAAAGCATTGCACAACACCAGCAACGAAGGTCCAAACCAGGGTACCTCAATGGAAAATCAGTGAATCAGCATCCCGGGGGCATGGATTCACAACAAGAAATCTTGTGTTTTGATAAAACAATCGATTTAAATGAACATCATTTGATGAAGTGAAACAATTTCAAAACCAAAAGACTCAAATTTATGACAATTTCAAACATCAATTGTGGGGCATGTTTTGCCACTTCCCAAATTCTCGAGTTTGTCATCAGGTCAACATGTCTTGTCAGAGTCCATTTCTTTGTCACAAGGTCGATCCAGTAATAGAATAACCCGCGGCTACCAAATTCATGAGTAGTCATTCTCCACCCAGTCAAGCGCACCTTCAGGAAAGTCACCATTTTGAGTCTGTTGAGTCAGCCTAGTCTCGTCACAATATACCCCCTCCTGAGTATGTCATCTCCGCCCAAACCAGGGGGCATCTTTGTAAAGTCATTCGTATCGTCTGGGGCCTTGTCCAAATTCATACAAGATCTTTTGTCCAGTCAACCCTTGGTGGTCTTGATATTCTGAAACTCGTGAAAGATAGTTTCAATACATGGAGGAGCCTATGTTTGGATAAAACAAATCAATGGGTTCAAGAGTTGAAAGTTTGTCATCTATTGGGGCACATTTGTCCAAGACTGAGGCACTTTGGCTCAATGCCATCTACTGGGAGAAGCACATACACCGGAGTTCAAGATTTGTGGCAGGAAAGCCCAAAAAGGTCAAACCTCAACCTAAAGCCTGAAAGCTCAAGCTCACTGATCAAGTGTAACTTCAAATCCAGACCCTGTCCGGAAGGGAAGATAGTAAAGCAAAAAGAGACATTTTCTTGCGCCGCCTACTTTCTAAAAAAATGAATGTTGTCATTGTGTCATCAAATGTCAAAACCAGAGTCTCACACAAAGACAATTTTTCAATCAATCGTCCCTCGGGACAGTTTCTCAATCAATCGTCCTTCGGGACAGTTTTTCAAACAATCGTCCCTCGGGACAGTTTTTCAATCAATCGTCCTTTGGGACATGTTTTTTTTAATCAATTGTGCGTCAGGACAGTTTTTCACTCCTTCATCAAATGTAACAATTCTTCAATCAACCGTCCCTTGGGACATGTTTTCAATCAACTGACCTTCAGGAAATGTTTTCAATCAACTAACCTTTAGGAAATGTTTTTTCAATAAATCATCCTTCGGGACATGTTTTCAATCAATCGTTCTTCGGGACATGTTTTTAGCTAACCATCCCTCAAGATGTGCTTTCAATCAAACTTTTTTTCAATCAACCGTCTCTCGTTGCGGTTTTTCAATACACCGTTTTTTTCAATCAACCGTCTCTCGTTGCGGTTTTTCAATCAACGTTTTTCAATCAACCGTCTCTCGTTGCGGCTTTTCAATACACTGTCCTCAGCGATAGTTTTTCAATTTTTCAATCAACTTCAATCAACTTCAATCAACTTCAACCAATTTCAATCAATTTTTCAATCAACTTCAATCAATTTCAATCAACTTCAATCAACTTCAACCAATTTCAATCAATTTTTCAATCAACTTCAATCAATTTCAACCAATTTCAATCAATTTTTCAATCAACTTTAATCAATTTCAATCAATTTTCTAATCAACTTCAATCAGTTTCAATCAAATTCAATTTCAAGACTAGAAATGGTCAGCTTTCAGTCAATCATTCTTTGGAACAGTTTTTCAATCAATTGTCCTCCAGGGACAACTTTTCAATCAAATCAAATTTAAAGTCAATCTACCTTCTGAAACAAAATTTTCAAACCAATCTTTAAACTCAATTTCAACAAATCAAACCACTCAGTTCTTCACGAGACCTCGCTGGTCTTGCGCACACAATTCTTCACGAGACCTCGTTAGGTCTCGCACGAACCTTTTTGGGACCTCGCTGGTCTCGCTCAAACCTTTTTGGGGACCTCGCTGGTCTCGCTCAAACCTTTTTGGGGACCTCGCTGGTCTCGCTCAAACCTTTTGGGGACCTCGCTGGTCTCACTCAAACCTTTTTGGGGACCTCGCTGGTCTCGCTCAAACCTTTTTGGGGACCTCGCTGGTCTCGCTCAAACCTCGCTCAAACCTTTGGGGACCTCGCTCAAACCTTTTGGGGACCTCGGTCTCGCTCAAACCTTTTTGGGGACCTCGCCTCCTTTTTGGGGACCTCGGTTTTGTCTCGCTCTAACCTTTTTGGGGACCTCGCTGGTCTCGCTCAAACCTTTTTGGGGTCTCGCTCAAACCCTTTTGGGGACCTCGCTGGTCTCGCTCTAACCCTTTTGGGGACCTCGCTGGTCTCGCTCAAACCTTTTTGGGGACCTCGCTGGTCTCGCTCTAACCTTTTTGGGGACCTCGCGGGTCTCGCTCAAACCTTTTTGGGGACCTCGCTGGTCTCGCTCAAACCTTTTTGGGGACCTCGCTGGTCTCACTCTAAACCCTTTTGGGGACCTCGTTGGTCTCACACTAATCACTTCATAAGAACCTCACTGATCTCCCGCGTTCACAGAATCTCACTAGTTGCATTCATAGCACGCCACTTGTTTATTCCCCTCATTAAAGCACTCAAGTGGTTTCGTAAGTCCTCTCCGGCATTAACAAAGGTTTTCTCAAGCACTCAAGTGGTTTCGTAAGTCCTCTCCGGCATTAACAACAGTTATCTCAAACATCAAATGGTTTCGTAAGTCCTCTCCGGCATTAACAACAATTATTTCAAGCATGCAAGTGGTTTCGTAAGTCCTCTCCGGCATTAACAAAAGGTTATCTCAGCATCAAATGGTTTCTTCGGCTTTTACGACAGTTTTATCAGCATCAGTTGGTTTCGTAAGTCCTCTCCGGCATTAATAAGCAGTCATCTCGACAAAACGAAGGGTTTTCTTGGTTTCGTAAGTCCTCTCCGGCATTAACGTCAAAATTTTCTCAAAAGAGCACCAAATGGTTTCGTAAGTCCTCTCTGGCATTAACAAAAGGTATTCAACACCAATGGCACATCATTCGTTTTTCCCTCGTTGAAAAGAAGAGTGGCAAATCCCGCAATCCAAATCAAGGTATGTTTCCTATCAACTCTTGCATTTCATATCTTAAAAGCCTCGATGAACTACGTCGGTCTGATCCTTACAACGAGGTACGTAGGCAGCTCTCACGAGCGCGACCACATGCATCACATTTTACTTGTTTGTTTTCGTACGAGGATGTCCACATCGAGGGGTGTCTTCTATCTTTGACGCGACTTCCATCACACAATGATTGTAAGCCTCGTCAAAGAGGGGCAACTGTAGACACCCCAAAATGAGACGTTTGTACACATTTTAATCCCCAATGATGAAAAGAAACGCTCGGAAAGCCTCTCGGATTGAAATTCTTCAAGTCAACAAAGTCAATAGTGCCGCACGACACTCATCTCTCACGCACGAAGCTTCAACAATCACGCACGGCAGCTTTTTGAATTTTGGCGGTCAAGTGTGCCGTACGGCACAGTTGGTGTACCGTACGGTACAGTTTCTGTGTCGTACTGTGCCGTACGGCACTGTCATGCATAAACCGACTTTCAGCCCCTTTTGTTGACTTTGGCAGCCCTCTGCTCATTATAACTTCGTGCAAGAATCAGAGGCTACCTCCTAGCCATCATTACCATGTGTGGGCATCAAGCAAACTTGGGAGCCAAGTTCTCCTCTTGCCTATAAATTCCGATCAAATCCAACGGGAAAAAAACGGAAAAAAATTGTGAGGGAGAAACCATGAAGTCCCATCTCTAAACCCTGTCAAAACACCACCTTGGTTACAAACCATCTTCATTCTCATTCATATCCTCCAGAAATCAATCTAATCCCCTCTTCCAAGACAAACCCAATCAAAGATCAAGTCCCTCTGTTTTCGGTCCAAACCCGTGAGGTTGCCATCCCAAATTTGTTCAAGTTCTAGCCATTCAATCATCCTCGCTGCTACATCAGAGAGAAGTTAGAGTCCAAAGGAGGCCCAAGCTGCAATCAAAGGTCCAAGAGGCATTTCATTCCAAGAGTTTTCAACCGAAGGTACGATTCCGTTTCGCCAAAGTTTATAGCTTTGGTACCCTGAGGGGAGGGGTACCAAGTATGGAATGATCCCCAAATATCATCTCCATGCTTGGTATGCCCATGTCACATTAAAACCAGTTCTATTTCATACCTCCCGGTCGCGTCGTACGGTGAAAACATCGCCTCGTACGGAGCGATTCAACGAGGAGGAACATCCCTTATTCAAGCATACTGTTTTCTTATTCAAAATAGTCCATTTTTAATCTCATTCCATGCCTTGTATATGCCTCTGTTCAATCATATCGAAAATCCAAAGTTTCAAACTGTTGTGCTGCCAACAGTGCCGCACGGCACTCCCCCTGTGCCGCACGGTACACTTAGTGTGCCGTACGGCACACTTGGAAAATCAAAATTTTTAAATCATTTTCCAGTAACAATAGGGTTATTTCTTGTTGGTTTCTTGGTTATTATTGCTGTTTTTAGTCATATATAATTGTTTATTGTTTATTTACTCAAAGTTCGGCAATAAAGTGTTTTCTATAAATCCCACAAATGTTTAGTAAAGACCGATTTTTAATCGGGCGAACGGGGTGCATTAAAACCCTTCCCCGTTCGTAACCTGGCTCCCGGATCCAAAACGAATCTCTGGTTTTCAAGTTGTTTTCCAAATCATTTTCTCAATCACTTTCAAATTGGTTTCTCGGGTCCCAAACCATTTTCCAAAAACCCGGGTGGCGACTCTATTTTCGAATCAATCAAATCAACCACCGGCGTGGAGGTCGACCGTCCACAACCATTATCTCCAATGGAAATTCCTCTAATCAGACCCAAGGATCTTGCTCTCTCAAATAGAAGATTCAGCCCCTCAGCCACCACAAGGAATAAGAGAGGGGAGAGAGGGTCACCCTGTCTAATGCCTCTCTCAATAGAGAAGTATTTAGAATTGGTTCCATTTATCAAGACCAACAAAGAAGCACTAGTGACACACTCTTTAATCCATTGAATCCATTTAGAATCACAACCCAAACTTCAAGCATCTTGAAAAGGAATTTCCAGTTAACACAATCAAAAGCTTTCTCGAAGTCCACTTTTAGGAGTAGACCTTGAGATTTCTCTCTTTTCCATTTATCAATAATTTCATTAGCTATAAGAACTCCATCAAGGATTTGTCTACCACTAATAAATGCAGGTTGAGAGGGACCAATGATGAGAGAGATTACCTGTTTGAATCTGGCAGAGAGGACTTTGGAGAGCAATTTGTATAGCCAACCAATCAAGCTAATTGGCCTGAAATCTTTAAAGCAAGAAGCTCCATCAGTCTTGGGGATCAGAGCAATGAATGTACGGTTAATGCTTTTGCAAAGCTTGCCATTGAGAAAAAATTCTTTGAAGAATTGCAAGACATCAGGTTTGATAATCTTCCAAGATTTCTTTACAAATTCAAAGTTGAAGCCGTCGGGACCTGGAGCCTTCCCATTGCTACAGTTCTGAACAGCAGCAAAGATTTCCTCTTCGGTAAAAGGGATCTCAAGGTTTAAACTGGAAGTGTGATCGAGCTTTCTAGGGAAATCACCCCCAAGAACTAGCCTGCTTAGACATCTTTCTTTGAATCTCTCCTCAAAAAACTTAGCAGCTTCAATTTTGATATGATTAGGGTCTTCAATCATGATACCATCAATCTCAATCGCACCAATATAATTCTTGCGGAATCTTCTGTTGGCAATGATTTGAAAGAACTTGGTATTTTTATCGCCAAGTTTGATCCAATTTACTCTTGCTTTCTGCCTCCATAAGCTTTCACTCAACTTTGAGAAGTGGTAGAGATCACCTTTTGCTTTCCTCCTTTCACTCAACTCAACATCAGTGAGCGATCTTTGTTCAGCCAGGATGTCAAGAGCATGCAGTTTGTGTTCCAAGTTTGAGATGGTGGTGGTGATGTTGCCAAAATCCTTCTTGTTCCATTGTTTAAGAGTCTCTCTCAAATCATTGAGTTTACTCATAATGATATAACTAGCCCATCCAGAATGACGGGAGCTCGACCAAGTATCTTTGATAATGCTTTTGCATTTAGGATGAGAAAACCAGGCATTAATGAATCTAAATGGCTTTGGACCCCAGTCTGTAGAATCAGTGGTGATAATAACAGGGCAGTGATCAGAAATAGACCTAGGAAGGCCCCATTGAAGAAGTTTGAAATGATTATGAAACTCTTGGCAGATAAGGAATCTATCCAACCGGCTATGGATAGGATTGTCTTGGAAATTTGTCCACGTGAATTGCCTACCCAGCATGGGTATGTCAAGAATCTCCATAAGGTTAATGAAATTACGAAATTCTGACATACCCCTATCAATCCTCAAGCATCCAGATCTTTCATTAATCTCCAAGATTTCGTTGAAATCTCCACCAAGACACCACGGTTCTGGGAATCTACTTTTTAGCCCCAGGATTTCATCCCAAATCATACGCCTGTCTAGAGAATCATTTGGGGCATAGATGTTCAGGAAGACACAAGGAAAGTCATCATGGAGAGTACCTTTGAGAAGGATGAAATATTTGTTAATGATTCTGTCTTCAACAGTGAAGAAATCCTGTTTCCATAGAGTAATAAGACCACCAGAAGCTCCAGCAGAGTTCGAAATTTCGAAGTCGATGTTGGAGTTGGACCAGAGTCTGCATGCCGAGAAAAGATCAAAGGAGTACACTTTTGTTTCTTGCAAGAAAACTATATCAGGGGATTTAGAATTGATTAACTTGGACACAAAAGACTTCTTAATGGCGCTATTCATACCCCTCACATTCCACGAAATCACCTTCATATTGCTTTGCAAGAAGAGGAAAAGAAAATAGGACACCCAACAGCTCCTTCAGATAGAGAACCCAAAAAAACTTCAGATTTTAACTAGGTGTTGGATTTGGATCCTTTGTTCAGCCATCTCCAATTGCATGAGCTTTTTAAGAGCACCACCATCATTTTCATCAAAATGAATCCCCAATCTATTACCTGCCAATACAACTTCCTCAATTTCATCAACAATAATAGAGTTTCTCCTAATTATATCAGCTGTAGAGACAGAGGCATTATGATTGCTCGAAGCTGATTGAGAAAGAGAAGGATGTGGCCGAGAAATCTCGTCGTCAAGATAATTTTGGGCAGAAGTGTTTAGAATATCAGAGAGAAGCTTCCTTCTTCTACATTTCTCAGTTTTGTCCTTTTTGGATTCAAGAGAGTCGGGAACAATCTTGGTGGAATCTGGAATGGAAGAGGATAGTAAAGAGTCAAGGTTATTTGAGGCAGAAGAGTTGTTTTCCAAGACCTGATTGGAGGAGTTAGCAGCAATAAATGCCAAGTCACTGTTGCAACCACCAGCCCCTCTGTTAAAAGTGTCTTGAAAATGATTATCGTTGGTGTTGCTAAATTCCAATGGAGAAGACTTTTGGGCTTCCTCAAAAACTTTACTTGAGGCAGCCAAAATGTTATGAGTGGGTAGATCTTGGCCCCGCCCAAGAATGGAAATGGGTTTGGGGCCATTATTGGCAAGAGGATGTTTACCCGAGAAGACTCCCTCAGAAAAGACATTATTGTTAAGGGAGGTACCAGACTGGACAGCAATGTTTTCCTTGTCTTTAAAGATAACAGTGAAAGGATCATCGCATTCTTCTTCCCAAATTCTTACCTTGTACACTTTGCCATTGACAATTAAATTAATCCATTCCTCAATCTTTTCTTGATATTCAGTAGAAATGAGAAATCTGCCAATATCATAAGAGAGCCCTAGGCCAGTTTCAGCATCAGTATTGATGAAAACACCACATTAATCCCCAATAAGCTTGAAAGTGCTGAGATTCCATGATTGAAGTGGCAAACCTCTACATTTAATCCAAACAAATCTAGAGAGACTTGCAGATTCACCATTCCAAGGCTTAAACGAGAAGAACCAATCTTTCAAAGTATGATTTGTAAGAGCAAGGTCCCTAATCTCTTTAGAGATGAAAGTAAGAATCATAGAGAGACCCCCCAAGGATTTGACAGATACATCAGGGAAATTTGCATGATCTAAAGCCTCTGAAACCAACTCAGTAGTAGCCGGACTCTTTAGCGTAACCACAGCACTTCTAGAGAGCCATTCTGTAGCAATGGGTTTGACATTGAACGTTGCACTTTCATCCAATTTTATTGGCTGAGTATATGGCCCCAAAATAGAACTAGCCCCATGATTTTTTGGAGATGGCAAATTTGTAGGTTGGAATCTAGCCCATTTGACTATCAGATTTCTCCCATCAAGCATTAAGGAGTTTGTTTGTGTAATGGCCAAAGAAGCTTCGTTTTTTGAGCAGAAGGTGATAAAACCAAACGGCATTCCAGATCTCTTACTTCTTTTCTTCTTTGGAATGAAAGCTTTTCGAACCGACCCAAATTGGGAAAAGAAATGCCTGAACCATCGGAGACCCACATCTTCAGGGAGATTATCCACAAATAGAGTGAAAGGGGGAGAGAACCCAATCTTGTGACTCATCTTATTCAGATCCCCAAAAATTTTAAGAGAAAAATCGGGAGAATACTAAGAGAGAAAAGAAAGTGAAAGTGACCAAATCCTCCCCTTACACTCAACCAGAGATTAATCTGGAAGAGTAGGACACGAAGGATTCCCCTTACACCTCGCCGGAGGTTAGACCGGAGAGGTAGGACGCGGACGTCACACCCAGAAGAAAACCCAGCTTCTCTCTTAGAAAAAAGTCTTCGAAGAAATTAGGCCCAGGAAAGCTCCAAAAGATCAAGATAAGAAAAGGTTGCAGCTTTACTCAAAGCCAGAGAGACAAAACATGGAAGAAAGGACCGATCTGTTGAAGCCATACCTTTGAGAAACATAGCGAAACGTCCAAAGAAACCATCCGAAAATGCAGTAATGAAACGAAAGCAACACTGGGAATGGAGCCCTGCTGCTGGCCGGTTTTGGTGCTGTTCGGATCTAAATATTGGTCCTGCTTGCTGAATCGAGTTTGAGGAGTTTTGTGCCATTTCTGTCTTGGAGGCTTTAACCATGGTCCTCACTGTAGTCCCACGCTTATTTTCCTTTCTTCTTTTGCTTTATATTCAGCATTTCGCCGGATATTGTCATGCCTTTGCTCTTATGCTTGGTGTGGTCTTTTATCTCGATATAATTGTCGAGTTTAATAAAAAATTTTGCCGATAAAAAAAAAAAAAAGGTGGCGGTGGCTTGGAATTTCCTGTTACATTGAAAGGAAGGGTTTGATCCAATATATAATGGCCCAACACTCATTCCACACTTCAGAGCCATTTTTGGACTTTTCCAGCACCTTTAAATTAGGCCCTTTATTTAATTTTGAATTTCATTAGTTAGTTAGGTTATTTTCATGGTTTGGGAAGTCTTCTATTATATATAAATGTAAATCCTAGAAGGGATCTTTTGCCTCTTTTTCATATTGTGTTTCTTGTTTTCACCATGGAAGGCTAGAAACACTAGTTAAAGCTAAGGGTGAAACCACAACAATACTACGGTATTTTGTGAATGATTCTTCAAGGTTTTCATGTGAGATTCATGTTATTTGGTTTGATTCAAGTTTTTAGTAAGTTATTTGTTCTGTATAATTTATTGATTTTTCATTAACTACTCCGGGAATGAATAATGCTTTGAATTCCCTGCAAACAATTAACAAGTTCTATTATGTTTTGAGTCAACCAATTTTATGAATCTATATTTTTAGGATTTATTATTAGAAAAATAACTGTTTCAACTCTTGATTAAGATAATCTTTTGTATTAATCTTAATTGAGTTATAAAAAGAATCATGAGTAAATATCATAGGATTGTGATGAAAAGTTAAACTTGATCAACAAGTGAAACAAGTGGGTTCTCAGCAGCCCAAACAAAAAACGTGGGTTACTATTGAAATATCAGGCGAAGACTTTTTGAGCTTCCATGATTTGTTTTGTGATTTGCATTAAATGAGTTTATCTTGTATTTGTTTTTTTCCTCTTGTAATACCTATAAATAGGTGTGTAATCTGTTAAGTTTTTTCATCAAGTGTGGAGTAAGAGAACATCAATAAAATTGTGAGTGTTTGTTCAAATCTCTTAGTGAGTTTCATACATGAAAAGTGTGTGATCTATACTTCTTCACTCAACAAATTGGTATCAGAGCCAATCGGTCCAAAAATAGTCCGAATTGGTTGAAAAAAATCAGTCACGACTGTTTTTTTTCTAAGTGAATGAAAATCACTTTTTGAGAGTTGAAGATTGGAGCTCAAACAGACGAGCTAATTGGCGCCGACAGACAACTCAGGTTTGAAATCAAAGTACAAAAGTTTGATTTTGAGCCAGAAGGAGAGCCAACTCGGGTTTGAAATCAAAGTACAAAAGTTTGATTTTGAGCCAGAAGGAGACTTGCCTCGAGGAGACAAGTTCAGTCGTGGAGTTCCGACGAAAATCTGACGTTGCGGTAGCATTCACACGCTGTCCAGAATTTGTGCAGTGAGATCCACGCACTATACATCTTCCCCATCTCCGGTGAGCAAAACCGTGCAATTGAGGCGAGCTAAAAGCATCTAGCAGAAAGCTAGACAAAGCGTGTACGCTGCAACTTCTCCGCAGTTGCAGATTGGAAGAAAATTTTTCTTTGGTTACTCGAAGAAAAAGAAGAAGGAAATTACTTCTTTTGTATTTTCAGATCTATTTTCAAGGCCGCAGTAGGGTCATTGGCTTTACCACAAATTAAAGGAGGGGGCCTGTCGACCTCATCGGGAAAAGAAAAAAAAATTCTTTTTACCGAAGTCAAGTATGCATTGAAGGCTACGGTCCAATTTTACTCCTGAAGAAGTCAGATTGTTTTAAAGGATAAGCAACAAGAAATTATCTAGTGCAGGTGCCACTAGTTACAACCGGCCTAATCACACAAGAGGCCTTTCAAGTTTTTGGAAATATCAGTTTCACCCAATATTTTCAAAAAATACAATTTGGTCCCTGAAATTTCTCAAATAATTTCAGACCAGTCCAAATAGTTTTGGATCTTTCAATTGGGTCCCCAAAGTTCTGAAATATTTCAGAATAGTCCCTGATAAGGATCTGATGGCCAACGGAGCTGCGCCAACGCTTATTCCAAAGCTCACCAAGGACAATTATGATAATTGGTCCATCCAAATGAGAGCACTATTGGGTGCTCAAGAAGTCATGGAGATAGTCGAAAATGGGTACGAGGAACCTGTCTCAAAAGAAGCAGAAGCAGCTTTGAAGGAGGAACAGAAAACAACGCTCCGTGCCGAGCGAAAGAAGGATTGCAAAGCCAGGTCCATCATCTACCAAGGACTTGATGAGATGACGTTCGAGATCATCGCCTCTGCTACATCTTCCAAAGAAATTTGGGAGATGCTACAGAAAACATACAAGGGTGCCGACAAAATAAAGAGGATTCGCCTTCAATATCTACGAGGCGAATTCGAGTCTTTACGGATGAAACCCTTAGAATCAATTTCTGAGTATTATGGTCGAATCATGACGGTTGCAAATCAGATGAGAAGAAACGGTGAAGCTCTCACAGATACGAGAGTTATAGAGAAAATCCTCCGATCGTTGGATCCGAGATTTAACTTCATTGTTGTTACGCTGGAAGAGCTGAAAGACGTAACAATTGTGGGCTCGCTACAAGCCCACAAACAGAAGTTGCACAAAGATGATGATAGAGCCATGGAGCAGGCTCTACAGACGAAGCTGTCCCTCAGTGAAGATAGACACGAGCAAGGGGGGACATCCCAGAGAGGACGAGGCTATGGTTCTCATGGAAGAGGCTCTGGAAGTTCAACATCCAGAGGTAAAGGAGGCAAAGGATTTTTCAAAGGAGAAAATCAAAATCATGGTCCAAAAGGAGGCGGTCGTGGACCGCAAAGCAGCAGAGGCGGAGGACAAGCAAAAAGAGGTGGTTACAACAACCGACCGAACATTGACAAAAGCAACGTTCAATGTTACAACTGCCAGAAGTATGGTCACTACATGAAAGAATGCAGATGAAGACTAGCATCAAATCAAGTTGGCGAAACAGCCAACTATGCAGACAAAGAGCCAGCAGGAGGAGATTCAATGAGTCTCATGGCGCACAGTTCCACCGAACAGGATCAAGGTACATGGTTTCTTGATTTTGGAGCCAGTAATCATATGACTGGCTCAAGGTAGCTATTTACTGAACTTGATGAAAAGGTTCAGGGAGATATCTCTTTTGGCGACCTCTCCAAAGTCCCAGTTCAAGGGAGAGGGAATATTGTAATCAGACGGAAGAATGGAGATCATGCATTCATCTCTAATGTCTACTATGTTCCAGACATGAAGACTAATATACTTAGTCTTGGGCAACTCTTGGAGAAAGGCTATCAAATTAGCTTGAAGGATATGCAGCTGACGATCACAGATGCTCGAGGGAAGCTGGTTACTCGAGTAAAGATGGCGAAGAACAGGATGTTTCCGCTAACTATTCTTCACGACACGCCAAAGTGCCTTAATGCCATTATCAATGACAAAGACTTGATATGACATCTCAGATATAGGCACCTCAACTTTGAAAGCTTGAAGCTGTTGGCAAATAAGAAGATGGTCAAAGGCCTACCTCATATCCAACATCCAAATGAGGTATGCGAAAATTGTGTTCTTGGCAAACAACACCGCAACAATTTTGGAAAGCAAGTTGATTGGAGAGCAAGCATACCGCTCGAGCTAGTACACACAGATGTGTGTGGTCCGTTGAAGCCAATCTCAAACGGACAGAATAGATACTTCCTCACGTTCACCGACGACTATAGCAGGAAGACGTGGGTATACTTTCTCAAACGGAAGTCAGAAGTATTCGAGAAGTTCATAGACCTCAAAGCTCTTGTGGAGAAAGAAAGCGGCTACTACCTCAAAATGTTGCGGTCAGACCAAGGAGGAGAATACACTGGAGATCAGTTCGATGGTTTCCTTAGGCAGCAAGGAATCAGACACCAGTGTACACCAGCCTATACTCCTCAGCTAAATGGTGTATCTGAAAGGAAGAATCGCACCATCCTCAACATGGCCAGAAGCATGCTGAAGGATAAAGATCTGCCCAAGAGATTTTGGGCTGAAGCAGTTCAATGTGCGGTCTATCTACTTAACAGATGTCCTACGAGGAGTCTGAAGTCAAAGACACCACAAGAAGCATGGACCACTTACAAGCCAGATGTGGCCCATCTCAGAGTGTTTGGTTGTATTGCCTACGCAAAAGTTACAGAGGCAAACAGAACCAAACTTGAAGATAAAGGAGTGAAGTGTATCCTTATTGGATACGGTGACTGGACGATGGGATACAAGCTATACAATCCCGTCACTCAGAAGGTGATATACAGCAGAGATGTCATTTTCAAGGAAAATGAATCCTGGAGCTGGGATCAGACAGAAGCTACCAGGAATATGGAGCTGACTATTGAAGATGAAGAACACGTACATACCTAAAAGATTAGAAGAGCAGCCATCACCGTCTCGTGGTTTCCCTTCACCACAAAGAGGTGAACCATCCTCACCAGCTACAGAAGAGCTTTCCGACATGAGGCCTAGAGGAACGCGAAGCCTGGATGATCTATATCGTAACACAGACCCGTTGGATGCAGACTTCACAATGTTCTGTCTGCAAATGACTTGTGATCCAGTTAGCTTCGATGAGGCTAACCAAGAAGACAAATGGAGGAAGGCTATGGATGAAGAGATTCAATCCATAGAGAAGAACAAAACCTGGGAGCTGACCAATCTTCCAGAAGGCTATAAGACCATTGGAGTGAAATGGGTCTATAAAGCAAAGAAGAATGCTCAAGGAGAAGTTCAGAGATACAAAGCTAGGCTCGTAGCTAAAGGCTACAAATAGAGGGAAGGCATAGACTATGGCGAAGTCTTTGCCCCTGTTGCCAGGATGGAGACAATCAGGATGATGATTTCATTAGCTTCTCAACACAGATGGAAGATCTATCAATTAGACGTCAAGACTGCTTTTCTCAATGGATTTCTAGAGGAGGAAATCTATGTCGATCAACCACCTGGATATGTGAAGGAAGGACATTATGACAAAGTGTACAAGTTGAAGAAGGCGCTGTATGGATTGAAACAAGCGCCACGTGCATGGAATACAAGGATCGATTCATACTTCTAGAAGAATGGATTCGAGAAGTGTCCTTACGAGCATGCACTCTATATGAAGAAGGAAGCTGATGGAAGCTTACTGTATGTATGCCTGTATGTTGATGACTTGATTTTCACAGGCAACAATCCAGCTATGTTTGATTCTTTGAAACAGAGTATGGTCCGAGAGTTCGAGATGACAGATATCGGACTGATGACACACTTTCTTGGAATTGAAGTGATACAAGGAGATGACGGCACTTTCATCTCTCAAGCTGGATACGCCAAAAGCATCCTCAAGCGTTTTGGCATGGAGAAAAGTAATTCAGTGACTACTCCAGTTGAAAGTGGAGTGGAACTCAGGAAGAGCGAGGTCGGTAATGTTGATCCGACATATATCAAGAGTCTGGTAGAAAGCCTTCGCTACCTGACATGCACAAGACCAGACATACTATATGGTGTTGGTCTTATCAGCAGATACATGGAGATACCTGACCAATCCCATCTGAATGCAGCCAAGTGGATTTTGCGCTATGTCAAGGGTATAGTCAATGATGGACTGTTTTACACAACTACTGAAAACTTCAAACTTTGCGGCTATTCAGATAGTGATTGGGGAAGAGACTTGGATGAAAGAAAGAGAACTACCGGATTTACTTTCTTTCTCGGAGATACAGCTTTCACATGGTCATCGAAGAAACAAGCGATAGTGACGCTATCATCTTGTGAAGCTGAGTATGTAGCAGCAAGCTCAGCTGTTTGTCATGCTATATGGGTCTGGAATATGCTGAATCACTTGGGAATTTCTCAAGAAAATCCCACAGAGATCTATGTCGATAATCGTTCCGCAATCGCACTAGCAAAGAATCCAGTGCATCATGAAAGAAGCAAGCATATCGACACACGCTACCATTTTATCAGAGAGCATGTGAAATCCAAAGAAGTGGAGCTAGTTTCTTGCAAGACATATGATCAGGCTGCTGATATTTTCACGAAGCCCCTCAAGCATGAAGCCTTCATCAAAATGAAGACAATGCTTGGAATGAAGAAACCCCCAGGCTCAAGTTTAAGGGGGGATGATGAAAAGTTAAACTTGATCAACAAGTGAAACAAGTGGGTTCTCAGCAGCCTAAACAAAAAACGTGGGTTACTACTGAAATATCAGGCGAAGACTTTTTGTGCTTCCGTGATTCGTTTTGTGATTTGCATTAAATATGAGTTTATCATGTATTTGTTTTTTTCTCTTGTAATACCTATAAATAGGTGTGTAATCTGTTAAGTTTTTTCATCAAGTGTGGAGTATGAGAACATCAATAAAATTGTGAGTGTTTGTTCAAATCTCTTAGTGAGTTTCATACATGAAAAGTGTGTGATCTATACTCCTTCACTCAACAGATTGTTGCATGTCGATGCGGAAGCTTTTGTATTTTCCAAATGTTCTTTTTCCAAATTGACTCTCATTTTACCGACAATCAAACAGTCATCACTCTCTCTAAAACCATGGTTTTATTATTTTTGCTTTTTTTTATTAGCTTGTGCTCTAATTATTTCTTGTCCTTGTGGATCGACCTTGGACTTTTTGAGTTTATTACTTTGCGACATCTTGCACTTGGGATTGCAATATAAAAGTCGCAACAACCATAAAAAGTTAATTTTAAAAAAAAAACCAAAACAAAAAAGATACCATGAAAGTTCAAATTAATCACATAAACTTTCATTAAAAGGGAATGGAATGGAGAGATGCAAACAGAACAGAGAAAAAAGGGGAGGGGATGATAAGGAATCAACCACAACACAGACAAAAAGCACAATACACTATAAAAGTTCAAATCACAGAGACTCAGTTTTATTGTTCAACAAAAGAAAAAGCACATGCAAGAGATGAAAACAAACTCCGGCAGGAAATACGTACGATTGCATTAAGCACATTTGGTTCTGGTATCACGGCTTTACTTTTTGGCCTTGTCTTTGCCGTCAAGGAGATGACGAACTTGGCCGTTCAAAACATTTTTGAACGGTTGAGATGTGCCGGGCATCACGTAGATCATTTTGTTAACATAAAGTTTTCCAATTGCTACACCATTAATGATGTTCCCACCTGATGTACCACCTCCGGTATTCTTCTTATATTTGCTTGCGCGTGCTGCCTGATGCGGTTGAGATGTGCTGGGCACCACGCAGATCATTTTGTCGACATAAAGTTTTCCAATTGCTACACCATTCCCACTTGATGTACCACCTCCGGTATTCTTCTTATTTCTGCTTGCGCGTGCTGCCTGATGCCAATCTTCTATGACGAAGTTCGTGTGGCTATGTCCATCTCTGGAGTCACCACTTTTTAAAAATCCCCCACTGTCTTTTTTTATGGCATACCATTTCGAATTCCGTCGAAATTCTAAATGGAAGACACTAGCACCGTTCCTGGTGTGGTGTGAGTATTCGACCAACGTGCAAGCTTTACATGATAGGTCTGATACTCGTTTCGTTTGCTGTGCAGAAATATAGTCATTTGAGGCACGATTCAGACCCCAACTCCAGTATTTGCCGGTGTCGACGCATTTTAGGTGGATCATTCCTGGGTAAGACCGTGAATTCACAACTTCGTGCTTCACTTTATACACGCTAACTTCGTCCACTTCCTCCGATTTCAGCACTCCATTTGGCCCACTCGAGCGAAAGTACTTATTCTTCGAGGTTGAAGAACTGATCGCCACAAACTGTGGAAGTGGCGGTGCCATTTCCTCTCTCTCTCTCTGTGCTCGTATGTGTCAACTATGGTTTTTGATGGGTGATTTCTCTGTGTGTGTGTGTATTTATGAGCGAGATGATTTTATGCCAATTCCAATCTTTATTGTTATTATATGACTATGAATGAAATGGTCGTCTCCGCCAAAATAATAATCCCTCCGTCCCAATTTAAATGTCTACTACGGGAGATCAGGCTAGTTTGACTTTAAAAAATAAAATACTTTCGAAATTATTTTTAAAATTTTTTTTGCACCGTTCAAAAGGTCCCAACGAATACTTTTGAATGATGTAAAAATTTTTGAAAAAAATATTTAGAAATATATTTTCTTTTAAAGTCCGAATAATACAATTTTACATAAGAGACATTTAAAATGTGGCGGAATAAATATAATGTGAGCTCGATTGCTTAGCTACGAAGATAGAGACATCGGTCTTATCCGATGCATTATTAAAGAAGAAAGTAGGTAGAACTAACTAATCCCGAATAAAGAAGAAAAGAAAAGTAATACTATTATATTCAAACGCAGCAATAAAGTCAGATTATTGCATATAGAGCTGTAAACGAGTTGATGGAGTGCAAATACGACTTTCATTGTTTCGTTATCACAATTTAGAGACAGAATGAATACCTTGGGAAACTCCCATTGAGGGATTAGTCATTCGAGTTTCTTCCCTCCCTGAATGAATACCCAACCCCTCGTCCCCCGAAATTACCCAACCCTCCCACACACACACTGGATGTACAGTGTGTGTGAGTTAGATAATTTCGGAGGAGATGAGGGTTGGGTATCTATCTTTATTGGTACTTCCCCTAGTTCTCGATGCTCCTTGAAAAGTCCGCACACCCACTCCAAGTGTGTACCACCACCTTTGGTGCCGGCCTGTCTCCCAAGTAATTTAATATTTACGTTATATGTAAAATCCTTTTTGTGACGTCCAAGTCAGACCAATTATACTCTAAATTATTTGTTTTTCCACGGTGTACCCAAAAAAAAAAAAATTAAAAATAGCTACACTTGTGTCACGGAATGCCTAGGGTGACAACTGACAACTATTTCTAATAGTTGCTATTGCGATGGAGGGAATAATTTTAATTTATTTGTGAGCTTTTTTATTTCCATTAGCTAATCACTCTTTGCCTCTTTAAATACGATTAATCTGATCACTTTAATGAAATAATTTGAGTGAATTGCCATGTAAAAGGAACTGGTAATCTATACTTTTGATCAGACGGCTAAAACGTTTGATGACTATTTGGTCTAAAATCGAATCCAGTAGCTTTAGTTACTAATGGGGGTATAATTTCACCATCTTTTGGTAAACATTTGGTAGTATGTTTACTGTCCAGTCACCTTTAATTTATTGACTCGTTCAGATATTCTCAGCTCGGCTCGTTTAATAATCGAGCCAAACTCGAGTATTAGGCTCGTTTAGTAAGCAAGCCTTGAAAAAATGGGGAGAGGATGATAAGGAATCAACCAAACCGAGACAAAGAGCACAATAGTACAATACACCATAACAGTTCAAATCACAGAGACTCTTACAGTTTTATTGTTCCACAAAAGAAAAATTAAGCACAAGAGATGAACACAAACACCGGCAGGAAATACGATTGCATTCAGCACATTTGGTTCTTGCATCTCACGGCGTTACATCAGGTTCGCTGCAACATTTGATGTTTTTTTCTTGCTCTCACCTGATGTTTCAACTCCGGTATTCTCCTTATTTTTGCTAGCGCGTGCCGCCTGATGCCAATCTTCTATGACGAAGTTCGTGTAGCTACGTCCACGTTTGGATTCACCACTTTTTAAGAATCCCTCAGTGTTTTTTTTTATGGCATGCCATTTCGAATTCAGTAGAAATTCTAAATGGAAGACACTAGCACCGTTGCTGGTGTGGTGGGAGTATTTGATCAACGTGCAAGCGTTACTTGATAGGTCTGATACTCGTTTCGTTTGCTGTGCAGAAATATAGTTGAGTGAGGCACGATTCAGACCCCAACTCCAGTATTTGCCGGTGTCGACGCATTTTAGGTGGATCATTCCAGGCTGAGAGGTTGAAGGCACAACTTCGTGCTTCACGTTCTCTGCGCCAACGACGTTCACTTGCCTGGATTTCAGCACTCCGTTTGGCCCTCTCGGGCGAAAGTACTTTTTCTTCGAGGTTGAACTGATCGCCGCGAACTTTGGAAGTGGCGGTGCCATTTCCTCTCAACTCTCTCTCTCAATATAGATCTGCGCTACATTTACAAACAAGATGATTGTACTCTAATTCTGATCTTTATTTTTATTATATGTCTATGTCTCTATGAATTTAAGCTTCTAGGTTGTGTGCAAATTTCTTTAATGATATCAAAGTCAGACCTACAATAACCTATATATCTTTGGCGTTTTGTTTAATTTTTTATAAATTAATCAATCTTATTATTAATGAGAGAAATCTAAAAAGTGTGAAATTATCACCAAAAAGTAAAAAAAAAAAAAAATATTCACCCGAAATGAATGTTATGGATTAACAACGAACACCTGTTCAATCCTACAACGCAAACGCCCCTACGGATCTTGGGAACAATGAATCACAGAAAAAGCAAGCAAATACGTGCGTAATGAAAAATAGGAAATAAAAGCAAGACACAAGATATACATGGAAAACCTCAACGTGAGGAAAACCACGGGAGCCACACCAGTCCACTATGAAATCAAATCAATGAGTACAAGTCTTCTCACAATCTCTCTGAGATTGGTTTTCTCTTGCCTCTCTCTCTTTTTCACGCTCTGAAAACTGTTACACAGTCTTCTACCAAACACCAAGTCGGCCGAAACCCTAAAAAGACATTTAAGGCCTCGGTAGCGCTACAGGGAAATACCTGTAGCGCTCCTAAACATTCTTTTCGCAAATTAGGCTAAGGGTAGCGCTACACCAAAAGCTTGGTAGCGCTACCGCTTGGTTTATCTTCACTCCCAACAATGAAAAGTTTGAAACAAGATCTCTTCAGTTTTATTATCTTTGTGTCTTATCTAAACTTCTTTGGGATCTTAGGATTGTCTCCAAAAATATATACGAACCCATATAAAGCAAATATATAGGGTAAGCTTCTCCTCCGGGATTCGGGACTCCGGACCTCAATGATCCGATCATTTTTTTGACGATCCGAGCTGTCCAATGTGTTGATTATACAGTTATTGCGAAAAACTGCTTGGATCAAGCCCTTTCCGGTATTTTTTTTGAAGATTTTCCGCGTGGACCTTTGAAAACACCTTCTAAAAACATTGGACGGCTCGGATTTTCCAAAAATAATTTGCAAAACAAAAAAAAATACGTTTTTTCTTATTTCCAGGAGTCCCGGACTAGAAAATTACCGTATATATATATAGGATCATGATCTCCTAAGGGATCCCTTATTTAAAATTTGGTGCGAACCTAGTCTTTTTTCAACTTTCCGGATCAAATTTTGACGATATAGTTTTACCGAAAACTGTTTGGATCAAGCCCTTCCGGGTATTTTTTTTTTTCCGAATCTTTGCGTAGGTGTTTGGTTCTTTTACTTCTTTGCAAATGGAAAATGATCGTGTGCGAGTGTGCCAGAGAGAGTTTCAATTTCCTCCCTCAGATTAACTTTGGAAAAACCAAATCTAATCAGGCGATTGTGTTTTATTGGTTCAATTACCTCAACAAAGAGGATTTTTCTCAACAAGTGAAGAAATGCAAACCAATATACTTAGGAAATTAAAGAACAATAAAGAAACAAGACACTTCGATTGATGACTCAAAGATAAACTTACTTCGAAATTGTCTCCAACTTCAAATACAGAGTAACAGAACTTTGAATAGATGATTGTTACAAGAACAATCGAGATAGAGGTGATTGTTACAAGAACAACCGAGATAGATCCTAACTACTTCCTAATCTACTTCCTAATCTACTTCGAACTGAGTTCGAAATCCTAATCTACTTTGCCAATGAACAAACCAAGCATCAGTTTTTTGATAGCTGTTTGTTGAAGATTTGTCCGGGGGCTTTCACTCTTCAATTTCTTCTATTTATAGATGCTGCTTGCAGTTGGACTTCCCGCCCAATGAATTTGAACTTTGGCTTGCTTCGAACTCTAATTCCCATTCTTCGAGTTGGTAGTTATTCCTCCTCCACGTCTGAATTTGAATTCTTTCTTCCTCTAGAAGCTTTAAATCTGCACGTTTGCTTAAACAAACTCAAATGATAACATGTTAAGAAAATAACTGCCTTCCAGAAGTACTCCACGTGTTCTAACTGCTAATTTTGTCTTGTTTCACAAGTTTCTACGTGGAGTTTATACGTTAATCAGTTAATCATCATGGCTTCGAAGCCAATTTTAATTTTAGCAATGGCTTATAACCGCCAATAACTGCCTTTCTAATTTAAGAAACAATACGACATCGTATTCACTCAAATTTGTCTTATTAATCCAGTGTATCTTTGTTGACAAGTAATCGCCAATGTTTGGCACTTTTGATTACGTGTCAATTAATTATTGGATTAGTTAAGTTTATATGTAAACAGTAGGCCCTTAAAAACGCATTTTAAAAACATTCGCGTCAAAATTTGGCTTAGAAAGGTGAGGTCCGCACCAAATTTTAATAAGGGATCCCTTAGGTGATCGTTATCCTGTATATCAACTTCTAATAAGGGATCCCTCATTTTAAATAAAGTGAGGACCAAGCAATTTTTCCACTTTCCGAACTGAATTTTGACGATCCAAACCGTTAGATGTGTTAAAAAATAGTTTTTAAGGTCCACTGTGGGGATTCGTCCAAAAAAAATACCCGCAAGGGAATATCGTTTTTAACAAAAATAAATCGGATGAAGCTCTTGCGGGTATTTGTTTTGGACGAATCCTCGTAGAGGACCTTAAAAACACATTTTAAACACATTCAACGGTTTGGATTGTTGAAATTTGGTCTGGAAGCATGAGGTCCTCATTTTATTTAAAATGAGGGATCCCTCATTAAAAGTTGATCCTATACATATATATATTAGGTGATTTTTTTTATCATGATCACAAATCTTGATGACCTTCTGCAAGTTGAAAGTTTTTAAGTTCAATATATTTTCTTAACAAACTTCAAGATAATTTTTAGAATAATGATAGTGACACAAACTTTGTGTCACAACCAACCACAATCCCACTCACATTGGGTGTGGGGCCCGCACATGGGGCTCATGTGGGACCCACGCCTCATGTGAGTGGGGTTGTGGTTGGTTGTGGCACAAAGTTTGTGTCACAATCATTCTTTAAATTGTGTTTTCTATAAGAGCGAATTCCACTTCTGAAATCCAAGAAAACCCTAGAATTTCTAATTTATATGCTCTATCGGTATAAAACTACCACTCTCTCTTTCTATACCTTCACCTCCGCTTAGTTCCAATTTCAACTGAGGCATGTCACCATTATTGCGCAAGTTTTAAAAGCGAGCAATAATTAGTTAATTGATAGCTTTAGTTAGGGGTGATCATCGATCAGATTGGTCTGATTTTGTATTAAACCAAGAACCAAATCATTATTTACGGATTATGAATTTTGAAAACCAAACCATCCCATAAAATTCATAGAACCAAACTAATCCAAACCATTAAAACACGGTTTGGTTTCGGTTTCGAACCACGGTTTGCTTGAAATTGAGATTTCTTCTTCATAAACTATTTAAAGTACTTCAAATTTTATAGATAAACTAAACCAAAACTTAAATTAAAACCAATTGTCTTAAAATCCCCAAAATGCGCTACTATCAATCAACTAAAGAAGAGTAGAATACTAGTAATAGTAAAGGAATATAACCAACGAATAGACTATTGAACATTGAAAATAGCTAGCAAACAAAAAGATTAGGAAATCAATTGACTAAGTTCATGCCGTATATGTTTAATGTATTGAAATTGCTAGAATAGGCTATCATATAAAGAAGTTTAGGGAGTTAAGCGTGAAAGTAGAGGAATAGAGTGGTGGGATGAAGCATCAGATTAGAAAATTAATCAACAAGGGAAAAAAGGTCATTCAATATTTAAACCGTACATATACATATATTTTATAGTTTGGATCGGTTTGGAATTAGAACCATTCACGTAAATGCACAGATCGAACTATTTAACGCTATTTCTAATTTTTTAAAATCAAGACCAAATCACTTTAATAAAAACCAAGCCCCAAACTAGTCGGTTTGCATTGGTTTAGACTACATTTGCGATTCAACGGTTAATTTTCTCACCCCTAGCTTCAATTATAAATATAACCATGCTACATGCATCCAACTTGAAAATTTATAGCTAGCAAGTTGGCAGATGTTCGAAATGATCTCATGTTACTCACATTGCTTAGTTATGCAATGATCTTAAGTTGCTCACATTGCTTATTTTATTTTTCACATTGCTAAGATATGCCGGTTGATAGGCGCGCAATGTCACAGATATAAGCGCTTAAGTAGGGCGAATTAGCGCGTTAGAGGTGCGATTTATTCCATTTTCCACTTGATGCGGTGTTATCTTTTGTGTTTGGTATCTTTTGCTTGTTTTTGTAGGAAACAGGGCGGAGAAGCACGTAAAAGTGGATGTAGGATATCGGGCATGTTGAGAACCGGTGAGACCCAAGTAAGGACGAGCGGGCAAGCTTAAGAAGCATTTTGAAGGACTCCGTATCGATAATGCATTTGGCTGTATCGATACCTAGGCATCAGTGGCGAACAGAATCTACGGGGTATCGATACAGTGATTTGCCTGTATCGATACCGAGTGGCCAAAGTTCGGCCGGTTGACTTGCCACGTGTTTTGACTTCGGGGTGGAGCATAAATACTCCGTTTTTGGGACGAATTAGGGTTCCACGAATTATGTCCTAGTTTTTACTTTTCGAAGTTTTCGGCTACAGTTTTGAGAGCTTTCAACATTCAGCAGTTCCATTCAAGTTTACTTCCGGATTTTTAGCTTTTTGATTGGTGTTTCGTATTGATATTCAAGTTCGTTCTTTATTGCAAACATCGGTATCGTTTTCTATCTTTATTTTTGTTCATCAAGCATGTCTAGATCTAGGTTTAGCATAATTTCAGTTGTTAAAATCATGAGTGAGTAGTTGCTTTGAGTGCGACTGCGGGGCGAAGGCGTGTAGTAGCTAGGCTGATTGATGTTTCACCTCGGGGCCGAATTAACTTAATTTTCGGGCAATTTTAGGAAACAGAAACTTTTCTAACGAACAAAACCCAGGCATCGCCGGAATTCGAATGCGTGCGGAATCTGGTGACAGGTGGTGCGCATTTGTTGGGTATCTTTTCTTTTATTCTAAAATCAGTGAAAAGAGGAATTGTGGCCCGAGTAAATATCGATTAGACTAGTCGTGGACGCTGGGTTCCCTCAGCTGTGCTCTCTTTATTAATCTGCATTCAGTTAAATTAGCTTAGTAATTTAGTTAATTAACCTCATCAAATCAAGGGGTGGCTACCTAAGAGCCAGATTAAACTGCACTTCCACACTTTTGAGTCAAACACTGTTAGTCGTCTCTGCGGTTCGACTCCGGTACTTCCGGATATTGTGCTACACTGGTCAAGAGTCCTACGCTTGGGACGCGTCTTTATTTTAGTCACCTGGTCGGTCAAGCACCGGTCCTTAATTTAATGACCAAGCACCATCACTAAGCAATGTGAGTAATTTTCATTCAGATACCATTAGGGTCGGTACTCCCAGCACTGTCCTTAATTTATTAACCAAGCACAATGATTATCATAAAAGTTAATTCGAAAAAAAAATACCATGAAAGCTCAAATCACAAAGAGTATTATTAAAAGGGAATAGAGAATACAAACAAAACAAAGAAAAAGGGGAAGTGATCATAGTTTGAAATTGCAGCATCGGGAACTGACGCATCGAATGATTCGTCGTGGGAATTGAGTGTAGCATTCGTAAATTTTTTAACGTTTTGGGCGTATCGGCTGATAGGGTATGGTACGTATTCGTACCGCAGCCTCCGAATCCCAAGATGAATTGGCCGGCTAATATTCAAAACTATGGAGAGGATGACAATGAATCAGCCAAACCCACGCAAAAAGCACACAACACACCATAAAAGTTCAAATCACAGACACTCTTACAGTTGTTCCACAAAAAAAAAAATTAACCACAAGAGATGGAAACAAAACAGAGGTCAAAGTGAGTTTGAGCAAGCACCTGAAGCAGTAGCTTCAAGCGCCTAAGTCCCATTTAGGCGCCTGGTCCTCTCAGCTTCAGGCGTTTGAAACATACCTTTAGTGCTTGAAAGAAGGCAGAAGGATCAGATTGGATTTTCCAAAAAGGATCTAAAAAAACTTCTGTTTCATTTTATTCACAGTTTGTAGTTGCTGCTATTGTTTACATATAAAATTAACAAATCCAATAATTAATTGACACGTAATCTGAAATGCCAAACGTTGGCTATTATTTGTCCATTAAGATACACTAGATTGAAGGGATATATTTGAGTATACGATGTCATATTGTTTCTCAAAAGTGAAAAGCGGTTATTGGCAGTTACAAGTCTAGGATAAAATAGAAACTGACTTCGAAGCCATGATATTAACTGCTAAACACATAAAACTCCACGTGCAAACTTGTGAAACAGAGGAATTAGTAGTTAGAACACGTGGAGTACTTCTGGAAAGGCAGTTATCTCCTTAACTTGTAATCATTTGAGTTAGCAACTGTACAGATTCAAAATCAAAGCTTTTGGAGGAAGAATTGAAAGAATTCAAATTCAGACGTGGAGGCAGGAAGAAACTGCCAAATCGATGAGTAGAAGTTAGAGTTCGAAGCAAACCAAGTTCAAATTCATTGAGCGGGAAGTTCAAACTACAAGCAGCGTCTATAAATAGAAGAAATTGAAGAAGAGAAAGCCCCCGGACAAATCTTCAACAAACAGCTATCAAAAACTGATGCTTGGTTTGTTCATTGGCAAAGTAGTTTATGATTTCGAACTAAGTTCGAAGTAGATTAGGAAGTAGTTAGGATCAATCTCGGTTGTTCTTGTAACAATCACTAGTTCGAAGTTCTGTTACTCTGTATTTGAAGTTGGAGACAATTTCAAAGTAAGTTTACCTTTTGATTCATCAATCGAAGTATCTTGTTTCTTTATTTTCCTTTGATTTCCTAAGTATATTGGTTTATATTTCTTCATTTGTTAAGAAAAATCCTCTTGATTGAGGTAATTGAACCAATAAAACACAGTCGCCTAATTAGATTTGGTTTTCCAAAGTTAATTTGAGGGAGGAGATTGAAACTCTCTTTGGCACGCTCGCACACAATCATTTTCCATTGCAAAGAAGTAAAAGAAGCAAACAGCTACTTATATTTATATCATTATACCATCATGTTATGTCATCCACACGTTCACAAGCATACACTTTCATACGATAAATTGTGATGATCATTGCACACTTGCTTCCTTTACTTTGTTTACATGTTTGAGTTTATGAAATAAATGTTTTTTTTCTAAAATCCCTTAAGTACTTAGTAGAGACCGGTATCCATAACTAGGCGAGGGGGGTGCCTTAAAACCCTTCGCCCCTCTTAACTTAGCTCCCGAACACGAGAAAACTTGGTAACGTGCTGGTAATTTTTTTTTCCAAAACAAGGGCAAAAGAGTCATTATTTTTAACAACCGGTTTCTCAGGTATGGTCCTTCAACCTGGGTGGAAACTCTAAAATCAAAATCATATTTTCAAAACCATTTTCGAAACTTGATTGATTTTTTTGGTGTTAACAAGAAAAAACGGTCATGCAATATTTAAACCATCTATATAACAAAACAACATTTGTTTTCAATAAAATATTTATCACCAACCAAATCTTAACCATCTATTCCTCCAAATCTAACGGCCCAAAAATATCCCCCTCACAAACTAACTTTTGAGTGGCATTCCTGTAAATAGTCTACATTTTCCGGACAAAAATGAACCACGTTTGGTACAGCACATCCCCCACGCTCACATCCCCTACCCTCACGTCCATTTTCTCACCCCTGAATTCAAATTTTAGAAACCTCTCTCTCTCTCTCTCTCAATCAAGTCGTATCAACCTTCAACCCCACACACTCGAAGTCCAACGACCACCAAAACGCTGGTACACGGTGCGCTGGTACACGGTGGGTTCTTCCTCCACCTTGAAACGCTTCCCCTCGAATCTCAGGCTCTCTGCTATGTTGCTCAGGTATTGTTATATCGCTTTCTGCAATTCACGTTTGGGCATTTTGCCTGCTGTAAAATTTGATTGGGTTTTTCATATTATTAACATACATCTCTCTCTCTCTTGGGGTTAACATACATCTCTCTCATGGTCTTTAATATTTTCTTCCCACACGAAAGAAGTGTTGGGGTTAATAATTTGTAGCCTTCACTTCACTGTGTTTGAAACACGGCATCCAAATGTGAAATGCCACATTGGTTGTGTGGGTCAGGTGCACATAATATGTTTGAATAAATGTCTATTAGAAACTCGCCTTGGTTATCCCTTGAACAACACACTTCATTTCACCGAAGATTACTTTTTGTTGATTTTTCTTTCCTAATTTGCTTTAATAGTTTAATGTAATTCTGGGTTCTATGAAGAATCTGTTTTCCTCCTTATATTTGCTTTGTAATTTGATAATCTGTTTGTCGTTCTTAATTATTGCCGGCTCCCGTTTCTACTTGCATTTAATGTGTTCGATGAAATGTGCAAGAGACTCAAGTATGCATATCCCATCTTGCAGCTTCTCTGTGAGTGAAATGAAAAGGAGGAGAGAGTGTGAGGAAGAAAGGGTTTCAGAGGCTCAAACCTGCAGAATCCGTCCCTCACTTTAAGCCGATTTCTACAAAATCTTAGAAAAATGAGGTATGTAAAAACCATTCTTTTTCTACAAGTTGGCTGTCATTGTGCCTTATTCTACCCATTTGGGTTCTTGGTTTGTTTCATAGATTGTTCACATCTCATTTTCCTTTCAGTAAATTCCGTATGTTTGTTAAGAGATTATGATATGATGGTGACTTGAATCATTGTATTAAAGCCCAATTCAACAGGTGCTAGAGGAAAATTAGTTTGAATGATTGTTTCAGTTCCATTTTGGTTAGTAAAACATGAGATTTGAAACTCTTTTGTTTATTTAGTTTGCATTTACTCTTTTAAAAGAATCAAGGACTTGGTTGTAAGTGGGGAGTTAGAGCACCAGGATAATGAGCACCGTGGCAAAAATAAATAGGAGCACCACATGCATTGCAACTTTATAACATTGCAACCTGTAAAGAAAACATAAAATAAGAATTGGTAATTTAGGATTTCCTATGGAGCACCACATGCACCTTAATGACTTGGTCATCATTGGCCTAAATGACGAGGTGAAGATCTGATTCAAGGTGCATGTGGTGAAGATCTCATTGGCCTTAATGAGGTAAACGTATCTAATTTCCTGATCAATACTTCAAATTTTGTAGAGAAAATAATCAAAGCTTGCTTTCGAATATAGGTTAGGTTTACGTTTCGGTAATGAAAATGGTACCTCGAACTTAGTGTTTTGCTTATTGTTCGAGAATCTCACCACACATTGATATAAGAGTTACCAAATCTAATGTATTCTATTCTATGTAGCACAAACGCGAACACGGGAAATGTCGTTTCTAAAAAAAATAGACACGGACACGATAGGGGACATGGCACAAATAAAGAAACCATGATCATACTAGAAGATTAGTTGCACATGGAATTTTGGTTTTTGAAAGAATAGGAGAAAACTAGAAAAGATATATATATTTTTTTTTCGGAATGGGATTTTTACTGGGTAGCCATGCTTTTTTTTTTTCTTTTTCTTTTTTCTCTTCCCATAAGACATTGGTTTGGTATATGTCAGAGTTTAAAACCCATGCAATATAGTGCACTCTTCTGTGTTTTTCTTTTTTGTGGTACTAAACGGAGCATTTTGCGTTCTGTACTTTTTTCCTTATGATATATGTAGCTTATAGGACCAGTACCCTGCTACTCTCAAAGTCGTGTTGATGCTGCTATACTTGGAACTTGCAATCGTCATTGATATATTATAGGAACTAAGGATGATGCTCTGCAACAGGCATTCACATCTATATAAAGTATTATAAAAGTTAATTCCCCCCAAAAAAAAGATACCATGGAAGCTCAAATCTCACACATTATTATTAAAAGGGAATAGAGAGATACAAAACAGAACAGAGAAAAAGTGAAGAGGATCATAGTTTGAAATAGCGGTATCAAAACCCGCGTAACGAACGATTTGTCAAGGGAATCGGGTGTAGTGGTCGAGAATTTTTAACTTTTTGGGTGTATCAGTTGATAGGGTACGATACATATTCGTATTGGAGCCTCCAAATCCCGAGACGAATTGGTTGCTAATATTAAAACTATGGAGAGGATGATAAGGAATCAACCACACTCACACAAAAAACACACAATACACCGTAAAAGTTCAAATCACAGAGACTTACAGTTTTATTGTTCCACAAAAGAAAAATTCACAAGAGATGGAAGCAAACTCCGGCAGGAAAGACGATTGGACTTGGCACATTTGGTTCTTCTATCACTGCTTTACTTGTCAGCCTTGTCCTTGATGTCAAGGGGATGACTAACGAATACTCAGCTTCCCAATTACCATCACCACCACCACCACCACCACCACCACCACCACCCCAACTACCACCCCCACCACCACCACCACATTCGGTACTCTTCTTATGGTTGCATGCACGTTCCGCCTGATGCCAATCTTTTATGATGAAGTGGTGCCATTGTCTTTCATCACTTCTCAAAAATCCCCCACTGTCTTTTGTTATGCAATGCCATTGCGAATCCCATCGAAACTGTAAATTGAAGACATTAGCACCGTTAATGGTGTGGTTGGAGAATCTGATCAACGTGCAAGCGTTGCTTGATAGGTCTGGTACTGGTCTCGTTTGCTGTGCACAAATATAGCATTGTGAGAATCATGTCTCACAACTCTAGTATTTGCTGGTGTCAAGGCATTTTAGGTGGATGATTCCAGGGTGAGACGTTGCATTCACAACTTCGTGCTTCAGGTTATCTGTGCCAAGAAGTTTCACAGCCTCGGCTTTCACGTTTCCATTTGGCCCATTCGGGCCAAAGTACTCATGCTGTTGGGATGAACTGATCACTACAAACTTTGGAAGTGGCAGTACCATTTCCTCTATATTCTCTCTCAGATCTCTGGCTTTTGATGGGTGGTTTCACAATATAGATCTACCCTACATCTATAAGCAAGGTGATCCAATCTTTATTCTTATTATATGAGATAATATGTATATCGCTCTGAGAATTTGTGGACTCTAATATATATTGTGATTACCAATATGAGAACTTGTGGATTAATTATGAGATTTTGTGTTCTAATATGAGATTTTGTGACGGTTCCAATAGTAATTGTTGTGATTACTCATATGAGAGTTTGTAGGACTAGATATGAGATTTGGTGTTCCAATATGAGATTTTGTGACTATTCGTATGAGGTCCGCACGAATTCCGCATGGTTCCAATATGAGATTGTGTGGCTCCAAATATGAGATTTTGTGGAATTATATGAGATTTTGTGACTATCCGTATAAGGGTGCATACTATATGCCTTTTCATACCTCTAGCCACAAAATCTCATATGTAGAGCCACAAAATCTCATATTTGAAGTCAAAAAATCTCATATTTACTATTTTTAGGTGGTGTGTACCGTAGAATTCTCCTTGATTTTATTGGAGTCAATTATATTACCATGTACATAACTGGTGACTGTTCATTAATAAGTTCAACAAATAATGCTGCAAAGAATACCACTCCAAGCTACGATATAGATTCTGATTTCTGAGGTTAAGGTGCACATGTAAGTTATAAAACAACACTTACTATGCTTGATTGGATAATCAAATTTAAACTTTACTGAACTGGGTGTCATATTTTTTTTTACTAGATTACATTGCTGCCGACTGAACTGGGTGTCATATTTTTTTTTACTAGATTACATTGCTGCCGAAGCCATTTGCAAAAAGGTTAGCCCCCGAAATTGGATTTTATAGTGGCAGCCATAGTCACTAATATGCCTCTGTTATGCGCAGCTTCTAATTTAGAAAAAAAAAAAAACAGATTCTTACCTCTAGGTCTAGAAAAGAGGTATCTAATTATCACAAAGTTAAGCTGGATGTATATTGTGAAAGCTAGCTTGACGGGCAGGTAAATGTCCCTTAGAAAAACGGGGCATTTACCAGCCGCTCCAGTTTTTGGAGCAGCTGCACATCCCACTCAATTGTTGACCGAAAAAAGCTCATCCCGTTCCAAATCTTTCTGGCAGCCCGTCTGTCTTCCCCCCAACCCACTTAAACCTCGGGGTACCTAAATCCTAAGGTATCCTATAAAAGTGCCTAAATCTTAGGGTACCCTATGAAAGTGCCTAAAATCTTAGAGTACCATATGAAAGTGCTAAATTTTAAATTCTTAAATGTATGGTCTAAATTTTAAATGTACGATCTAAATTCTAAATGTACAGTCTAAATTTTAAATGTATGGTCTAAATTCTAAAATATACATTCCAAATGTACGGTCTAAATTCTAAAATGTACATTCTAAATTTAGGGTACCCTAAAGTAGGGTACCCTATGAAAGCACCTAACATCCTAGGGTACCCTATAAAAGTGCCTAAACCACTAAAAACCCTATAATAGGAAAGTATACCCTAAGTGCCTAAGCCCCCAAAAAGAGTGATTGACCTTAATGAAGTTAGTGGTAATTAAAAAAAATAATTGGATTTAGTGGTAATAAATATTAGAGAAGCTCATTAGGTAGTTTAAATCAGTTATAATTAGTTTGTAACCGACATAGTTTGTAACCATAGTTCTTGGTGAGTTACTCTAGTTGGTTACTATAGTTAGGTTTAAGTCGGTGTAATGGAGATATAAAAACTTTTGTAACTTCTGCATTTCTTTGTTAACTGAAATACAAGAATATCTTTTCTTTTCTCTCTCTTCTCTCTCTTCTCTATTCCTGCTCTTATCTGTTCATTGATTCAATAACATTCCACAAACCCTAGTTCATTGAAGATGATCAATTTCAGATCTTCATTAATAAATTTTTGTTTCTTGTACCGGCCCGTAATAACACCTAGAAAAACTCTCTCAGACAATA
This sequence comes from Vaccinium myrtillus, assembly GCA_016920895.1. NCBI lineage: Eukaryota > Viridiplantae > Streptophyta > Magnoliopsida > Ericales > Ericaceae > Vaccinium > Vaccinium myrtillus. The sequence goes on along the minus strand of CM029273.1, from coordinate 34,879,163 downwards.
ACCGTCGTGCCTTTTATAAGTGCCGAATAATTCTTGAGAAAGGAGGAACCGAACTTTCTAACTAGTGTGACATCATTCTGCAAGTTCAATTTAGCAAACCCAAAGCCTCGTTGACTGGCCCATATTAGTACTTCATATGCTTCTTGATTGTGCAGTCAATTGTACTAATTAAAACCCAATTGCCTAAAACTTGCATCACGTTCGAACCCATGTCCGCTTGATGCTCCAATTCCATTATATGGGAATTTGGTTAGCTGCGTCTCTCTTTAATTTGTATTCCGTAATAGATCCATGTTGGCCATGGAAGGGAAGAAGGAAGGGTCCTAGTTCTTTTTATTGTGGTGTTGGGGTTTTGGGGGTGAATTTTTCGGATTTTCGATTGCCTTGTTGGGGATGGGACAATATGTGGGTGTTTTAAGTTTGCCTCTTGCCAACCTTTAGTTTGGGTTGTTAGGGGTCGTTCCATTATTGGGTCTTGACAGACAAATAATTTTTGTCGGATTGAGTGCCAATCTTGTTGTGATTTTGCTCCTTATTTTGATGATTTTCTCTTGCCCATTTTCATCTTGTATCTTTGATATTTGATCAATAAAATCTATTTTTCTGTTAAAAAAAAAAACAATCAATAGTTACTTGACCTACTAACCACCACGGATACCATTAGCTCATGTAACAAAGCTTCCATTATAGCTTTATGGAGCAACAAATGGAAAATTAAGCACAAAACATAAAATTAAATGCAGCAGCTGAGTTGAGATTCCAACGTGCATAGCAGCTCCGATATACGTGATCCCAATCGATGCATCACCTCCAGTTTTCGTGTTGCCAATTGATCCACCACCTCCGGTAATCAAATTCCCAGTCATTGCACCACATCCGATAATTGTTCTCTCAATTGTTCCGCCAAATCCGGTATTCGTTGTGTGCTCGGCGGACACGTATAATTATTAATTATCGTGACGCCAAACTATACATCCCTAACATTTGAATTCTCCATAGAAAAACCACCTCCCAGAGTCGTGATCCCAATTGATGAACCAACTCCATTATTCGGGTTTTCGTCACCATTGGATGGTCCATTCGGCTGTTTGGGCAGCAGCAAGTCCAAATCTGATCGAATAAAGTCCTCGTCTCGGCCATTTCCTCGGGAGTCTAATTCATTTTCAATATTTGGCAATCTATTTCCTCGTTTCTTTCTTATTTTTTGAAAAACGAAGAAGACTATTACTAATAGGGGAAGAAGTGAGTACAAAAGAGGGGGGAAAACCTGAAAGGCATCAGAACGCGGAGGATACATCCCAACAGGGTTGGCACTGATTTCCTCATTTCTAATTGATGCAGCACCTCCAGTATTCATATTTATGTCACTAACGGATGGTCCCCGCGGTTGTTTGGGTGCTAGCGATTCCCAATCTGATATGATGAAGTCCTCGCCTCCTGTTACTAAATATCCCTCGCCGTCTCCACCTATTGACCACCATGTCCCCTGGTACATAACCTGTAAATTGATAACAGTAACACCGTCCTTGGTGTATTGGGAGGGCTTGATTAATGTACAAGCTCTTGTAGTTGTGTCTTCCCCTGATTGGTTAGCTTTGGCAACAATATAGTTTTTTGTGTGATCAGTCGGACCCCAACTCCAGTATTTGCCGGTGTCACAACATCTTATGTGAAGCAGTCCACCTCCAGACTTTGCCTTTTGAATTTCGTGCTTCACGCCCTTGCTTATCACATCCACTGCCCCGAATTTGATGTAGCTATTTTCTAGTACCGGGCGCAAGTTGTTTTTGTTCAAAAGTGAATTGAACACCACAAACTTCGGCAAGGCCATTTCTTCATTCCTAATTGATACATTAGTACCTCTGGTATTCATGTTTTTTTGGCCGATGGATGGTCCCTGCGGCTGTTTGGGTGCTAGTAATTCCCAATTTGATATGATAAAGTCCTCGTGTCCAGATACTAAATATCCCCCATTGTTTACGCCTATGGAATACCACTTACCCAGGTGCATAACTTGTAAATTAATGACATTAACATCGTTGATGGTTCCAAAGTAGAGCTTGATCAACGTGCAACCTCTTTTAGCTATATCTTCCTCTGGTTGGTCAGCCTGTGCAGTAATAAAGTTACCTGAGTCTATAGTTAGACCCCAAGTCCAGTATTTGCCGGTTTCATAGCATTTTATGTGGACCAGTCCACCTCCATACATTGCTTTCTGAACTTCGTGCTTCACACCCCATCTTACAATTTCCACTGTCTCGAATTTCATGTAGCTATTTATCCCACCTGGGCGTAAATAGTTTTTGTTTGAGATTGAATTGAACACCACAAACTTTGGTAAGTCCATTTTCTCGCTCCCAATTGATACTCCACATCCAATATTTTGTCACCAACAGATAGTCCCTTAGATTGTTTGGTGGGCAGCAATTCCCAATCTGATGTGATGAAGTCCTCGCCTCCGGTTACTAAATATCACCCACTGCTTCCACCTATGGACCACCATGTCCCCTCATGCATAACCTATCAATCGACGATACTGACACCCTCATTGGTGTATTGGGATAGCATGATCAAGGTACAACCTCTTGTAGTTGTGTCTTCCCCTTGTTGGTTAGCCTATGCAACAAGAAAGCTTTTTAAGTGTTCGTCGGTGTCACAGTATCTTATTTGGACCAACCCACCTCCAGACTTTGCCTTCTGAACTTCGTGCTTCACACCCCTGCTTACGACATCCACTACGGGGAAAATTGTAGACCTTACGTTTGTAGTTGAAACTTGTCTGTGTTATAGTTTCACCACTTCCCAACTCCTACATAATCAAACACAACATTTGCATAACTCATGCGCAGATTCGTATACATAATTGAATAGAAGAGACAAAATAAATTTGATAAATACTTAATTGACTAAATTTGTTGTAATCAACTCGTAATTATTGGAGTTGAAAAAAATTGTTAGTAGTTGATTGTAAGAGTTACAATTATAGCTCCAACAACTCTGCATATCACATCTTGACTAGTCAATGAATTTCACTTCTTCTTATTTCACATCTTGACTTGTCAACATGATGGTAGATGAAACTGATGTTTATGAGGAGGTCTTCTTCCTTCACATAAAAAAAAATTTCAAGGCAGATTGGATAAGTTGGCCTGAATTCTAAAGACTAAGGGTCAGCGTAGAGAAACCTTTTGTTCGCAAAAGATTGATCTTCTATTATTCTTAGATTTATTATCTTGCTTATTAGCATGGATAAAAGTTAGTAAATTCTTAAGTATATAATTTCTGGGTTATTAGCATGGATAAAAGTTAGTAGTAAATTCTTAAGTATGTAATTTCTGGGTTATGTTTTGTTGGTGATAAATATGATAGAAAATGCAAAAGCTGTCGAAATTCGGCTCAATTATCGTTTTCCTAAGTAACAATCTGGACTGAAGAAACGTCTGTCCGGACTGTCCTAGTAGGTTTTGGGTTTTGGGAATTCTTTGAAATTTTGGTTTGGATGGGGGTCAAGTCCATCCAGTTGGTCGGCAATGCAGAAACGTGTTAAACTTCAGATTTTAATGTTTTTTTGGGTTGCGTAAGCCAATTTAATTGTTTTCATTTTTGGTAAAACTTCTTGTAGGGGAGGTCAGCGCAAGACCCCCGTTGACCCACCACTGACATCATGAAAAGTGTCACCCAGGTGGCGCAATATCCGCGCGACACGTGGCACTCTCCGCGCAGACCTCTGCGCGGGGGGGGGGGGGCACTGGCGCGGGAGCAATTCCTCGCGTAAGGGGGCCACTGATGCGGGACCCTCTTATGCAAGGCGTCTTCGCGGCACGCACCCTAAGCCCAACAGGGCGGCGCTCGGACAACTATGGGCCATCCGAACAGGAGAACAGCCCATGGCCCTTATGGCTAGCGCGACTCAGAACATGGGCGAGAACGCGAGAAGCTAGTCCGACTTAGCCCAAGTAATAATACCTGCAGTGGACTAAAGGCAGGACCCCGGGGGCCCCCTAAGGCTTGGCTGCGGTATAGGCGCGACCGAACGGGTCACGACCTTGCCCTCACGGGAATAAGGGAGATTTAGTGGCTTGGTGGCTAAGGACCGGAGGCTCGTTGCGCGGGGGAATGGCTCGTCACCGCGAGGGTCAGCTGCGCGGTGGTGACGTCACCCGTACGGTCAGGTTGTACGAAAAGGACACGTGTTATCATATTATAGGATGACAGCCTGACGCCTTATCATTGGTCCAATGTGCCTATAAATATGGGACATTCCTTTTCATGCCCAGAGGTTGGTGAAGATCTTGGCAGAAACATATGCCATTCTAGAGAGGGAAAAGGGTAATCATTGAGTGAGAGGAGAACATTCTCTCTGGTGAGATCATAGGTCACCAAGGGTATTACGGATTAGACTGAGAGCAATCCATTGCCTTAGTCCTTTCTGTGCACACCTGCTCTGTTCTTCACCCTTTCTCCAGACTACCTCATTCTCTTTGTTCACTCTGTCTTTACTGTTGACTATCCATACCTCTCCAACTCATCATTAGCAAGAACCATCAACTACATTCAGGCGACTCTGCTGGGGAGGTTGCTTAGTTGATGGTAAACACGAGCAGTGGTGTACAAACTTCAGGCATGGCAGCACGAACAAATCAGAACAACCTTGTTCTCGATGGTCCATCACTGATAGATGATGCCACGTCTAGTCACGGAGGGAACGAAGGAGGAGGAAACCAGGGAACTCTAGCCATGGAGATAATCCACGCTATGCAGGCCAGGAACACCCAGACGCAAACAAACCAGACGCAGCTGCTCGCCGCCATAGCTGGCCTCACAGAGGTCATCACGGCTGCCATACCTAGGGCCCAACTAGCGACGGTGACCCAGCAGATCCATACTGGGGGGGGGGGGGGGGGGAGCCCAGCCATCTGTGCTTCCACAGGCTGAACAGGCCCATGGGACTCAGGGGTGGTACCCTTAGCTGGTGGCCCTGGTGTTCAAGTCCTTATGCAGGCAGCCATTCCTGTTCATCCTGCCCTTCCAGAGAAAACCCTGGCTTGCAAACCACGGGAACTGGTTCTGTACACCAGAGGGCGGCGCTAGGAGAGAATGTTAGGCCTCAGGCGGTGACCCTGGCAGAGGTACAGGCCCTCTTACAAAGAGAGAAAACTAAAACAACTTTCCCCTCCCTCCATAGCCCATATATTCAACTACCGTATCCCATGGCTATTCTCTAGATGCGATATCCAGAGGGGTACACCCCACCGAAGTTCACTAAATTTGATGGCAAAGAAGGGAACGCACAGGAGCATGTGGTGCGGTTCATTGAAACTCTGGGGGCCTTTTCTGGAGACATAAATCTCAGGCTAAGAGAATTTTCCAAATCTCTGACCAATAGGGCGTACACCTGGTACGTCAACCTCACTCCTTACTCAGTATTGTCATGGGAAGACATGGTTAGCCACTTCTACGCGAAATTCTTCCAAACACGGGAGAAATAATCAGTCTATCCCTCGTTAAGGAGACCCAGGGCCCCAGTGAGGATATCATTGACTACATCAGGCGATTTCAGGACCGCGCAGTCGACTGCCTTGAGCCAGTAAATGAAGAATACTTGGTCGAAATTTGTACATCTGGGCTCCTCCGCGACTATCTGCCATTTTTTGTTAATGTCAAGATTCAGACATTCGCTGCCTTGTTGGAGGCAGCATATAAGCTGGGCCACACTGTACATCCACCTATGCAGGACAGCTGGAAGTCTAGAATATCACACTCCGTCGCCGCAGCTGCAACTTTTGCTCCCTCCTCGCTCAAGTCGCAGGGGGAAGAGGCAGCGGCGGAAATGGCAACAAACGTGGTGGATTGGGCGGAAACAGTAACGGGCGCGGTGATTGGAAGAAGCAAAAGGTGTATAAAGAAAGTCCAGGGGCTCCAGACTACCCCTGCGGCATCGAGGAGGTAAAAGCTTTGGTGAAGGAGTGGATAGCGGATGGTGGTCTTACACTGCTAGATATTGAGGTCGCGCCTTCGCGCGCGGACAGAGAAAGTCCAAATTATTGCATGTTCCACAGACACACCAAGCATCCCACTAGTGACTGCTAGACCCTTAAAAGGATCTTCAAGAAGAAGTTGGATAACAATGAGTTAAGGATCACCACCAAGGCTCAGGACGTGCGCACGCACCCCTATCCCGAACATGGGACAGCCAATATGGCTGAATGTCTTGAATTCGTCCGCGAGACAGAGGAGGATGATTATGGTTGTGATTATGATTATGAATACGATCACGATCACAACCATGATTACGATTATGAGGAAGTGTACATGACATCTTTCTACGATGAGCTTGATGATATTGCAGGATATGATACCCCAACAGTGACCGCTCCCGATCCAGAGAGTGGAATTAAGATCTTGCAAAACAGCGCAAAGTTCAGACAGTTCTATGATGGAATGGGGTTCACACTCAATGCCAGATTCTTAATGACAAAGGCCATCCTGGCCATCGCGCAAGAGGGCCATGAAGCATGTGCTACGCAGGGGGGGGGGGGTCCTTTCCTAGAACTATCAAAGACGAGTCAAATGCCATCTCATTCTCTGACGATGATAGAAGAATTTAACACCCGCACAACAGGCCCTTGTATGTGACCGCGCGGGTCAAAGGTGTGGAGCTGGAGCGGGCTTTCATGGACGGAGGAGCGTCCATTAATATCATGCCAATGTCTACCTTGCAAAAAGTAGGAATCCCGGAAGATCGAATCGTGAAGTCTCTGATAGGAATTACCGGGTTCCAGGGAGATAAGAAAGAGTCCCTGGGGTATGTTATCGTTGATTTAGCGGTCGGACCTATCCGCATCGCTACCAAATTCCACATCATTGATGCTTAGGCGAATTATCAGATAATATTGGGGCGCAGTTGGATGCACCGCTTCACGGTCATCCCATCCAGCTATCACCAGTGCCTAAAGGCGATTTGGGCTGGAAAGAAAGTCACTGTTGCGGCATCTGAAAGGCCATTCAAAGTAAGTGAAGCCGACCTATCTGACTCGGTATACTTCACCGAGATGAAGGAGACACTGAGCGTGACGGTTGCAAAACCGCTCGGAGTTAAACTGCCTAGATGGGAAGATATTAAGGATGAGGGAGAGGTTTCTGCGAGCAAGCAGGAACCAACCATGGAAAGCGCTTTAGGACCAAGGAAGATTACCAAACTTAAAGAAGGAGGAAAAACTGTGGACTGCCTATGACAGGGCGGCGGGCCAGACGCTTCTATAGAGGCATCTGACGCGCGGTGCCTAGAGGCAGAAGGAACAGAAGAAGATGAGATAGTTAAACTAGAACCAGCCTCGGAATGTATGCAGGATGGTCCTAAGCCGCAGCCGGAGGTGTTAGAAGAGGTCAACCTCCGGGAAGGATGGGGCACTCCGCGACCTATTTTCGTCAGCGCGGCACTCGAGAGTGGCATGAAAAAGAGGCTCATTCGACTGTTGCAGTGATACAACGATGTATTTGCCTGACACTACGAAGAAATGCCAGGGCTAGACACCGAGTTGGTGACGCACCACTTGAACGTCTTTCCAAATTCTAAGCCAGCCAAATAGGGTACGCGCAAGTATAAACCAGAGTTGGAAGAGAAGATCAAGGAAGAAGTTAAGAAATTAAGGAAGGCCGGGTTCATCCAACCTTTACAGTACCCACTATGGCTAGCGAACATTGTACCAGTGAAAAAGAAGAATGGCCAAATACACGTGTGCGTCGAATTCCGCGACCTCAACAAGGCCTGCCTAAAAGACGAATTTCCTTTGCCGCACATCGATACTTTGGTTGACTCCACTTCGGGGCACCAGATGTTCTCCTTCATGGACGGCTTCAGTGGCTATAATCAGATCAAAATGGGGATGGAAGATGTGGAGAAGACAGCTTTCAGAACACCATTGGGCAACTTCCACTACACAGTCATGCCTTTCGGTCTCAAGAATGCTGGCGCCACGTACCAGCGTGCGATGATGGCAATCTTTCACTATATGCTGCATCACATTGTAGAAGACTATGTGGATGATCTCGTTGTGAAATCAAAGGAGAAGTTCGACCACCTGGAGCATCTGGAAGCAGTGTTTATACGATGCAGAAAATTCAACACGAGGATGAACCCACTAAAATGTGTGTTTGGCGTCGCATCGGGGAAGTTCCTGGGATTCTTGGTCCGTAGACACGAGATAGAGGCAGATGATGCGACAATAAAGTCCATTACCGAAATGCCTCCCCTGCACTCCTAACGGACACTCAAGAAGTTCCTAGGACGGGTTTCGTATCTGCGTAGGTTCATCCCCGCTCTAGCGGAAATCTCAGCACCTTTTAGCGATCTGCTAAAGGGAAAGGCGAAATTCGAATGGTGCGCGGAGCACCAGCAAGCATTTGAAAGAATCAAGACCGCTTTAACTTCCCCGCAAACCATGGTCGCACCACAGAAAGGCAAACCCCTTATCCTGTACTTGACGTTGACCCCGAGATCCATTGGGGCCCTGCTCGTGCAGGAAATCGATGGCGCGAAGAGGCCAGTATATTATATCAGTAGAAAGGTGCAATGAGCAGAAGAGCGGTACACGCCGGTAGAGCGGCATTGCTTAGCGTTGGTATTTATCGTGCAAAAGCTACGCCTTTACTTCCTATCATTTAAAATCCATCTTGTCACGAAAAGCGATCTGGTATGCTATCTGCTATCGCGGCCAACCCTCACAGGGAGGGTGGCCCGTTGGCTTTTAGTTCTGGCCGAATTTGAAATATCCTACGTCACCCCCAGAGCGATCAAATGTCAAGCTCTCTCTGATTTGCTGGCACAATTTCCCAGTGGGCAATGCGAGCCGATCCAGGAGGAGTTGCCAAGGGATGGTTTCGAAGCATTAGCGGCTGCGTCAGTCTCTTGGACGCTAAGCTTCGACATGGCCGCAGGAGGCGGCGCGGGAGGCGCTGGAATAGTCCTGGCAAGTATGGATGGTTAGCGTGAATATCTGGCGTACAAATTGTCCTACCAATGTTCGAATAATGAGGCGGAGTATGAGGCCTTAATTCTGGGACTCCTCGCTGCCATCACAAAAGATATAAAGGCCCTCAAAATAGTTGGGGATTCAAAACTGGTGATCCTACAAACGGAAGGTGTTTATGCGCTGAAAGAGCCTACTTTTGCTCCGTACAGGGCCATTGTCCAGAAGTTAATGCAGCGTTTTGATAAGGTGGAAATCATCCACAAGCCCAGGTCGGATAACAGATTCCCCGATGCACTCGCCATGCTGGGTGCGAAAGTTGAATTCAATGAAGATAAGATCGCCATAGAGATTGTCAAGAAGACGTAACCATCAATTGCTGATGAAGTAAACAAGGAGCAAGCTGTGGAAGAATGGCAAGAAAAGTTGATGAAGTAGTTAGCGACCGGCAAGGCGACGTCCCTTTGGCGGAATTAGCGCAATTTACCATGATTGGGAAGAAGTTATACTTCTGCGGCCCTCAGAGATGGCTCGCGCGGTGCATCGGGCTTCAAGAGGCCAAGACCATGTTGTGTCAGATCCATGATGGGACTTGTGGCGAAGATGACGTCTCTCTTTACCAAAGCGTTCAGAGACAGTGCGTGTGAGGTCCACTCTCTCCTTGGCCTGCCCGTCCTAGAAACCGTTTACCGAACGCACCTAGAGACTTTTGCCAACTTTCGGGCGCAGAGCGCCTTAGGTGGTGGCATGATGTTGGACAGTCTAGCCACGGTCCTCTCCTCTTTGCCCACATGGAGCGTATGCATGCTCGCGGCGAGCTTTCATAAACGCACTGGACTCGGCTCCCCCTGAGGCTTCCGAGCTGTCAGCAACATCTATCGCTTCCCTCGCATGAGCGACCAACTGCCCGGTACCCTCTGGCGGGGCACTTGATTCCGCCTCACTCCTGTCCCCTTCCTCAGGCACATCGCCCTCAGGAATGGAGGCCAAGCGCTCCTATTGAGCTGCCCCTTATGGTTCTGGCAGAGGTCCTTGTTGCCTTGGCGGAGGCTCTTGATGGAGGGCATCTTGCATCTCCCGCAGGCTCTCTTGGGGGTCCACAGCAGCTTCCAGCTCTGAAAAATCATTTTTGAACAGTTCGTGAATATAACGGGATCAATTGAAGTTGGCACAAATTCTCCTAGGCTATGAGTAGTGCGTGGCCTAAAACTTGGGCCCGCATGAATATCATCCCCTATGTTCTGGAAGGTGCTGGAGGAATCAGGATGATTACCTTTTTCGGCAGACGATGCGCGCTGAGGGGAATCCGCTAAAGGCTGACCTGTCCCAGCGACAGTGTGAGGACTTTGTTCGTCGTCACTATCGACGCAAGGTTGCAAAAAGTCGTGCTCGAAGCCCCTGCCAAAACCTTCAACGGTGCTCGCTGAACCCCTCTCTGCCTGTAGCTCCGGGTCGCGACCCCCTGGAATGAGCCTCCCTTACCTCCTCCTCTCTGGCGTCACTCGCAGCGCGCGGAACAAACGACTCCGCGATCGAAGGGCTAACTCGCTCCTCCGAGCGTATCATCTCCAGGAAGCCATGTCTCTCAACCGCCTGCGAGTGCGTAGTGGATTCTTCGTCGAATTCAACGGGCTGAGCGGCTGGGCCACCAACCAAGGTTCTTTCGCGCCCCTTGCCAAGGAGGGTGCTAATCGGCAGCTGATCACCGTTGCTATCACTGTCCCCACCCGCTGCTGTGCTGGGACAGAAGGCCCTGCGGCTTGGCCCTGAGCCAAGGCTGCAGCACGAGTTCTCAGGGGCACGTTTTCTGTGCCAGAATCCTGGCTCGGACCACTAGCCCGAGGGGAAGCTGCACGCTCCGGTGAATCCTTGACACACTCGCCAGTCGCCGCCTGCAAAAGAGAGAGAACAAAAATAGCATAAGTAAATAATAACATTTTAGTCAGCATAAGGAGCTGAGCAAACAAGAACGTGTTACGTACCCGGCGTAGTCTGCGACGAGCATGTGGCCGCGCAACCTCCTCCTGGTCTATAGAAGACACCTGGACCCTCGCCCGGGACCTAGTGACACGTACCGCGGATAGCAGCGCAATGATTGCAGGCTCTGAAGGGGACACGGTGACACTCTCCTTCAAAGCCCAGCGGCTTCGCACACCGCGCCATTCTTCAGACTGAGGCTTAGGGGTATGCAGTGTGAAATCCGGCTTGTATACGACGTGTGGATGGGGGCCTTGATTGCCTCGCCTTGGACAAAGGCGAAGAAAGAATCTAGATTCCTGCGCCAGTGCAGGCAGAACTGAGTAGAGACGAGGGGAGGGCGAATGGACCTTGGAAATCGCCAGCGTCCAACCCCATCAAGAAGTACGTCTGTATATGCGACAAGGAACTGATTGATGGCCGCCTGAAACTCTATGGGCTCTGGCCCGTCCGCGGGTACCACCAAATCGTAACCCAGCTAGCGTGCTACTCTATCTGGCCTGTACACCACCCCGCCAAAATTATCAGCCCCAATTACAGGCAGGTAGGCTGGGCGGCTAAAGCAGTATATACTGGCAAAGAAGTTTCGCAGAGGAAGGTTGCTGTCAGAGAAATCAACTTCATCCGGTGTTCTGGCGTTGTAATTACAAACCCCATCCAAGGTCTGGGTGAAGGGGAGTGGACGGAAATGAGACTCATCGTCCATGAATTCTTCCCAAAGTTTTGTTGTAGCCGTGTTGCTCCAGTGATGATGGGCCATATTGGACCCGTGAGAATGTATCGCTGGCGGCCGTCGTCCTCCCTGACTGGGCGACCCCTGGTGTCTAACACCGGTTGGGACACCTGCGCGGGAAATCGCATGGGCTTTGGAGCAGCGATTGAAAAATGCTCATACACCAGCGTGGTTAAGAACTGGGTCTGCACCATGGAAATGATGCCGTAGCGGCCGACAGAGCGCTCGAAGTCCGCGGAAAGGCGGTCCAGCTGCTGATATAAGTGCCCTAGAAATAGAGGGCCCAGAGGAAACCTGTCGCCTTGAGCGATCCTCACCGCGAGATAGAAGACAAACTCGCTCGGAGCATCGATCAGGAAGTTTGGAAACAGAAAGAATGAAAGAAAGAAAGCAAGAAAGGCGGCCAAATACAAATCACCTTTGTACTCTGGACCGTCGATGGCCTAACGTTTCGCGCCCTCAAACGGCGCGGGCTGGAGGTCCTTGAAGAAGTACCTTACCCATGAACCCCAGGAGGTCTTCTTTGGGTCGGTCATGACCCTATGATTCCCGTGCCTGTCCCACTGCGAGCCCCTATGGCCCGCTGCTTTGTAGGCCAACTTCAGCCTACCCACCAACACCTGATCCACGTAGTCGGACTTGGTAGGCTTAAACTCCTTCTTGCCACGAGAGGAGAGAAGATGGAGTGCACTGGTGTCCTGGAGAGTGGGGCCGAATTCGCCCCACGGAAACACGAAAGTGTGGGTATCCACACTCCACCGTGACACCAGGAAATCGATGTTCTCATTCCTTTTGTTCAAAGTCAGTGCTTGGGAGATCTTGATGGGTTCTAGCACGTGAGAATGCTCCAGTACCCTCTTGTAAGCGGCATCCTCAAGCACATCATTCACCCACTCGCTCCAGCCAGCGGGGGGTGCAGAAAGCGAAGAGTATTGGATTGAAGAAAGAGGGAAGTCACCCCTCTCCGGGCGAAGACGAAGCACTGAAGAGGGTGGCACCATTTCTGCATCCTCGATCGAGGCCTCTGGACGAATGCACATGACGTCGTCTAGTTCGCTGCCCACTGGGTTGTAAGATTCCACTTTCTGCCAGAAGGGATCATTCTTGCCATGGAAATAAGGGGCCCTACGCCATTGGTCCGAAGGAGGGACTGGGCCTCCTTGAATAGTGGGCCTGCCTCCCACCACTTGCTCGCCACGAGTCATTTTGGTACAGAAGAAGTGCTACTCTAAGTGTGAAAGAAGAAGAGTTGCAGGAAACAAGGGTTCAAGTGCTCTGAGTTCGAAAGGAAGAAGACGGAGTTTGGAGAGAGAAGCTCTGAAATTTGAATGCAAGTAAAGAGAAGAAGTGGGAAGGGGTGAGATATTTATATGGAAGGAAAGGGGGCCCCGAACGGTCACAATCAACCATCACGTCGGCATGAAACGCCAGTAGTAATGATGACCTCGGACGGTTGAAAAGGCGCCCCCAAACGGTCGCATCAATCAGTCGAAAAGTTGTCAGAAACGGATAATACGCTGACGTCACGTGCACGTGGGAAAGCGCGTGATGAGCATGCCACGCGCCTACGTGTTCCACACGCGCGTGGGGGCCATTGTAGAGGAGGTCAGCGCGAGACTCCCCGTTGACCAGAGTCAACGTTGACCCACCACTGACATCATGACAAGTGTCACCTAGGTGGCGCGGCACTCTCCGCGTAGACCTCCGCGCACGGGGGCCATTGGTGCGGGAGCAATTCCTCGCGTAAGGGGGCCACTGATGCGGGACCCTCTTACGCAAGGCGTCTCCGCGGCGCGCACCCTAAGCCCAACAGGGGCTGCGCTCGGACAACCATGGGCCATCCGAACAGGAGAACAGCCCATGGCCCTTATGGCTAGTGCGCTCAGAACATGGGCGAGAACGCGAGAAGCTAGTCCGACTTAGCCCGGGTAATCATACCTGCTGCGGTCTAAAGGCAGGACCCTGGGGGCCCCCTAAGGCTTGGCTGCGGTATAGGCGCGACCGAATGAGTCACGACCTTGCCTCACGGGAATAAAGGAGATCTAGTGGCTTGGTGGCTAAGGACTAGAGGATCGCTGCGCGGGGGAATGGCTCGTCACCACGCGGGTTAGCTCGTCACCGTACGGTCAGGTTGTACGGGAAGGACACGTGTTATCATATTATAGGATGACAGCCTGACGCCTTATCATTTGTCCAAGGTGCCTATAAATATGGGACATTCCCTTTCATGCCCAGAGGTTGGTGAAGATCTTGGCAGAAGCATATGCCATTCTAGAGAGAGAAAAAGGGTAATCTCTGAGTAAGAGGAGAACATTCTCTCTGGTGAGATCATACCCCATCTCCTAGGTCACCAAGGGTATTACAGATTAGACTGAGAGGAATCCACTGCCTTAGTCCTTTCTGTGCACACCTGCTCTGTTCTTCACCCTTTCTCTAGACCACCTCATTCTCTTTGTTCATTGTGTCTTTACTGTTGACTATCCATACCTCTCCAGCTCATCAATAGCAAGAACAATCACCTACACTTGCCTTTTGCTATGTATTATGCCTCTTATTTGGTTTGAGAGCAAAATATACGACATTTGGTTAAGGTTTGAGAGAGACTTGCATCTTTGTTTTGGTTTCTAGTGGAAGAGTTTTGCAAATTCTTCTATCTAGCTATTTTAGGATTCATATTTGTTTAGTTAAGTCATAAATCGACTACCTATGGACTATGCTTACATCCCATATAGTAAGGCAAGCCAAACCATGTAAATCTTTGTGTCTCTTTCTTGTTGTGTTTTGTTTCTCTATCCCATTCTCTCGCGTTTGGTTTACCTTTCACTTAGCTTTTGTTCTTCGAATCAATATTTAATAACCACATCTAGAGATGGCAATTATACCCGTACCCATGGATACCCTGTTGGGAGTTTAGTAAGATGATCCTGCCATCGCTTCCGCTGCGCCGGCGTGCACAAGGCCCAAGCTTCTGGGGAGCATCCACGGAGTCCACCACATTCGTTGGGTCCAATATACATTAAATGACTCATATCCACTTAAAAGGCTAAGCCTTGTAAGTGGTGAGTCATCCAATTGTATATTAAGGTCCAACCATTTTCCTATTTTTCCAATATGGGACTTAACCTTCACACATGTTCTAACAAATCTCCCCCTCGTGTTTGAACCATTCATTGAGTCTTGCCCGTTTCTTTGCTTCCAAGCTCCCTCTTGATTCTGATCTACTACGTACTCTCAACCCAATCTTCCAAACTAAGCTTATTCTGCACCAACTCCAACGATTCAGATCCGTCCATCGAATTCTCCATTGAGAGCCAACGTGCCCATTCACTGGCACCATGCTCCTCGACGAGTCAATGCGCAACACGTGTTCCATTCACTTGCATCACCTTGCAACGGGCACACCGCATCACTTGCACTGTTGGATTTTTCTGTTTCCATCACTTGGAGTTCACCATGCAAGCCTATCCATGGCGCGCCGAGAATCTGCCCATAGATCGTCAGCCATTGGCTCTGATACCACTTGTTGGAAGTTTATTAAGATGCATCGATCTTGCCATCGCTTCCGCTGCGCCAGCGTGCACAAGGCCCAAGCTTCTGGGGAGCATCCACGGAGTTCACCGCATTCATTGGGCCCAATATACATTAAATGACCCATACCCACTTAAAAGGCTAAGCCTTGTAAGTGGTGAGTCATCCAATTCTATATTAAGGTACAACACTTTTCCTATTTTTTAAATGTGGGACTTAACCTTCACACATGTTCTAAGATACCCGATCCGATCCAATCATTTGGATGTAGATATTACTCATTTTCTTATCCAAGAGGAGTGGGTATGGTGATAACTATATAATACCCGGTCGGATATGGGGGTGGTATGATTTTGCTATCCCCATATCCAAATACCCGTACCCGCCCCATCATACATATTCCTCATTACACACACATCTCTCTTGGTCAATTATATTTTTCATACCTAGTCACTGACGATAATTTTTTTTTATTTTTATTTTGTACTAGCCACTTGGTTATTTATATATCTTTGTTGCATTCACTTGCATTTATGTTGTGTGAATTATTTTATGATCTTTTTATTGTGTATTTTTATTTGGCTGTTGTGTTAATGCATTAGTATGATAGTACTAATATGATGGAATTTTGGACATAATATTGTCATATATTTAGTTATGTATTTACTTAATACCCGTTTTACCCGTTTTATGAATTTTGGCTCTTTTTCGAAGTGTAGTTGGGTATTGGGTAAAACCCGTTTTACCCGTTATATGGATTTGGTGACTTTTAAGTATCTCAAATTGGGTATGGGTACGGATATAGAGGTTAGCGTGGAATTTGGGGATCGGGTTTGGAAGGAGCACACTCGATCCAAACCCTACCCGTTGCCATACCTAACCACATCTGTCTCATTGGATGCATTTAAGTCTTTGGGGTCCCACCGCATAATAAACTAGTATCAAACCATAGGTATTGTTCTTGGCTTTGTATAGTTCTTCTTGGTTCTTTGGATATTCTCTTTTTGGTAGATAACTTATCTTCTGCTACAAATACTAGTATTATGCCTCTTACTTGGTGTGAGAGACAAATATTAGGCATTGGGTTAGGGTTTGAGAGATTTGCCACTTTGTTTTGGCTTTGGTAGAAGAATTTTGCACATTCTTCTTTCTAGCTCTCTAAGAATTCTTATTTGTTTTGGTGAAGCCATAATCGACTGCCCGTGGATTGCACTTACACCCCCAAAGTAATGCCGAACCACATGAATCTGTGTGTCTTTCTCCTTTCATTTGATTTTTCTCTCATTCTCTCTCACGTTTGGTTTCCATAATATTGTCATATATTTGGTTATGTATTTACTTAATAACTATTTCATCTCTTCGGATTTTATTTAAAATTTTTAGTGATTTGCCTCTTTTTCGAAGTGTAGTTGGGTATTGGGTAATACCCGTTTTACCCGTTATATGGATTTGGTGACTTTTAAGTATCTCCAATTGGGTATGAGTACGGATATAGAGGTGAGCATGGAATTTGGGGATCGGGTTTGGAAGGAGCACACCCGATCAAAACACTACCCGTTGTCATCCCTAACCACATCTATCTCATTGGGTGCATTATGTCATTGGGTGCATTATGTCTTTGGGGACCCACCGCATAATAAACTAGTATCAGAGCATAGGTATTGTTCTAGGCTTTGTATAGTTCTTCTTGGTTCTTTGGATTTTCTCTTTTTGGTAGACAACTTATCTTCTGCTACAAATAAATTATGCCTCTTTCCTGGTGTGAGAGACAAATATTAGGCATTGGGTTAGGGTTTGAGAGATTTCCCACTTTGTTTTGGCTTTGGTAGAAGAATTTTACACATTCTTCTTTCTAGCTCTCTAACAATTCTTATTTGTTTTGGTGAAGCCATAATCGACTGCCAGGCCCAGCCCTGTGGGGAGGCCTGGGAGGCCCGGGCCTGGGGCCCACCAACTTTGGGGCCCTTCTCGTAAAAAATAAATAAATTATATATATAAAAAAATTTATATATATATATATACGGCGCGCTTCTTAAACGGGATCGCGGAAAGGGAGAAATTTCCGGTCCTCTTTCCTCAGCCGTTGGATTTGATCCAACGGCCCAGGTTAGGAGTCACTTATTTGCAATCTCGCGGGTCAAGACAACCGGGTAGTACCCACTTCGCGGGTCAAAGCTTTCATTCGGGTTAAAACAAAACCCTGTTTTCTCTCCCTTTTTCCCATTTCACCGATCGAAGAGAGAGAAGGAGAGAAAGAAGAGAAGAAGAGAAACGAAGAGAGAAGCAGCAAACGTTCAAAGAAGAAGAAGAAATCATGGGTGTGGGTTTTCGATTTCATCAGGATATCAAGGTATTTCTCCCTCTCCCTCTCTCTCTCTCTCTCTCTCTTGCGTTCGATGTCTACCAGAAACTAGGGTTACGGTTTCGGGAAAACCCTAGCCAATTCGTTGAGTAGGGTTCGATTTTGATAACTCCTTGTGTATTACTTGTCGTCGATTTTGATTTTGATTACCAAACCTAACTAATTTTGAGTACTTCTCATCGATTACTTTGTTTGTTTAGGGCTTCTCAGTTTCTCTGTTAAAATCAGGTAAAAGAGAGAGATGATAGTTTAAATCAAATCCCTAGATGGAGTTCCAAGTACCTGACACATCTTTCATTTTCTAGCTTTTCCCAAAAAAAAAAAAAATTTGGGGCTTTTTGTTCATACGAATTCACAAAAAAGAAAAAAGAAAAAAAGAGGAGAGTTAAAATGATATACTTCTAACCAAATAATGCTGCCAAAAAAAGGAGAGTTAAAATGATATACTTCTAACCACAATTGGGTTTTAAATAGTTATGATTACAATGCAATATAATCACTACTAACCAGATTGCTCCTGTTGTGGAGTCGAGCATAGAAGTTACAACAGGAAAAGCGGAAAGAAAAGTGCTCAGTGGTGCATGGTTCAAAAATAGTTTGGTAGTGTTAGTCTCACTTAAGATGAATCTGAACACAATGACTGGAGAAGCCAGCAAATTCAGAACAATGCATAGTATTTTCTGCAGCCATATATACCGGATATCAGCAATCTACACAATTTGTCCAATATTTGAGTATCTTAGAAATTTAACTCATGCCATATCATTAATTTTCTCACATTAGTTTACAGACCCATGAGTGCATTTTGTTCATAAACGTATGTATTCGTAATAATTCTGGGGTTTTCAATTGCTATGCAGGAACTTGGAGGAAATAATTGCCACTCTGTTGTTTTATGGAACTAAGGAGGGTAATGAGGGGAAGACAGCATACATGGAACGTAGACGGCCGGATTTCTCAAAATTCCAAAGACAACCCTAATGTTGGTCGATTTCTCTCCAAGTTTGATCAATCTTGTGGCTTCCAAGATTAGATGCTTCAGTCTCGAACTTCATACAATGTGTCTCATTTACTTCATTTAGATTTCTTGAATGGGGATGTGAATAATTCTGGTGGATGACACAAATGCGTCAATCACATATGTAACTTGCTTTTTATGATATGATAAAAGCTCTCAATTTATGTGTCTCATTTAGATCATTATGTTGTTTGTCGGTGGTGATGTTTGTTTGCGTTGGGCTTGGCCATAAAGCAAGGAAAAACCCTTCAAAATTTTCATACACGAATTGCTACCAAGTTGGTCGTATATTCGATTGTTTGAAGCTACCAAGTTATAGGTACCATATCCTGTGTATTCGATTGCGTTGGGCTTGGAACAATGAAATGGCAGAAATGCGTGAAAAGGGGCCGTGCACAGCAAGGCTATGCCGTGTACAGCACCTTCAGATTCGTGAAAATGGTTTGCTTGTTTTTGTTAGACTTGGTACGGCATTCCCAGTTTGTTGAATCAACTCCTAATGTCACTTTACCCACAATTCAATTCAACTCAAATGTGTCACAAGCTATTACATATCAATATGGAAGTCACATTTCCACTTTTCAATAAGTTCCTTTTATCAATTTCCAGTTCAGAATAAGAGTTTATTACTTGTGATGCAATGACATATAAAATGTCAGCATGTTAATCATTTGAATTTTGAAATAATGTACACAAATACAATCTAGAAAATTTTGGGCAGCACATCCCCTGTTTTTTGTCCTGGCCCGACGTCAAGCGTCTCAGCAAAAAACAATAGCAACAGTCGAAAGGAGCTCAGAAACTTCCATATGTAATGCAACAATAGCAACAATCTGAAATTTCCATATGTAATGCAATGTACTTCCAGGAGATATCTGAGTACAAGCTACTGTGAGCTGAGAAACTATAATTCATAAAATAGAGCTGTCTCATAACGAAAAATAGGAGCTCAGAAACTAAACTCTGATAACATAAAATAGAGTTCATAACTAAACAATCAAATTCCAAATTCCATGAACAATTATCCTTTTCCAAAACTAAATATACATTACTACTATACAAGAAAGGCTAGGAAAATCAGTTTCTGAGGTGTCCTCCTCTCAATCACGATGCACTTGCAGTCTTGTTCACCCCCATCTTCGCATTGCCTTTTCTCATTGCTCCGAATGTTGTCCTCCTCAACAGTCACCTGAAATCACACCAATGTATAAGATTAACCATCACATTAACAAAGCAAGATCACCAAGGGAATCCTAAAAAAGACTCAAACTTGAATTTCGGAAAAACATAGCTCCAAATATGGAACCCAGTACAAACAGCGGGTAGCTGTGCTGTCATAAATTTTGAAAACAGAGAATACCGTGTCCGAGCAAGCCCACTTATCAAATCAACTCATGAATATTCCTCATGTGGGCAAGTATATGATATGCTGCTGACTAAAGATTAGCACTAAGGCTTGTTTATGTAAGTATTACCTGCCCTTACTTGCTCATTTGAACACATTATGTTAACCACATTATGATTCTCTACAAATTCCCACTCCACCAGATTTGTTAAAAGAAAGACCCCTCCAGATTTAGAAAAGGTTCCATGTTACGTCATATGACTCATATTACCAAAATAGGCAGCATTATTTGGTTAGAAGTATATCATTTTAACTCTCCTTTTTTTTTTTTTTTTGGGAAAAGCTAGAAAATGAAAGACTTGTCAGGTACTTGGAACTCCATCTAGGGATTTGATTTAAACTATCATCTCTCTCTTTTACCTTATTTTAACAGAGAAACTGAGAAGCCCTAATCAAACGAAGTAATCGATGAGAAGTACCCAAAATTAGTTAGGTTTGGTAATCAAAATCAAAATCGACGACAAGTAATACACAAGGAGTTATCAAAATCGAACCCTACTCAACGAATTGGCTAGGGTTTTCCCGAAACCGTAACCCTAGTTTCTGGTAGACATCGAACGCAAGAGAGAGAGAGAGAGAGAGAGAGAGAGAGAGAGAGAGAGAGAGAGGGAGAGGGAGAAATACCTTGGTATCCTGATGAAATCGAAAACCCACACCCATGATTTCTTCTTCTTCTTTGAACGTTTGCTGCTTCTCTCTTCGTTTCTCTTCTTCTCTTCTTTCTCTCCTTCTCTCTCTTCGATCGGTGAAATGGGAAAAAGGCAGAGAAAACAGGGTTTTGTTTTAACCCGAATGAAAGCTTTGACCCGCGAAGTGGGTACTACCCGGTTGTCTTGACCCGCGAGATTGCAAATAAGTGACTCCTAACCTGGGCCGTTGGATTAAATCCAACGGCTGAGGAAAGAGGACCGGAAATTTCTCCCTTTCCGCGATCCCGTTTAAGAAGCGCGCAGTATATATATATATACAAAAACTTCCAATCCAAACTCCCGGATTTAAAATCGTCCGGACCTCCACCTTCCCAATGTTTTTTTAAAAATCCGAACCGTTAGATGTGTTTAAAATGTGATTTTAAGGTCCAACGCGAAGATTTGGCCAAAAAAAATACCCGGAAGGGCTTGATCGGGGCAGTTTTTCACAAAAACGCAAATATAGCGTTTTTGTGAAAAACTGCCCCGATCAAGCCCTTCCGGGTATTTTTTTTGGCCAAATCTTCGCGTTGGACCTTAAAATCACGTTTTAAACACATCTAACGGTTCGGATTTTCAAAAAAACATTGGGAAGGTGGAGGTCCGGACGTTAGGTCCGTAAAAAGGGATTTGGATGTGAAGTGGTTCCATATATATATATATATATATATATATAAGAAGCCAAATTGAGGATAGAATTGGGGCCTCCCGAAACACAGGGCCGGGCCTGTCGACTGCCCGTGGATTGCACTTACACCCCAAAGTAATGCCGAACCACATGAATCTGTGTGTCTTTCTTCTTTCATTTGATTTTTCTCTCATTCTCTCTCACGTTTGGTTTCCGTAGTTTTGGTTAATTTACTTCGCACTTAGAGTGTTTGGGGGCCCACTGCACGACAAAAGGAAGAGACCTAAAACAGAGAAAAAAAAAAAAGAAAAGAAAGAAAGAACAACGTAGAAAATTTTCTTCCTCTACTTTTTGTGGTTTACCGTTATATGATTCGGGGTTGAAGGCATAACCACCCAAAACCAAAGTATAATTGATTTCCACTAGAAACAACTCACGCACAGAGACAGAGAGAGAGAGAGAGAGAGAGAGAGAGAGAGAGAGCGTATTAGTGAACCAAAAAACGAAAAAGTCGGTTTCATTTTGTATTTTGGAAACAAACATCAAGTTAAAAAACCCAGGTAGAATCAAATGAAAATTAAAACGGCAAATCACGCAGGGACAAGAAGGAAAGAGATAATTGGAGGAGACTTACCTGATGTTCTGAATATGCCAAGATCGCTTCCGAAATTCAGAAGTGTTTAAAGAGGTGCCATTTGAATATTGAACTCATCCGTAGTGTAGAGAGAGAGAGAGAGAGAGAGAGTAAACTGACCTGAAATTAAAGACATCTCCAAGTTTGCCAAAAAGAAAAAAGCAATCACAGCCGTTGATTTAGATCCAACTACTAGAAAAGTAAAAAATGTTAAATAATGATCTGTTTTATATTAAGATAATATAGATGGCTTTTGATTAATGCTAAAAGTCAGTTCCCTTCAGCTGAGCCATGTGACCATCATTGTTAGGTTCTAAATTCAAACTGAGGAATGTAATAGGAAATTGCGTCGTAAAAGACCGGTTTATTTATCTATTTTGAGGCAAATATGTATGAAGTATAGACGACAGAGACGGAATTAGGATTCCATACACGAACGAGGAGGCCCTACGAACGCCAAGATTTTAACATTTTAATGTTCAAAAAACTACCAATAACTCATGTAATGCGCTTGAATTTTAACCGGATCGACAATCCAAAGTTAATTTTTTTGGTTCATTAAATGGAAGTGTAGATATTATGCTACCCCGCCACCTCAGTTAGGAAATATTGCCTCATTGATACACCACATGATTATCTAAAAAGGACCCTACCACATCTATTTCGGGACTGAAACTAATGTCTCATTATGTATAAGTGCTGTTAGGAGTACGTTTAACACTAATGTCCTTTCTTTTTTCCTTTGTTTATGGGAGACACACCATATAAACCTTTAAGACCATAACAAAATGATTTCTAGATGATTCATGGGAATTTCAAATGGGGAGAGGCCTTGGCCTCCCTTAGTCCTTGTGTAGTTACGTCTTTGACATAGATGATAATGGGAGACTACGGGGGTGTTCCACTAACTAGTTTTTTCCAAAAACTAGTTTTTCTCAAAAACCGAGACAAGTCATCCTCTCACAATACATCACATAACACAAAAACCAAGACAGTTTTAAAACAAAACTACCTTAGTGGAACACCCCCTACTTCTCCGCATTTGCCGAGAAAACTGCATGCACCCCTAGTTGTTGAGGTTTTTCAGGATTTGCTGGGGGTTGCTATGTTTACACCCTCGCTCACGCTCTATTGTGTGAGACCTACCTCTGGGTCTCACACAAATGATCGGAGTCGCTCAACTTGTTTAGAGTATTTTTTTAATGGTCTTAATGAAAAATTAGCTCAGTCAAATACCAGTAAATGCTCGATTGATTCGTTCAAGTTTCAGTTCCTGAATCGAATGGATCAAAACTTTGACAAACTTATCAACATTTTACCGATATCTAACTGAGTTGATTTTTTTCAGGAACCCTTAAAAAAATATTCTAAACAAATTGCACAGCTCTAATCATTCGCGTAAGACCCTGAGGTAGGTTCCACACAATGGGGTGTGAGCGAGAGGGTGTGAGATTAGAGTTATTGTTCGCAGGGTCTCAATTATTAGTTTAATTTGGTGCAAAAAAATTAAAAATTTAATTTAAAAGTACTTTATTTTGTGATCCGAAGGATATTGCAAAACAAGCCAACAATGTCAAATTCTTAAAAGTATAAAAATTTTCAAACTTTTTTGTATCGAATTAAAGATCTCACTTAGTAGTTTAATTTGGTGCCAAAAAAATAAAAAATTATGTGCGAAAGTACTTTATTTTTTTATCCGAAGGAAATCGCAAGGGTTCGTAAAATATTTAAAATGGAATTATCAGTCAACGTGAGCGAGGGGTAAGGACCAACGGTATAAAGGAGGATAATGGGATAATTTTACTGGTGGTATTGAGGTGCACTAAATAATAACACCCTCTCTCCCAGTTATTAATTAGTACTCCTTCAGGGGCATAGAGGGGTATACTCCTCCCAAAAAAATTGTCAAACCATGCACTAAGTAGTGGGACCAGGATAAAACTTGGGTATAAGTTATACCTTTTTTAACCCTTAGCCAAATCGGCCCCTATTGGTTTGGTCCCATTTGGCATGCACCATGAGTTGTAATAAATTGACAGGTCTTTGTTTATGGTTATAGGTCTTTGTTTATGGTCCATAAATATATATTATTCCTGTCCCAAAAGCCACCTACTCCTCCATAAATATATATGCCCTATTCGTTTCTCAGTTTAGTTTTAGTTTTAGTTTTGATGACATCACCATTTTCCTCATTTCTCTCTCTATCTCTCTGCACTCATTACACCTTATGACATCAACAAAACTAAACTAAACTATCCAATCAAACACAGCCATAGCATTGTGTACTCACTCATCTCACCAGTTCCCTCATCTCACCGGTTCCCGCACGAAATAACGACATTGGCCGACTCTCTTCTTATATAAGGCTTAATTTTTCAAAAGATTTTATTTAAATTTGAGTGATTTTATCAAATGAAAAGAAGGGTTAATAAAATCTCTTTTTTTTTTTGTCAAAGATAAAATCAATTCAGAAACTCAGCCAGTCCTACAGATGGAACTATGAGAGTAGTAAAATGACAGGTCTTTGTTTATGGTTATAGGTCTTTTTTTATGGTTATCGTTAAGTTAACCCAGTCGCAGTAGGTAGAGAGAGGGAGAGAGAGATCCGGTATAGTTTGTCTGTTTGTGGATGGGATCTCAGAGGGATTATAGGCGTGTTTTTTTGTTACCAAGTAGATAGTGTATTTGGTTCCCAAAATCAGCTGCAGTAGCAAGCATTGACTTTGGGATGGAAAATTAGGGCGCTGATGGGGTACAATGCTTCTTGACTGTGGATTAGAGCCATCTCCAAGCTTGACCCATGAGAGCTCCGGGGAAAAGCAATTAAAACCATTGTTTCAAATCCAACGGCTCAAAATATAAAAGGTTCAGAACACTGATAATGCCAAAGACTATTTTTGTTAGTTTCAAAACACTATTGCATAGTATTATAATAGGCTTATACCATGTGCAGAGTACAACTTTTTTATGCATTGAAGTTTTGACACGGACAAAATTAATTTTGGCACCGACAAGAATAATTATGGCAGTATCACCACCCTTTGATGAGTTCTCAAAACCAGTTATATTCAACTGAGGCATGTGACCATCACTGCTAGGTTCTAAATTCAATCAAGGCATGTGACCATACTGTTATGTCCTAAATTAAAAAAAAAAAAAAAAAGGCTACACTTGTGTAATGCAGGAGGCCGGTCTTCTAAGGGATCCCTTAAATAAAATTTGGTGTGGACCTAGCCTTGTTTCAACTTTTCGGATCAAATTTTGACGATCCGAACCGCTCAATATTTTTAAAATGCGTTTTAAGGGTCCATGCGGGAAATCTTCAAAAAAAAAATACCCGGAAGGGCTTGATCCAAACAGTTATAGTTTTATCGAAAACTATTTGGATCAAGCCCTTCCGGATATTTTTTTTTTTGAAGATTTCCCGCTTAGGCCCTTAAAAACGCATTTTAAAAACATTAAGCGGTTCAGATCGTCAAAATTTGATCCGGAAAGGTGAGGTCCGCACCAAATTTTAAAAAAAGATCCATTAGGAGAACATTCTCCATGGTACATAGGCCGACAACTATTTCTGGGCTTTTCATGGAATACCTAGCGGTTGGTTCAAAAAAGTTCTCGAAGTAACTAATCTATTCGATCGATGGTCCAAGTAAATAATATGAGCGACTAATTATTTTCTGTTATTAATGCGTGGTATAGCCGATAATATGATATTTGCGCGCGCCACTTTCTTTCTCACGCTCTATTTTGTGCTATAATCCGAATTTGAAAAAGCTATGTGACCATTGATTCAGATATGTTTCGTAGAAAATAAATAATTCACAAATAACTTATACAACATGTATTGAAATTTAAAATGGTAGCAATCAATGACTTTTGGCTTGCAAGTGGTTAATCAGTATTATTCGAAAATACCAAGGGACTTGATCAACTTACTTTGTTATCATTACAGATAGTATCCAATAATATATTCACAATATCACCACCCCACCCCCGAACACTCATCTATGATGGTGGTTTCAGAATTCAATAAACCATGCGAGCTTTTATGTGTACGTTTTACAAGGGGACTTGAAACTGGGAAGGTGCTGTCCCTGAAGGGACAACATGGATGTTGGGCCGATCACATTTGTTTGCAGTCTTCATAAATCAAATTTGTTAAAAAATATCATCATTACACCTCTCAATCAACTTTTACATCCACTTTCCAAAATTATTCTCCACTTTTATCCATTAACTTTTTATGCACTAACTTTTCAAAAGGACAAAATGATAATTGTGTAAACTTTAACCTATTCAAATGACACACTTATTAAGGGTCATCGATCCAAAAATGAAAATATCAACACTAAAAAATGGACGAAGGGATTAATATGTTATGTTGGATAAAAATTCATAGCATCACAATATATTCGGAGCAAGACCGAGCTTAGGTGGGGCAGAGCAGAGCTCAACAGCACTTTTTGGCTTGCCATTTCTCGGTGCTGGGCTAAGAAGTCAGAGCACCACCAATGGCCAAAATTCTGAGGGCTTAATCCGAGCAGTTTTCAATAAAAATTAACATATGCACATTTTTCGAAAGTTGCTCTAATTAAGCCGTTCCGAGTATTTTTTTTTGGCGACACGCGTTGGACCCTAAGAACTCGTTTTAAACACATCTAAAGATTCGGATCATCGAAATTCAATCCCGAACGAAAAATCTGACACCGTAGTCTATATAAGGGAGCCCGTACTTGAAATGGCTCCAGTATATATATAGCCGGTTCTAGGGACATAAAAAAAAAAAAAAAAAAAAAAAAAAGCTACTCCATATGTTTAGAAGCACCACGCTAATAATTCGAGCTATTCAACTTGTGGTAGCCTTGGGTTTTACTCCACTTCAACACACGATATCCTGGTCCAGACATTCTTAGGCAGGGTATTTGATCCAAATCCAGTCGAGGTGGTCTCCCTCGACCGTCTAACAGGAATGAGGAATAGTTTAAACTTTGTTAGCGAAAATCAATCACCCACAATATAGAACACAAAAACAGTAAAAGAATCGACATAAGATTTACATATAATTCCCCAAGAACCGGGTGCCTCCACGGGGGCAAGAGTGCTCCATTCGGTCGCTTTGCTTGTCTCACTAGTACTCTGCTCCTCATCTGTCCCGTTTACTAAAACTTCTCGGTACCACTCCATATAAGCACAAGTTCTAACAAACACTACAACAAAAATGATAAACCGTGACGAAATTCTGGTGACGAAATTAATTTTTGTCTCCTATATGACTATTTTTGTCACCTATATGACTATTTTGAGACGAAATTAATTTGTCTCCTATATGACTATTTTGGTGACGAAAATATATTTTTCGTCACTAATATGTTCCCTCCACATCTTTTTGGTGACGAAAATATATTTTTCGTCACTAATATGTTCCCTCCACATCTTTTTGGTGACGAAAATATTTATTTCGTCACTAATATGTTCCCTCCATATCTTTTTGGTGTCGAAAATATTTCTTTCGTCACTAATATGTTCCCTCCACATATTTTTTTCGTCACCCATTTACTCTTTTTTTTTTTTGGCGGGCCCGAAAGTGTATCTTGAGGGAAATGAAACTATAGGAGAGGAATTGTTTTGTCACCAAATCTATGGGTCCAACCCAACCATAGTTAAATTTCTAACTCTGAATAAGTTAGCTTCCAAAATTTCATCCGCCGTTACTAGAAACAAGACTATAGCGACGGTTTTATTAACCGTTAGTAGATTAACTTTACTCCACCAAAACTAATTTTCCATATTTATTTAATCATTTTCTCGTAAAAATTTACCTCGATCGGGTTTAGAAAGCTTCTTAATTATCGAGACACAATTTCATTAACAAATTTTTTTTTTGTCTGATCAATTGTGTAGGATAGCTCCCCCGTTTTTAATAAAATTCTTCTTTGCTGATCAAAATTTTTTTTTTTGTATGAAATTAATTATGTACTCTTTAATATGTAAAAGATAGATGGTTTCGGTTGAAAAATATGACTCAAGTGTGGGGTCGAGTCTTGCAATCTAAAAAAATGACCCGACGAACTTCGATTTTGGTGACAATGACGAGATGTGAAATGCCAACGGTTTAAATCGACGCTTGTAAATATGGAGTTTGTAATTACATTTAAAATATATATGTTAAATGTAATTTATAACAAACTATTAAACCAAATTAAAAAAACTGATTTGTATAGTATAAACCAGATTAAAAAAAGAAAATTTATAAAAAGGATTATGTTAAAAAAGAAAATTTATTAAAAATATGATATTAGTAGGTGTTTGTATAATGGTTGTTCAAATGGGGAGCATAAAACAATGGGAATAAAAAAAAACTTTTTTTTATAGTATAAAATGGATTTAAAAAAAATTATTAAAAGGCGTTTGTTAAAAAAGAAAATTTTTTCTTTCAAAAAGAAAAAATATATATTAAAAAAAATATTATTTGGTGTTCGTATAATGGGTGTTCAAATGGGAAGTGTAAAACAATCGGAATAAAAAAAATAATTTGAAAGTATAAACTCGATTAAAAAATTTATTAAAAGGCTTTTGTTAAAAAAGAAAATTTTTTGTGTTAAAAAATTAAAAGAATTATTAAAGTAGTGATATTAGTAGGTGTTTGTATAATGGGTGTTCAAATGGGGAGCATAAAACAATGGGAATAAAAAAAAACTTATTTTTATAGTATAAATTGGATTTAAAAAAAATATTAAAAGGCGTTTGTTAAAAAAGAAAATTTTTTCTTTCAAAAAGAAAAAATATATATTTAAAAATATATTAGTTGGTGTTTGTATAATGGGTGTTCAAATGGGGAGTGTAAAACAATCGGAATAAAAAAAAATTATTTGTATAGTATAAACTCGATTAAAAAATTTATTAAAAGGCTTTTGTTAAAAAAAATAATTTTGGTGTTAAAAAATTAAAAAAATTATTAAATTAGTGATATTGGTAGGTGTTTGTATAAGTATAAAATTTATGAAAGAAGTGATATTAGTAGGGGTTTGTATAAGAATAATTCGGTTCTATAGTATAAATATTAAAAAGGTACCTAAATGGCACTTGTGGTGGGCTAGCCCAGCTGGTTCGCGCGCGCGCGCGAGGTCTCCGGTTCGATTCCCAGGAGGAGCGACTTCTCAATTTTCAGCTGCCACGCCAGCTGCCACGCGGGCGCCACGCGAGCTTCCACGCCAGCCGACAGGCGGGCGCCACGTAGGCGCCACGTCCGCTGCCACGCGGGCGCCACGCCACCGCCACGTCAGCTGCCACGTAGGCGCCACGGAGCGCCACATCAGCACCAAATCAGCGCCATTTCATTAATTTCTGTCACCGTTAAAATTTAGTATAGGTGACGAAACAATAATTTCGTCACCCAATTTCTGTTCGGTTAGTGACGAAAAATTTCGTCACCAAAATTTAGTATAGGTGACGAAACAATAATTTCGTCACTAGGTGCCTTTCGGAGACAACCTATAGGTGACAAAACTATTTTTCGTCACCAAGACTATCAGAGACAAAAACCATGTTTTTTGTGACGATTTCATTCGTCTCCAATGACCAAAATTCTTGTAGTGAAACTTTAATGCGAGTAAGAGTACTTTATTATTTAATCCTGCCAAGATCCACATAAATAGGCCTAATTTAAAACTTTCGTGCAAATAAAATTTTACTATTATCTAATCCTGCCAACAGAGGCTACCTCCTAATTGGCTTAACTTAAACTTTCTTGCAAGCTTTATTATTCAATCTACTCTCTCTTACATTTGCGCTCTCTCTATTTTAAACTTTTGGTATGCAATTAATTAGGGTGTGTTTGTTTCGGGGACTGAAGATGGGATTCGACTATTAATCCCCCCACAGTACAAGGAAAAAAAATGCAAATTTCGTCAACTAATTTGGATTGGCAGTCTTTTGCCGTCCGAAAAGATGTTTTTATTTCGACTACATCACCTCCCGTCGGAAATCTCTTTATTTCCGTCGACTACTAGTCAACTTTATTAAAAAAGTTCCCTTATTTGAGTTTATAAAATTTGCATTGGAACTATGTAGGTGCGATTAATAATGATGGTAATTCACTTATTGCTTGCTTAAGTATGCAACCTTAGGGTACCCTATGAAAGTGTCTAAAATCTTAGAGTACCCTATGAAAGTTCTAAATTTTAAAATCTTAAATGTATGGTCTAAATTTTAAATGTATGATCTAAATTAAAAATGTACAGTGTAATTCTTAATGTACGGTCTATATTCTAAAATATACATTTCAAATGTACGGTCTAAATTCTAAAATGTACATTCTAAATTTAGGGTACCCTATGAAAGTACCTAACATCCTAGGGAACCCTATAAAAGTGTCTAAACCACTAAAAACCCTATAATAGAAAAGCATACCCTAAGTGCCTAAGCCCCAAAAAAGAGTGATTGACCTTAATGGAGTTAGTGGTAATTAAAAAAAATAATTGGATTTAGTGATAATAAATATTTATTTTTTGTACCGGCCCGTAATAACGCCTAGAAAAACTCTCTCAGACAATAACCCTCGTGCCTTTTATAAGTGCCGAATAATTCTTGAGAAAGGAGGAACCGAACTTTCCAACTAGTGTGACATCATTCGGCAAGTTCAATTTAGCAAACCCAAAGCCTCGTTTACTGGCCCATATTAGTACTTCATATGCTTCTTGATTGTGCAATCAATTGTACTAATTAAAACCCAATTGCCTAAAACTTGCATCACGTTCGAACCCATGTCCGCTTGTTGCTCCAATTCCATTATATGGGAATTTGGTTAGCTGCGTCTCTCTTTAATTTGTATTCCGTAATAGATCCCCTGTTGGCCATGGAGGGGAAGAAGGAAGGGTCCTAGTTCTTTTTATTGTTGTGTTGGGGTTTTGGGGGTGAATTTTTCGGATTTTCGATTGCCTTGTTGACAATGGGGACAATATGTGGGTGTTTTAAGTTTGCCTCTTGCCAACCTTTAGTTTGGGTTGTTAGGGGTCGTTCCATTGGGTCTTGACAGACAAATATTTTTTGTCGGATTGAGTGCCAATCTTGTTGTTGCTCCTTATTTTGATGATTTTCTCTTGCCCATTTTCATCTTGTATCTTTGATATTTGATATTTTATCAATAAAATATATTTTTCTGTTAAAAAAAAAAAATCAATAGTTACTTGACCTACTAACCACCACGGATACCATTAGCTCATGTAACAAAGCTTCCATTACAGCTTAATAGAGCAACAAATGGAAAATTAAGCACAAAACATAAAATTAAATGCAGGCAGGAAATATGATCGTATTTCGGTTCTTCAATCACGGCTTTACTTGTCGGCCTTGTCCAACGTGAGGAGTACTTGAGATCCCAATCGATGCATCACCTCTAGTTTTCGTGTTTCCAATTGATCCACCACCTCCGGTAATCATATTCCCAGTCATTGCACCACATCCGATAATTGTTCCACCAAATCCGGTATTCGTTGTGTGCTCGGTGGATACGGATAATTATTAATTATCGTGACGCCAATCAATACATCCCTGACATTTGAATTCTCCATAGAAAAATCACGTCCCAGAGTCGTGATCCCAGTTGATGAACCAACTCCATTATTCGGGTTTTCGTCACCATTGGATGGTCCATTCAGCTGTTTGGCACTGATTTCCTCGTTCCTAATTGATGCAGCACCTCCAGTATTCATATTTATGTCACTAACGGATGGTCCCTGTGGTTGATTGGGTGGTAGCGATTCCCAATCTGATATGATGAAGTCCTCGCCTCCTGTTACTAAATTTCCCTTGCCGTCTCCACCAATGGACCACCATGTCCCCTGGTACATGACCTGTAAATTGATAACAGTAACACCATCCTTGGTGTATTAGGAGGGCTTGATTAATGTACAAGCTCTTGTAGTTGAGTCTTCCCCTGATTGGTTAGCTTGTGCAACAATATAGTTTTTTGTGCGATCAGTCGGACCCCAACTCCAGTATTTGCCGATGTCACAACATCTTATGTGAAGCAGTCCACCTCCAGACTTTGCCTTTTCAATTTCGTGCTTCACGCCCTTGCTTATCACATCCACTGCCCCGAATTTGATGTAGCTATTCTCTAGTACCGGGCGCAAGTAGTTTTTGTTCAAAAGTGAATTGAACACCACAAACTTCGGCAAGGCCATTTCTTCATTCCTAATTGATACATTAGTACCTCTGGTATTCATGTTTTTTTCGCCGATGGATGGTCCTTGCTGCTGTTTGGGTGCTAGTAAATCCCAATTTGATATGATAAAGTCCTCGTGTCCAGATGCTAAATATCCCCCATTATTTACGCCTATGGAATACCACTTACCCAGGTGCATAACTTGTAAATTAACGACATTAACATCGTTGCTGGTTCCAAAGTAGGGCTTGATCAACGTGCAACCTCTTTTAGCTGTATCTTCCTCTAGTTGGTCAGCCTGTGCAGTAATAAAGTTACCTGAGTCTACAGTGAGACCCCAAGTCCAGTATTTGCCGTGGTCACAGCATTTTATGTGAAGCAGACCACTTGCCGACTTTGCCTTTTGCATTTCGTGCTTCACGCCCCATCTTACATTTTCCACTGTCTCGAATTTCATGTAGCTATTTATCCCACCTGGGCGTAAATAGTTTTTGTTTGAGATTGAATTGAACACCACAAACTTTGGTAATTCCATTTCCACGTTCCTAATTGATGCAGCACCTCCAGTATTCATATTTATGTCACTAACGGATGGTCCCTGCGGTTGATTGGGTGGTAGCGATTCCCAATCTGATATGATGAAGTCCTCACCTCCTGTTACTAAATATCCCTTGCCGTCTCCACCTATGGACCACCATGTCCCCTGATACATGACCTGTAAATTGATAACAGTAACACCATCCTTGGTGTATTGGGAGGGCTTGATTAATGTACAAGCTCTTGTAGTTGAGTCTTCCCCTGATTGGTTAGCTTGTGCAACAATATAGTTTTTTGTGCGATCAGTCGGACCCCAACTCCAGTATTTGCCGGTGTCACAACATCTTATGTGAAGCAGTCCACCTCCAGACTTTGCCTTTTGAATTTCGTGCTTCACGCCCTTGCTTATCACATCCACTGCCCCGAATTTGATGTATCTATTTTCTAGTACCGGGCGCAAGTAGTTTTTTTTCAAAAGTGAATTGAACACCACAAACTTCGGCAAGGCCATTTCTTCATTCCTAATTGATACATTAGTACCTCTGGTATTCATGTTTTTTTCGCCGATGGATGGTCCCTGCGGCTGTTTGGGTGCTAGTAATTCCCAATTTGATATGATAAAGTCCTCGTGTCCAGATACTAAATATCCCCCATTGTTTACGCCTATGGAATACCACTTACCCAGGTGCATCACTTGTAAATTAACGACATCAACATCGTTGCTAGTTCCAAAGTAGAGCTTGATCAACGTGCAACCTCTTTTAGCTGTATCTTCCTCTGGTTGGTCAGCCAGTGCAGTAATAAAGTTACCTGAGTCTACAGTTAGACCCCAAGTCCAGTATTTGCCGGTGTCACAGCATTTTATGTGGACCAGTCCACCTCCATACATTGCTTTCTGAACTTCGTGCTTCACACCCCATCTTACAATTTCCACTGTCTCGAATTTCATGTAGCTATTTATCCCACCTGGGCGTAAATAGTTTTTGTTTGAGATTGAATTGAACACCACAAACTTTGGTAAGTCCATTTTCTCGCTCCCAATTGATGCTCCACATCCAATATTTTGTCACCAACAGATAGTCCCTTAGATTGTTTGGTGGGCAGCAATTCCCAATCTGATGTGATGAAGTCCTTGCCTCCGGTTAGTAAATATCACCCACCGCTTCCACCTATGGACCACCATGTCCCCTCATGCACAACCTATCAATGGACGATACTGACACCCTCATTGGTGTATTGGGATAGCATGATCAAGGTACAACCTATTGTAGTTGTGTCTTCCCCTGGTTGGTTAGCCTATGCAACAATAAAGCTTTTTAAGTATTCATCGGTGTCACAATATCTTATTTGGACCAACCCACCTCCAGACTTTGCCTTCTGAACTTCGTGCTTCACACCCCAGCTTACGACATCCACTACGGGGAAAATTGTAGACCTTACGTTTGTAGTTGAAACTTGTTTGTGTTATAGTTTCACCACTTCCCAACTCCTACATAATCAAACACAACATTTGCATAACTCATGCGCAGATTCGTATACATAATAGAATAGAAGAGACAAAATAAATTTGATAAATACTTAATTGACTAAATTTGTTGTAATCAACTCGTAATTATTGGAGCTGAAAAAAATTGTCAGTAGTTGATTGTAAGAGTTACAATTATAGCTCCAACAACTCTTCATTTCACATCTTGACTAGTCAATGAATTTCACTTCTTCTTATTTCACATCTTAACTAGTCAACATGATGGTAGATGAAACTGATGTTTATGAGGAGGAGGTCTTCTTCCTTCCCATAAAAAAAAATTTCAAGGCAGATTGGATAAGTTGGCCTGAATTCTAAAGACTACGGGTCAACATAGAGAAACCTTTTGTTCGCAAAAGATTGCTCTTCCATTATGCTTAGATTTATTCTATTGCTTATTAGCATGGATAAAAGTTAGTAAATTCTTAAGTACGTAATTTCTGGGTTATTAGCATGGATAAAAGTTAGTAGTAAATTCTTAAGTATGTAATTTCTGGGTTATTAGCATGGATAAAAGTTAGTAGTAAATTCTTAAGTATGTAATTTCTGGGTTATGTTTTGTTGGTGATAAATATGATAAAAAATGCAAAAGGTGTCGAAATTCGGCTCAATTATTGTTTTCCTAAGTAACAATCTGGACTAAAGAAACGTCTATCCAGACTGTCCTAGTAGGTTTTGGGTTTTGGGAATTCTTTGAAACTTTGGTTTAGATGGGGCTCAAGTCCATCCAGTTGGTTGGCAATGCAGAAAACGTGTTGAACTTCGGATTTTAATGTTTTTTGGGGTTGCGTAACCCAATTTAATTGTTTTCATTTTTGGTAAAACTTGTCTTTTGCTATGTATTATGCCTCTTATTTGGTTTGAGAGCAAAATATTCGACATTTGGTTAAGATTTGAGAGAGACTTGCATCTTGGTTTTGGTTTCTAGTGGAAGATTTTTGCAAATTCTTCTATCAAGCTATTTTAGCATTCATATTTGTTTAGTTAAGTCATCAATCGACTACCTATGGACTATGCTTACATCCCATATAGTAAGGTCAAACCACGTAAATCTTTGTGTCTATTTCTCATTTTGTTTTGTTTCTCTATCCCATTCTCTCGCGTTTGGTTTACCTTGCACTTAGCTTTTGTTCTTCGAATCAATATTTAATAACCACATCTAGAGATGGCAATTGTACCCGTACTCGTGGATACCCTGTTGGGAGTTTAGTAAGATGATCCCGCCATCGCTTCCGCTGCGTCGGCGTGCACAAGGCCCAAGCTTCTGGGGAGCATCTACGGAGTCCACCACATTCGTTGGGCCCAATATACATCAAATGACTCATATCCACTTAAAAGGCTAAGCCTTGTAAGTGGTGAGTCATCCAATTGTATATTAAGGTCCAACCCTTTTCCTATTTTTCCAATGTGGGACTTAACCTTCACACATGTTCTAACAAATCTCCCCCTCATGTGTGAACCGTTCATTGAGTCTTGCCCGTTTCTTTGCATCCAAGCTCCCTCTTGATTCTGATCCACTACGTACTCTCAACCCAATCGTCCAAACTAAGCTTATTCTGCACCAACTCCAACGATTCAGATCCATCCATCGAATTCTCCATTGAGAGCGAACGTGCCCATTCAGTAGCACCATGCTCCTTGACGAGTCAACGTGCAACACTTGTTCCATTCGCTTGCATCACCTTGCAACGGGCACACCGCATCACTTGCACTGTTGGATTTTTCTGTTTCCCTCACTTGGAGTTCACCATGCAAACCTATCCATGGCGCGCCGAGAGTCTGCCCATAGATCGTCAGCCATTGGCTCTGATACCACTTGTTGGAAGTTTATTAAGATGCATCGATCCCGCCATCGCTTCCGCTACGCCGACGTGCACAAGGCTCAAGCTTCTGGGGAGCATCCACGGAGTCCACCGCATTCATTGGGCCCAATATACATTAAATGACAAATACCCATTTAAAAGGCTAAGCCTTGTAAATGGTGAGTCATTCAATTGTATATTAAGGTCCAACCCTTTTCCTATTTTTCCAATGTGGAAGTTAACCTTCACACATGTTCTAAGATACCCAATCCGATCCAATCATTTGGATGTAGATATTACTCATTTTCTTATCCAAGAGGAGTGGGTATGATGATAACTATATAATACCCGGTCGGCTATGGGGGTGGTATGATTTTACTATCCCCATATCCAATTACCCGTACCCGCCCCATCATACATATTCCTCATTACACACACATCTCTCTTGGTCAATTATATTTTTCTTACCGAGTCACTGACGATAATCCTTTTTTTTATTTTTTATTTTGTACTAGCCACTTGGTTATTTATATATCTTTGTCGCATTCACTTGCATTTATGTTGTGTGAATTATTTTATGATCTTTTTATTGCGTATTTTTATTTGGCTGTTGTGTTAATGCATTAGTATGATAGTACTAATATGATGGAATTTTGGACATAATTGTAGACACCCCGATTTTGAAGCATCCCCGATGAAGAAAATGTCCGGTAGAGCACGCGAAGCTTGATTGTGAACTTGGAAACCCCTCCAAAACCACCTCAAAAGAAACCCAACCTTGCACCACCTTCTAGTACATTGAAAACCCTCTTTTCAGATATATAATACGTCCCAATCCATTTTGAAATGAGGGAGATGTGCATATTTTACCAAAATGACTTATTTTTCCGACCTTCTGAGGGTAAAATGGTCATAGATTTTTATTTACAAATTATATTGGGTTCAAACCACTTGGGTTAGAAAGTATACTTTTCAAGCTTTCCAACGCTTCAAACCATGCGCAAAACGGAGTTCGGTAGCATCCAGAATGGCCCCGCGAAGTTTCATATGTTGTGTTGTCTCCTAATCCAGGCGCCTGGATTCCCCTATTCCAGGCGCCTGGACTCCCCAATTCCAGGCGCCCGGATTCATTCCAAATACTTGCTATCCAAGGTCAAGTGAGCGGGGAGGAGCATCTTGGAGGATTCTCTGGGGATTTACTGCAGTAATATAGTGGAGGGAGTATAGTGTACCCTATTGCCCCCTAACTTTGACCCCTAAGGGTTCTAATGGCCCCTTTGAACCTTTCTTTGCCTATTTAAACACCCATCCTCCTCCATTTGAGAGAGGACCAGCTCTCACCTC
Organism: Vaccinium myrtillus; assembly: GCA_016920895.1. Lineage (NCBI taxonomy): Eukaryota > Viridiplantae > Streptophyta > Magnoliopsida > Ericales > Ericaceae > Vaccinium > Vaccinium myrtillus. The sequence goes on along the minus strand of CM029273.1, from coordinate 34,841,847 downwards.
TCTCCCTTACTAATATTCTGCCCAAATATTTCCAGAAACTCATCCCCAAACTGATCCCTCCATTTTCAACCATCAAAACTCAATTTTCCCCCATTCTAACTCCACAAACTCACTTGATTCTACCCAGTTTTCATCATCCACAATCAAACCCCCAATCAAACCACCTATAATCAATTTGATACACGTCCAATAATCAAAATCCAGTCCACTCAACTTTAAAAAATCATCCCAAATAACTCTCCAAAGTTCACAAATCAAGGTTTCAAGGTAGTTTACCTACCAAGTTGTGTTCAAAGGCCCTAAGGGGGACTCAATCAAGTTCTTACTAGTCTTTCTATACTAGTGGAGGGCTTGAGAGAAGTTCAAAATCATCAAGAAAGAAATCTGTTTTGTGCATCAGTACTCAATTCAGGCGCCCGGATCATCACTTTCCAGGCACCTGTATTGATTCCAGGCGTCTGGATTCACTCCATGCAGGAGCCTGGATCCCCTTTCTCTCTTACCATATTTTTTGCTTTTCTTATAGTTTAATTAGCTCATGGTACATCATTGGCATATATTGATTTTAGGATAATTATCTCATATTATAAACCTCATTTTGATGGTCATTTGGAGTATTTCATTATCAAATCATCCAAAATCAAGTCTCTTTTAAGTTCATATCATGCATTTAAGTTGAGTTTGAGGTCCATGCTCATTACAGTGTTGTTAAACATCATTTAGAGTGTGTAAATCAGTTAAAGGCATTGCATTTGGTGTTTATTGTGGAAAATGAGACTTGGAGGTTGCTGTTTGGTGGGCAATCCGAGCGCCTGGATTGTCCCATTCCAGGCGCCTGTATTCAGTCCAGGCGCTTGGATCTGCCTGATCCAGGTGCCTAGATTGCCATCCAGGTGTGATAAATTCGTTGTTTGTGATCAATTTTTGGAGCATTTTGGAGTATTTTGAGCACATTTTAGTGAAAATTCTGAGTCTAATGCATAGATCATCCACTCATTACACAACCACAAACATCCACCCATATCTCATTGATCTTTTTGATACATTTTCGTGCATTCATATTAATATGTGTACAAAGTCCATTCAAACAACATTTTCAAAATCCCTTAAGCATTTGGTAGAGACCGGTGGTTACACCGGGCGCGAGGGGTGCTTTAAATTCCTTCCCCTCTCATAACCGAGCTTCCGGACCCGAGAAATCTCATTTTGTGAGGCCAGTAGTATATTTTCCATTCAAAGGGCAAAAAAGTCATTTTTCATATGGTTTCTTGGGTATGGTCCATAAAACCGGGTGGCGACTCCATCCAATCAATTCAAACCGTTTTCCAAAACAAACAATCGATTTCATGGACATGCTCCGCGGGGTGTTCACAAGCTGGCGACTCCGCTGAGGATCATGGTTAATATATATTTTAGTATTATTACACTTAAGTGTGATTTTATTAAAATGTGTATTAATCATCGAGAGCTAAACTTGAAAAATATTTATGGGATTTTGAAAATGATGTTTTTTTTTTTTTTTTTTTTTGGACTTTTTGCATTGCACGTGCATGGTTACTAGCCTTCGCTGACGTGTTTTACCAATCCCGCCCGGTTTGCCGGTGACGGAGAATCCCGAAATTCTCAGCACCCCCTGACTGATAATTTATAATTGTCGCTTTTACCATCGCCTTGCGGGATCCTTGGCGGTGAGAGACAGCTTTGGCTTTGAGTACGGGGTACCCTTTGAAATCAAAACCAGCCTTTGCATATAGATAACCATAGAACTCCACGTTAGGTAACCAACCCATGTGTTGGGATTATGTGCTCCATTCTATTATGTGCTATGTGTTATTGCTTTCCACAGCACGCCATACTGCATGCATGCACGCATTTGCATCTATACATATAGTTCTCAGTGTCTTTTGCACCGTTAGTTTAGTATAAGTCAGTTCCCGATAGTTAGTAGAAGGTTGTCCCGGCCCGATGATGAGTCGTGCATCCCATATGCGCGTTGTTCTTACAAATTAGCCTCTAGGACAATTGGACATTGGAAAATTTGAATGATCAGATTCTTGACAATAATCTAGACGGTTTAACGGACATTAGCCCGAGAAGGGTCAATCGCTCTTAGATATCCGAATTTAGATTATTGCCGAAATTTGTGTAAATCATCATGGTTTCCCAAATCCGCCCGTCCAATGTCAACGACCTGTTACTTAAAAGAAAACTTGAGGATTGGGGCAACCTTCCAAAACTGTCATTTTCAATCTAGGAGACTTTAAATCCATGGAGTTTGAGATACCTCCGGTGTTGGTCGTGCCTGAACGGCCGCCGTGATTCAAACTAGCCTTAGGGTCGTTAGCATCTGGATTACAACACCCAAATTGCTCTGTCTCGGATGGTCAAGAAAAGCGATTGGATCTGATTCCAACAAGTTTGGAATTTAACCTGCCGAGTAATGGCTTACCCGGGGTGTTGGAAAATCTTCTGTGCAACGGCCTTAAGTGAGATCGAAACCAGTAGCAGAGTCCTTAGGATAGGATTTAGTCTAGGAGACTTTAAATCCATGGAGTTTGAGATACCTCCAGTGTTTGCCGTGCTCGAACGGCTCCTCGTGTTTTGGGCTAGCCTTAAGTGCATTTGCATCCGGATTTCAACAATCTCATTGCTCTGTCTCGGATGGTCTATAAGGAGATTGGCTCTGATTCCACGACGATTGGAATCTAACCTGCCTATCATGACTTACCCGTGGTTGTTGTTTCGCACATCCGTGCAATGCCTTAAGTGAGATCGAAACCGGTAGCAGAGTCCTTGGGATAGGATTCAGTCTAGGAGACTTTAAATCCATGGACTTGGAATGGCCCCGCGAAATTTCATATGTTGTGCTGTCTCCTAATCCAGGCGCCTGGATTCCCCTATTCCAGGCGCCCGGACTCAATCCAGACGCCTGGACTCCCCAATTCCAGGCACCCGAATTCATTCCAGATACTTGCTGTCCAAGGTCAAACGAGTGGGGAGGAGCGTCTTGGAGGATTCTCTGGGGATTTTCTGCAGTAATATAGTGGAGGGAGTATAGGGTACCCTATTACCCCCTAACCTTGACCCCTAAGGGTTCTAATGGCCCCCTTTGAACCTTTTTTTGCATATTTAAACACCCATCCTCCTCCATTTGAGAGAGGACCAGCTCTCACCTCTCTCCCTTACTGTTATTCAGCCCAAATATTTCCAGAAACTCATCCCCAAACTGATCCCTACATTTTCAACCATCAAAACTCAATTTTCTCCAACCCAAACTCCACAAACTCACTTGATTCTACCCACTTTTCATCATCCACAATCAAACCCCCAATCAAACCACCTATAATCAGTTTGATACACTTCCAATAATCAAAATCCAGTCCACTCAACTTTAAAAAATCATCCCAAATAACTCTCCAAAGTTCACAAATCAGGGTTTCAAGGTAGTTTACCTACCAAGTTGTGTTAAAAGGCCCTGAGGGGGACTCAATCAAGTTCTTACTAGTCTTTCTATACTAATTGATAAGCCCCCAATATTGTAGATAATCGGGGCTTATCTCGCTCATTTATTCCACACACACATGCGATTTCGCGCTTTAAATGTTTGATTTGCACGTAGTTGTGTTTTTTGTTGAGTACAGGTTGAACGTGCGAAATAGACGCATTTTGAGCACATTGAGAACCGTGCCACGTGCCCCATGGCACCCCAACTCCGGGCCTCACGAGCCACGAAACGACAATTCGGCTAAGGCCCGGGAAGTGGGAAAAGTCACCAAAACCAAGCCGGAAGGCTAAAGCCGTGTCTCCCTCTCTCAAAAACTCCCGGTGGAGTCCGGGAATGAACGAGCACTCAAGTGACCGAGGACCACCTCCCCCGAGGGTCGCACAACTCATTTAAGTCCATTGGAGGAAGTCCGGAAGCATGCAATCCAATGGGAGTGATCAAAGGAGCCAAAATCAAGTCAAGACTAATCCGGACCAATCCGGATTATTCTGGACCGATCCAGATTTTCCCAAATTCTTCCAGACGATTCCGGACCGATCCGGATTATTCTGGACCGATCCAGAATTTCCCAAAATTTCCCAGACGAATCTGGACCGATCCGGATTAAAGTGGACCGGTCCAAAATCACCCACCAACCATTTTTTGAGCACTTTATTGACTTACTACTTATGGTATGTTTATGCTCTTGTGAGAGCTTTATAGATATTTTGAAGAGAGAGAAGGGCCTTTGTATATATCTCTCATCTTTCTCTTTCTCCCACACAACTTAGACTTTAACTTAGTTAGATATTTGCTCTTCCTTCTCTCTTCCATGGGAGTTATTCTCAAGCTCTCTCTCTCTAGATTATCTCAAGTAAGTGTTGGTCTTATGATATTTTCATGTTAACTAATGTTGTAGCTCTTGTTAAGCTCTTGCTAGAAATCAAGTTTATTTTCCTTTTCTTCCAGTATTTGGTTTGCATGATTTTCTAGTTATTTCCTTAGAGAACACTTGGTTTGGTTGGTTGTTTGTTAATTCTCCAAGTATAAATTGTTAGGCAAACGTAGGATCCTTCTTAAAAATCAGTTTTTGAAGTTATAAATTATGTTCTTCATTTCCTTTAGAAAAACAGCCATGTGTTTTGTAGTAATGAACGAGTAGTCGGTTTAGGCTCGGTTATGGGGTGATTGGCATCCCGTGACTTAGGTGATTCACTCTCCTCGCCATAATGCAAACATTGCATGTTAATCAAAGAGTTAGGATTCATTTTATGTATCAAAATTGCGATTTGTTAACCCCGTTGATCACGCGTAGCCAAGGGCGTGACCGCTTGGCACGTGTGATGCTTCGGGCTATGTCAATCAAAATGTTTGTATAAATGGCACAAGAATCCTACTCTTTGAGTAACACCATTTCTAGTCGAATGAGTTTAAATACCAAATCTTCCGTTCGGGGTCGTCTAACGATATCCCCGAGCCGGTCATTTTAGAAGAGAGTGAATCGGCCTAATGCATGGGCGTTGAGAACCCCTAAACCTTGCCTTCTTTTAATTAGTCTTTCTTTAATCTCGAGTCATTCACGAAGTTAAGTGAATTCCACCCACAAATCACTGAAGCCAAGTTTGCCGCTTTAAGGCTAAACCTTCATTCGCGAAACAAATCTTCACGCGCTGCACTAGTTGAGGGCTTGGGAGAGGTTTAAAATCATCATGAAAGAAATCTATTTTGTGCATCAGTACTTAATCCAGGCGCCTGGATCATCACTTTCCAAGCGCCTGTATTGATTCCAGGCACCTGGATTCACTCCATGCAGGCGCCTGGATCCCCTTTCTCTCTTACCATATTTCTTTGCTTTTCTTATAGTTTAATTAGTTCATGGTACATCATTTGCATATATTAATTTTAGGATAATTATTTCTCATATTGTAAACCTCATTTTGATGGTCATTTGGAGTATTTCATTATGAAATCATCCAAAATCAAGTCTCTTTTAAGTTCATATCATGCATTTAAGTTGAGTTTGAGGTCCATGCTCGTTACAGTGATGTTAAACATCATTTAGAGTGTGTAAATCAGTTAAAGGCATTGCATTTGGTGTTTATTGTGGAAAATGAGACTTGGAGGTTGTTGTCTGGTGGGCAATCCAGGCGCCTGGATTGTCCCATTCCAGGCGCCTGCATTGTCCCATTCCAGGCGCCTGCATTCAGTCCAGGCACCTGGATCTGCCTGATCCAGGTGCCTAGATTGCCATCCAGGTGTGATAAATTCGTTGCTTGTGATCAGTTTTTGGAGCATTTTAGAGTATTTTGAGCACATTTTAGGGAAAATTCTGAGTCTAATGCATAGATCATCCACTCATTACAAAACCACAAACATCCACCCATATCTCATTGATCTTTTTGATACATTTTCGTGCATTCATATGAATATGTGTACAAAGTCCATTCAAACAACATTTTCAAAATCCCTTAAGCATTTAGTAGAGACTGGTGGTTACACCGGGCGCTAGGGGTGCTTTAAATTCCTTTATCTCACGTAACCTAGCTCCCGGAGCCGACAAATCTCATTTTGCGAGGCCAGTAGTATAGTTTCCATTCAAAGGGCAAAGAGTCATTTTTCAAATGGTTTCTCGGGTATGGTCCATAAACCCGGGTGGCGACTCCATCCAATCAATTCAAACCGTTTTCCAAAACAAACAATCGATTTCGTGGATATACTCCGTAGGGTGTTCACATTAATATTGTCATATATTTAGTTATGTATTTACTTAATAACTATTTCATTTCTTCAGATTTTATTTAAAAATTTTAGTGATTTGCCTTTTTTTCGAAGTGTAGTTGGGTATTGGGTAATACCCGTTTTACCCTTTCTATGGATTTGGTGACTTGTAAGTATCTCCAATTGGGTATGGGTACGGATATAGAGGTGAGCGTGGAATTTGGGGATCGGGTTTGGAAGGAGCACACCCGATCCAAACCCTACCCGTTGCCATACCTAACCACATCTGTCTCATTGGGTGCATTTAAGTCTTTGGGGTCCCACCGCATGAATCTGTGTGTCTTTCTCCTTTCATTTGATTTTTCTCTCATTCTCTCTCACGTTTGCTTTCCATAGTTTTGGTTAATTTACTTCGCACTTAGCTTTTGTTCTTCAAATTAATATTTATTTGGGTGCGTTAGAGTGTTTGGGGGCCCACTGAACGACAAAAGGAAGAGACCTAAAACAGAGAAAAAAAAAAAGAAAAGAAAGAAAGAACAACGTAGAAAATTTTCTTCCTCTGCTTTTTGTGGTTTACCGTCATATGATTCGGGAAGGCATAACCAACCAAAAGCAAAGTATAATTGATTTCCACTAGAAACAAAAAAGTAAGTTTCATTTTGTATTTTGGAAACAAACATCAAGTTAAAAAACCCAGGTAGGACATAATCAAATGGAAATTAAAACGGCAAATCACGCAGGGACGAGAAGGAAAGAGATAATGGGAGGAGACTTACCTGATGTTCTGAATATGCCAAGATCGCTTCCGAAATTCAGAAGTGTTTAATGAGGTGCCATTTGAATATTGAACCCATCCGTAGTGTAGAGAGGGAGAGAGAGAGAGAGAGAGAGTAAACTGACCTGAAATTAAAGACATCTCCAAGTTTGCCAAAAAGTAAAAAGCAATCACAGCCGTTGATTTAGATACAACTACTAGAAAAGTAAAAAATGTTAAATAATGATCTGTTTTATATTAAGATAATATAGATGGCTTTTGATTAATGCTAAAAGTCAGTTCCCTTCAGCTGAGCCATGTGACCATCATTGTTAGGTTGGAGTAAATTCAAGCTGAGGAATGTAATAGGAAATTGCGTCGTAAAAGACCGGTTTATTTATCTATTTTGTGGCAAATATGTATGAAGTATAGACGACAGAGACGGAATTAGGATTCCATACACGCACGAGGAGGCCGTACGAACGCCAAGATTTTAACATTTTAATGTTCAAGAATCTAAACTTTTAAATGTCCAAAAAACTACCAATAACACATGTAATGCGCTTGAATTTTAAGTGGATCGACAATCACAAGTTAATTTTTTTGGTTCATTAAATGGAAGTGTAGATATTATGCTACCCTGCCATCTCAGTAAGGAAATATTGCCTCATTGATACACCACATGATTATCTAAAAAGGATCCTACCACATCTATTTCGGGACTGAAACTAATGTCTCATTATGTATAAGTGGTGTTAGGAGTATGTTTAACACTAATGTCCTTTCTTTTTCCTTTGTTTATGGGAGACACACCATATAAACCTTTAAGACCATAACAAAATGATTTCTAGATGATTCATGGGAATTTCAAATGGGGAGAGGCCTTGGCCTCCCTTAGTCCTTGTGTAGTTACGTCTTTGATAGATGATAATGGGAGACGACTTCTCCGCATTTGCCGAGAAAACTACATGCACCCCAGTTGAGTTTTTTCAGGATATGCTGGGGTTGCTATGTTTACACCCTTGCTCACATCCTATTGTGTGAGACCTACCTCTGGGTCTCACACAAATGATCGGAACCGCTCTACTTGTTTAGAGTATTTTTTTAATGGTGTTAATGAAAAATTTGCTCAGTCAAATACCAATAAATGCTCGATTGATTCGTTCAAGTTTCAGTTCCTGACTCGAATGGATCAAAACTTTGACAAACTTATCAAAGTTTTACCGATATCTAACTGAGTTGATTTTTTTCAAGAACCCTTAAAAAAATATTCTAGACAAATTGCACAGCTCTAATCATTCGCGTAAGACCCTGAGATAGGTTCCATATAATGGGGTGTGAGCGAGAGGGTGTGAGATTAGAGTTATTGTTCGCAGGGTCTCAATTATTAGTTTAATTTGGTGCAAAAAAAATTAAAAATTTAATTTAAAAGTACTTTATTTTGTGATCCGAAGGATATTGCAAAACAAGCCAACAATGTCAAATTCTTAAAAGTATAAAAAATTTCAAAATTTTTTGTAACGAATTAAAGATCTCAATTAGTATTTTAATTTGGTGCCAAAAAAATAAAAAATTATGTGCGAAAGTACTTTATTTTTTGATCCGAAGGAAATCGCAAGGGTTCGTAAAACATTTAAAATGGAATTAATAGTCAACGTGAGCGAGGGGTAAGGACCAACGGTATAAAAGAGGATAATGGGATAATTTTACTGGTGGTATTGAGGTGCACTAAATAATAACACCCTCTTTCCTAGTTATTAATTAGTACTCCTTCAGGGGCATAGAGGGGTATACTCCTCCCAAAAAATTTGTCAAATCATCCAGTAAGTAGTGGGACCAGGATAAAACTTGGGTATAAGTTATACCTTTTTTAACCCTTAGGCCTTGCTTGGATGCATCCAAACCCCCAAAAAAAAAAAAAAAAAAAGACCGGGTGTAAAATGTGGGCCCCAGTGCATTTGCTGAGTTTGGAAACCCAAACTTCTCCCCCCCTCTTCGTTTTCACCCCCTCTTGCCATTATCGCGTATCCCTTCCTCTCCCTGATAATTTTCGGGCAGCCTCAGGCCTCCCCAAAAATTATCCCGCTGAAGACCCTGTGATTTTTGACGTTTCTAGCCCTCCTTATCCCCCTTGAGCAAGCCTCACAGCTCCATCTCTGTGTTGTAGCCATTATTTCGACCAGAGAAGAGTGCGATTTTGGCGATTTTGGGCAAGAAGAGTGCGAGTTGTGCGAGTTCGTTTAATATCTCGTTTGAGCACTCAGGTATGGGTTACGAACTACATTTTCTGTGGGTGTGAGAATGGATTTCGTTGTTTTTTATGCTGTTTCTGTCGATCTAGGGTTTTCAGATCGACTGGGTTGAGTCGATCTACTGTTGTTTCTGGGTTGAGTCGATCTGGTTTGCATTTTGCATAAATTTTTGTATTTTTAGTGTCTCTCAACAGATTTATGCTTTGTGATTTGTGGTTTCTGTTTATTTATTTGTATTTGTATGGTTTTTTGTACTATTTTTTGCTCTTTTTTTAGGGTTTTGTTACTGATATTGTCTATGTATACGATGATGTAGTGTTTGTGTGAATGATATTAAATTTTTTCTTTGTTGGTTTATGGAAAACAGGCCGTAAACATACGTTTAATAAGGAAGAGCAGTTAAGAAATGTGAAAAACAGCCCTTTAAACATATGGAAACAGTCGTTGAACATATAATGGAAAACAACAGTTAGCTTGTACTGTATACATTGTGAGGAAGGTGTAATATGTGTGTGTGTGTTTGTTAAGAAATGTGTGTGTGTTTGTGTGTTTTCCGAAAAAACGAGGTGTATGAAGTGTTACTCATTAAACCGTTTGTTAGCATTTTAGGATGGCAAGACTAAACAGAAAAGAATTAAGGAGAAGAGAAGAAAAAGAGGCAATCGTTGCATTAACAACCTTCATTCATGCTGCACTGGGGATGTTCCGCCTATACTTATTCATCCTATACACTGCACAATACCCCCGCCCCGAGTGTGCGCAGAATCCTGACTACTACCAAACACAAGTCAATGCCGTCAATAGGCTCGTAAATGGTAATGAGGTTGAATGCCACGAGCAGTTGAGGGTAAATAGGCGTACATTTTTTAGATTGTGCTGTTTAGTTCAAAGTGTTGGTTTAGTGGACTCGAGGTTCTTATGTGTGGAGGAGAGGGTAGCTATATTCCTGTGGATCGTCGCGCACCATACAAAACAAAGGCGTACCAAACATCAGTTTTGGAGATCGACTGAAACGATAAGCAGGCATTTCAATGCCGTACTCCAAGCTGTGTTGCGCCTCCCTAGAATGCTCCTAGTTACTCCCGAACCCGTACCTGCAAATTACGATGACAACCGATGGAGTTGGTTTCAGGTACACTTGTATATTACGAAGGTCGTACGTATTCCTTTTTGTTTCCTCAACTCCATCATATGTACGTACTTGCAATAACACACTCTTCAATTGTCGTAGAATTGTTTGGGGGCTTTGGATGGGACATTTGTTCCAGTTAACCCCCCCGCAGCTGACAGGCCACGGTATAGGTCCAGGAAGGGTGAGCCTGCGACAAATGTTTTAGGTGTTTGCACTCGAGACCTCCAATTTGTGTTTGTCTTGTCTGGATGGGAAGGGTCGGCCACTGACTCAAGAATCCTCAGAGACGCAATCGCAAGACCCAATGGTTTGAAAGTACCCCGTGGTATGTTACAATTTCAATCCACTACTTTTATGAACCCTCCCATAAACTGTTTCAATGTCGTAACTTCCCTTCGTTACAGGACATTACTACCTTGTCGATGCCGGATACACAAACGGGGAGGGTTTCCTAGCACCGTACCGTGGTCAACGATATCACCTTAACATTTGGAGGTAAGGTCACATGCCGGCTAGCAAAGAGGAGTACTTCAACATGAAGCACTCCGCTGCGAGAAATGTCATTGAGAGAGTGTTCGGTGTCTTGAAAATGAGATTTGCAATATTGAGGTCTCCATCGTATTACCCGATCCGAACTCAATGTCGTATCGTGACAGCATGTTGCCTTCTCCATAACCTCATTAAAAGAGAGATGCCCAATGATCCGATTGAGTTGGAGTACACGCGATGGGAACAAGATCACCTCCACGATGTCGCGGTAGATGATGATCGACTTACAGAAATACAAACTTCCAATGAATGGACCGTCGAGAGGGATGCGTTGGCTACTACCATGTATAACCATTGGCTAGCAAATGGTGGGGGACAAGAGGTGGAACCCCCATGAATGACGGACTTTTTCTAAATGTACTTGTATTAACATGTATGTGTACTAACAACTTATTGTTGACAATTTGTGTTTGTATTAAGTGTTTTAAGACCTTGTACTCTATACATTCTGATGTCTATGGTGTTTCAATTGGTATACCATGAATCGTGAAACATTGTAATTGTAATGGCTTTAGGTTCCGTATTTAATAATTCATGTCGTTCTGCATTTTATTGTTGGCAAACTGCTATTCATTTGCAGTTATGGCTAGCCAACAAGACACCCAAGAAGTCAATGTCTCTACAACTACCACAAAAAGGACCCGTAGGGTGTGGAGGAAAGCAGAGGAGGATGCCCTAATGAAAGTGATGGTCAATGAGATTTCGGATAAGTGGACTGCCGAAAATGGCTTTAGACCCGGTTTCTTTACCTTGATAGAGAAGGAGTTGGAGAAATTGTTGCCGGATAGTCAAATTAAGGCCTCCCCCCACATTGACTCCAAGGTGAAGTATTGGAGACAATTGTACCACAAAATCACTGACATTGTTAATCTTAGTGGGTTCGGTTGGGACAATGTCAATAAACGTGTGGATGTGGAACAAAGCGTGTGGGACGAGTTCGAAAAGGTAACTCAATTTGTTTTGTTATGCTTATAAGGCATACTAATTGTGAAACTATGTGTTTGTGTCCCGCCGTCCCTAATTTGGAAATGTTTGTGTAGGCCCACCCGAAGAAGGCCAAAGAGGTCTACGGGAAGCGTTTCCCATACTATGAAGAATGGGTTATTGTCTTCGGAAAGGATAGGGCGACCGGGGCTGGGGCGGAGGATCCAACACAAATGGAGGAATCAATTCCCCCTACTCAAATTGAAGAAGATTTTGGGGTGCCCGAGGATGGTGGTGGTGGACAAGGCATAGGAAGCGATTTCTATGAGCCTTTGTTTGATGAACAATTTCTAAATTCACCATATTCCACCATGGGTAACACTCCTATGGGATCCACCCCCCGCATGTCCACGGCTTCGGATTCACCAAACATGAGTGACACTCCTATGGGATCCACCCCCCGCATGTCCACGGGTTCGGGTTCACCAAACGTTGCCCGACGTATGTCAATCCCAACGTCCACCACGCCTCCGGCCAATGCTTCAAGTAAAAAGGGAAAGAAGAGAACAAGGATGGGCGATGAGGACAAATTGGACATGTGGTGCGAGAAGAGCTTGGTGACTATGGACAAATTGGCCGACAAATTGGGGTATGAGAAAGAGATATCCGCTCGCCGGGCAACGATTCCTCCCTTGCTAGAAAAGCTTGACCTTACATTGAGACAACAATTCAAGCTGGCTGCCATTATTGGTGAGAAAGACGAGAGAGTCGACCAATTTCTAAACACCCGGGATGAGCTCAAGCAAGCTTGGGCTGAGGCGGTCCTCGACGGTCACGTGTAGGGAATGTTGGGAAAGTTTGTAAATTTTTGGGAATGGCTAACAATTCATGATACTTTAAGTTAGGCCATATGTTGTTTGTAATAGATACGTTAACTAACGCGTACTTCTATATGGCATTTGATGTGTACATGCCTTTTTGATGGAAACTTAACTTTGTTTCCTTTTTGTATATGTATTAATTCGAACAAGTACTTATTGTGTAATGATGTAATGGCAGGTTATATGAGCACCTTCAATGTGGTACTCTGTTTTTATTGTGTAAAGGGCAATGATGATAGAATTAGTTAGTATGTTTGTACTTCGAAAAGAAGGCTAGTTACCTTGGCGGGGCAATGAAAATTGCAGCCACTGCGTACCCTTATGATATATATTGAAAATTCTGAGCCCTTTGTACCATACCTGTACTATTTTGACTTGAAGGACCAGTTTCATTGCAAATGTGGGCCTGTTAATGTACTATTTAGGTGTGTGTTTGTGGGAGTGCATGTGTGTTTTTGTGTGTTAAGGCCAGTGATGAATTATGAGGCCATTTTTGTTATTGTATCAGTTAATGGGAACTGCTCTCTGTTTCTCTGTTGGTTCTAGCTGCTGTTGTTGCATACTGCTATTTGTTATGCTTTAACTGGGCTGTCATGCACAAGTTGAGATATTGTTGCCTCTGTTTCTGTAGTCTTTGTCTATCTCATAGTGCACTAATGTTCAAATGTGACCTTCTGATGGGTGGTGATAGTGCAGTAATGTTTCTCTATTGGTGTGTCTGAGTACACACCAAATTGCCAATGATGACCAATCTGAGGCTTGCCAGGGTGGTATAAAATTTGAGCCTTGTGTGTGTGAAATTGGGGTGTATTTCAGTGTTTGGTGCTGCTGTTGTTGCATTCTCAATGTGTAGCCATGTTGGGGGGTTTGGTTGCATTAAAAAAGGCCTTTTTACTTTCATGTGTGTCTACTCAGGTTTTGTTACTTTAAAAAAAGGGGTTTGTACTGAGGTTTCTACTTTCATGAGCAATCTGAGCCTAAATGAGGTTATAACATGGCAGTGAAGAAACTTTTCTGAGCCTCTTTCTGTGCTTCTTAGCAAGTTCAGGTGCTCAAGTTTCTGTGCAAGTGCAGGTGCTCAAGTGTGTTGTAGTGCAGTGCAAAACATGACTGCAGGTGTGTGTAGTGCAGTGCATGAGTGCAGGTGTGTGTAGTGCAGTGCATGAGTGCAGGTGTTCCAGTGCATGAGTGCAGGTGTGGCAGTGCAGTGCAGTGGAGTGCATGAGTGCAGGTGTGTTATCTATTAGGTGCACATGTTAAATTAGTTTTTCAATATGCCAATGATGAGAAAACCTGAGGCTGATGTAATTCTAATTTCTGACCTGCAGTGTGTGAGTGTAGTGCAGGTGCTGCAAGTGAATGTGTTTGGTGTAGTGTGTGAGTGTAGTGCAGGTGCTGCAAGTGAATGTGTGGTTAAGGGCAGTGCCTGAATTTCTGTAGTTGGAGTGATGATGATTATTGATTTGCTACTGCTGCTCCTGAATTTCTGTGGTTAGGGGCAGTGGCTGAGGCCAGTGATGCTTGGGCTGAGGCCAATTATGTTGTTGCATTCTTATGGTATCCTAGTTGGGCATGCATTACCTAGGGCATGGCATCTTCTGTTATAGCTGTTGTTTGTGTGTGTGTGTGCATGTGTTGGCTATGATGTTATTTCTGAGCCACTGGGAATTGTGTGAGTGAGTGCCACCATTTGTGCAGGTGTATGTGTGTGTGCATGTGCTGCTGCTGTCTGGGCAAGTGTGTTCGTGCAAGTGTAGTGTAGTTTCAATCTGGGCAGTGACTCTTTCTGGTTTGTGGGCACTGCAGTGCAATGCTCTCTGTTTCTGGGCAGTGCAGTGCTCTCTGTTTCTGGGCTATTACCAGGTTGGCACTGACTGTTTCTGTTGTACTGGTGGTGCATGTATGCACTTGGCATGATTACATTTATCTGTTGTTGTTGTGTGTTCAATAGAAGAGAGTTTGTGTTGAATTATATGATCCTAGGTAGTGCTGTTGTTTACACATACACATTAAAAGAGAGTTTGTAGCTGCTGCAACTTGGGATATCTAGTTTTGTTATCCTATGAAGGGACTTTAATATTGGCTGTGATGACTTGTTTCTCAGCCTTGGACATGCATGTGTGTAGTTCAATTCTGGGCAATGATGTAGTACCAATTCTGAGCCACTGATTCTGGACCGTTTTGATGTTATTCTAGGCAGTTTTGATCTAATTCTGGGCAGTGGTGAAGTTATTCTAGGCAATGATGAAGTTATTCTGAGCCAATTATTTAAAACAAGTTTGTGAGTTGTTATTATGATAACTTAGTGCTGCTGTTGATGTTGGACCTGTTTGAGGCATGAGTAATGTTATTTCTGGGCTGTGTAACCTGTTTGAGGCAAAATCAAGTATGTGTTAGTGAAATTGTAGGCTTTGTTAGTGTTAACCTGTTAACATGTTTGAGACTTCAATTCTGGGCTGTGTTTTGTTTAACCTTTTTTAGCCTATATCTGGGCTGTTTGGTGTATCTTTGTTCTGGGATGTGTTTTGTTTAACATTTTTTAGCCTATATCTGCCCAATGTAGGTTGAATTATGGCCTACAGTATGTGGGGTGTTCCTGGGCAGTGATGAATATTGAGCTCATACTGATTGAATTTGGTGATTGAGTTTTGTGTTTCGATCTGTGATTTATGCATCTGTATCATGTGATTTCCACATTTGTGCTCTGCAAGCTCAGATTAATGGTGGTGATCTGCAACCCCACATTTTAACTCAAGTGCTGGTAAAGCTTTAACGTGGGTAAGTTCTGGTAATGTTGTTATTACTTCCATTACTATTGTGTTCACCGGGGTACTTCTGAACACCAGTTTGATTTTTTCATTGGGGTACACTTCTAAACCAGTTTGGGTGGGATACATTCTGAACACTGAATGTTTCCTTCACTGGAGTACTTGTTTTTCTATTTGGCTTTCCTGCATTTTGAACTCTGAATTTATTTGAGCGTGCGACCCACGTTTATGACCCACTTCTGAACATGTATATGGTGGTACTTATGTATGTCTATCCCAAGCATTTGTGGCAATGATGATTGACCTGGGCAATGATGATTGAATTATTCAATTTGTGATGTTATGAAGGTACTACCGTGGCGGGGCAATCGTTTTTGCAGCCATTGAGTAGCAGCCTTATGTTTCCTTAAGTCAAGTCTGAGCCCATTACCTAGTAAACATGTAAATCTGAGCCCATTTTTTTTTTTTCATTTTTTGGACATGTCAACATTGTGACTCTTCACTGTTTTTTTGTTCGTTAATACTTCGCTTGTTATTAGTAGTGATGGCAGGGAAGAAAGCCTACTACGTTGTATTTGTCGGGAGGAGACCCGGTGTATATGAAACATGGGCAACCTGTAGCGAGCAAGTGAATGGGTATTCAGGTGCTATTTATGAGAAGCATGGTACATGGGATGAGGCGAACGCCGCTCTCCGTGATTATTTTGAAAGCATTGCTGGGAGAAGGCCAAATGTCCTCGAGCGAAATTTGGAAGATCGAGCACCAATGCTTATCCCAATGGAAGGTGTCGTTAATGAGGAGGGACGAAGACTTTGTAACCAAACAACATGCGTAAAAGCGACATGGTTCTTACTCGGTGCAGTAATGGCAACTATAATCCAGCTTGTGGTGAGGAATTTGTTAGTTTTTAGTATGCAATTGTACGTAATAATATAATTGTACTCAATGTACTGATTAACTTTGTTACTATTTTGTAATGAATGGTTGTATTTTCATACGTTCGAATATGTATGAATTTCTATGGGCCTACCATGTGTGATACACTTGGGAATACTTATGAATTTCTTCCTTCCATGGAAAAACACTTGTTAAATTTGTCAATTTGTTCATTTATTAATTATTGCGTTGGGTAGTAAACTAACAATAGATAGACCAACAAGTAATACAAAAATTTAAATTGAATTTTTTTTAAGACAACCAACCATTCAAATGAATTTATAAAAATGAAAAAAAAAAAAACGTTTTTCCCAAAAAAAAAAATTCTTCAAAATTATTATTTTCAATCACGTAATTTAATATAGCTTGAAATTGTCCAACATTTATAATTTAGATTAACTTTTGTAATTATATAATTAATTTAATGCATAATCAAAATTTGTTATACCAAAGGGCAAAATAGACATTTGACAGCTTTTTCCATTATTTACCCCCTCTTATTTATAAAACAACCAAACCAAGTCAAAAGTTATCCCCCTGTATAATCCACCATCCAAACTATCTACTTTTTTATCACCCCTTCATAAACATCACATCAATGTGGGTCAACCCTCCAAAAATAATACCCCCTCTTATCTTATACCCCCTTTAAAACTTATCCCCCTGAAATTTTAGCACCATCCAATCGGGGCCTTAGGTGGTCGATTTATCTCGGCACGATTCCCTATTATACATATGGAGAGGGCTTTTGTTGGTACCGCGATTATACCTAACTGCCCTCTCTATATGTAAACCCACGTGGCTTTCCTTCATTTTGATATTAATTTTTTATGTCCTTTGTAATTTTCTTCAGATTAAAAAATAAGATGCATTTGTACATAAATTTTTATTATTTTTTGCATCAAAATACACTACTAATAGTGATCTTTAATTTGATGCGAAAAAATTTAAAAAATTATGTACAAAAGTATTTCACATTGCTAGCTTGTTAGGTTTACTTCGGTGGTTTGTTAGCTTCGCAATTTTCTTTGGATAAAGAAAAGTACTTCCGTGCATATTATTATTTCTTTGCACCAACATAAGACACTAATAGTGGAAAATTTCTAGGAAAGTATTTCACATTGCTACCTTGTTAGGTTTACAATTTTTCGGGCAAAAAACGAAGCACAGTTGCTCATAATTTTTTGATTTTTTTACCAAGCACCATGGATACCACTAGTTCAAATCACAAAGGCTATTACAGCTTTATTGAACCACAAAAGGAAATTTAAGCATAAAAGATGAAAATAAACGCTGACAGAAAACACGATTGCATTTAGCAAATTTGGGTCTCCTAATAAGTCCTGTCATGGCCATACTTGCCGTCCTCATTCTTCGTTAGGAGAGGGGTTTCCCACAGATATATCACCTTCAATAGTCGTCTCCCCGATCGATGAACTTCCTCGAACCCGCACACCATGTCCGACAGTCGTGTTCGCAATCGATACAACTCCAGTATTCTTGTTATTAACTGATACGTTACCTCCAATCTTAGTATTCCCAATCGATAGCCTGTCTCGTCTTTTCGTGTCCCCAAATAGTACACCATGTCCGATAGTCGTGTTCCCAATTAATACACTTCCCTGCGGCTGTTTGGGTTGTTTGGCTCTCAACTTTTCCCAATCTGATACAATGAAGTCCTCTGCGGTTCCACCGGCTACTAAATATCCATTGAAACCACAAATGGATTGCCAGACCCACCGTATCGACACTGTAAATTGACGACAGTATCACCATCCTTGTTGAGGGAGGGCTTGATCGACGTACAATTTTCTTTAGTTGCGTCTTCTTGTGGTTCGTTCGCCTGTGCAACAATAATATTGTTCTGCTTACCCCCACAGCTCCAGTATTTGCCGGTGTCACAGCATCTTATGTGGACCAGTCCACTGTCTGACTTTGCCTTCACAATTTCGTGCTTCACGCCTTTGCTAGCAGCCACCTTTGCATCGAATTTCATGGTGCTATCTGGCCCAGTTGGGTACAAGTACTTATTGTTGGAATGTGAGTTGAACGCCACAAACTTTGAAAACTCCATTCTCTCTCTCTCTCTCTCTCTCTCTCTCTCTCTCTCTCTCTCTCTCTCTCTCTCTCTCTCTCTCTCTCTCTCTCTCTCTCTCTGTGTAATAACAAAGATTGCTTTCTCAATATAGAGTTCAAAAACGCGTTCTATTGTTTCGCTATCACAAAATTTGTGAGGGCATGAATACCTGGGGCAGCTCCTACTGAGGGATTAATTTAAATCATTTGTCAACTTTCCATATTAGCCAATCATTCTTTATAGTGTGCGTTTTAAGAGAGCTAACTTCGCTGCTTAAGTTCCAAAAAAAAAAACCAATTTTAATATATTCTCTATCTTATAAAACTCTCCCCCTCTCTCTCTCTCTCTCTCTCTCTCTCTCTCTCTCTCTCTCTCTTCTAAATTCAACTTAGGCATGTGATCATTCCTGCGCAATGGTTTTTAAGAGAACACTTAATAAATAACATTACTGAAAAATTGATTGTTAGTGCCAACAATTTTATCACTAGGTTGTCACTAAAAGTGTATTGTTAAAGTATTTAGTAAAATTTTTTTAGTGAGTTGTCAATAATTCTGTAATTAATGACATCTTAGTACAAAAAAATTGTTACTGAATACTTTTAGCAACACATTTTTAGGGACACGTTGTTGTCACTAAAACTCAATTTACCTTGTAGTGTAACTTCAATAATAAATAAAATATGCAACTTGCATTCAGCTTTAAACTTAATAGAAATCAAAGACTTTTGCTTGCTAGCAAGTTGCTTGTCATGATCAATTTTTCAATAAAATAAAAACAAGAGCCTTACTTGCTCACATTGCTAGGCTATAATAAAGACATATATAATAAACTACGTTAAAAGATATGTGGCCGGTAGAACTAACTGTTCATGAAAGGGCAAGAAAAATAACATGCTACTAATTACAAAAGTGAATTAGTAGCATACGTAAAATAAGTAACCAGAAAGTAACACTGAGATCATTGCATACTTAAGCAAGCAATAAGTGAATTACCATGCATCATTATTAATCGCACCTACATAGTTCGAATGCATATTTTATAAACTCAAATAAGGGAACTTTTTTAATAAAGTTGACTAGAAGTCGACGGAAATTGAGAGATTTCCGACGGGAGGTGATGTCGTCGAAACAAAAACATCTTTTCATGACGGCAAAAGACTGCCAATGCAAATTAGTTGACGAAATTTGCATTTTTTTTTCTAGTACTGTGGGGGGATTAATAGTCGAATCCCATCTCCAGTCCCCGAAACAAACACACCCTAATTAATTGCATACCAAAAGTTTAAAACAGAGAGAGCGCAAATGTAAGAGAGAGTAGATTGAATAATAAAGCTTGCAAGAAAGTTTAAGTTACGCCAATTAGGAGGTAGCCTCTGTTGGCAGGATTAGATAATAGTAAAATTTTATTTGCACGACAGTTTTAAATTAGGCCTATTTATGTGGATCTTGGCAGGATTAAATAATAAAGTACTCTTACTCGCATTAAAGTTTGTTAGAACTTGTACTTATATGGAGAGGTACCAAGAAGTTATAGTAAATGGGCTAGATGAGGAGCAGAGTGAGAGAAGCAAAGCGATCGAACGGAGAACTCTTGCTCCCGTGGAGGCACCCAGTTCTTGGGGAACTATGTAAATCTTATGTCGAATCTTTTACTATTTTTGTGTTCTATATTGTGGGTGATTGATTTTCGCTAACAAAGTATAAACTATTCCTCATTCTTGTTAGGCGGTCGAGGGAGACCACATCGAATGGATTTGAATCAAATACTCTGCCTAAGAACGTCCGGACCAGGACATCGTGCGTTGAAGTGGAATAAAACCCAAGGCTACCACAAGTTGAATGGCTCGGATTATTAGTGTGGGACTTCTAGACATATGGAGTAGTGTTTTCTTGTGTGCCTTTTTTTATGTCCCTAGAACCGGCTATATATATGTTGGAGACATTTCAAGTAAGGGCTCCCTTATATAGACTATGGTGTGGGAATTTTCCGTTAGGGATTGAATTTCAATGATCCGAACCTTTAGATATGTTTAAGAGCATCCCCATTTGGCTACCTATATTAGCTTTTAAGTTAATATAGGGAGTCAAACCCCCCAAAATCCACAAAAATCAAGCTCTCTATTCCGCCTCCTCAAATAATTTTGCTACAGTGCCTACTCAAATTTGAGTAGGCACTGTTCACGCACTTCTTCTTTTTTTATTATTTCTTCCGGGTGCTTTTTCCCTGGTTGGCGCGTCCAGAATAGAGAGAGGGAGGAGAACACGTTTTAAACACATCTAACGGTTCAGATTGTCGAAATTCAATCATGAACAAAAAATCTAGCACCGTAGAATTTAAGGGAGTCTTTATTAGATATTTGTTGTATATATATATATACCCACCCCTCAGAGTTTTGGCCATTGGTGGTGCTCTCTGACTTCTTAGCCCAACACCGAGAAATGGCAAGCCAAAAAGTGCAGTTGAGCTCTGCTCTACCTGACCTAAGCTCGGTCTTGCTCCGAATATTTTGTGATGGTATGAATTTTTATCCAACATAACATATTAATCCCTTTGTCCATTTTTCTGTGTTGATATTTCCATTTTTGGATTGATGACTCTTAATAAGTGTGTCGTTTGAATACGTTAAAGTTTACACAATTATCATTTTTGTTCTTTTGAAAAGTTAGTGCGTAAAGAGTTAATGAATAAAAGTGGAGGATAATTTTGGAAAGTGAATGTAAAAATTGATTGAGAGGTGTACTGATGATATTTCTTTAACAAATTCGATTTATGAAGACCGCAAATAGCTGTGGTCGGCCCAACATCCATGTTGTCCCTTCGGGGACAGCACCTTCCGCGTTTCAAGTCCCCTTGTTTTCTCTAAAACATACACATAAATGGTCGCATGGCTTGTTGAATTCTGAAACCACCATCACAGACGAGCGTGCGGGGGTGGGGTGGTGATATTGTGAATATTACTGATTAACCACTTGCACGCCAAAAGTCATTGATTGCTACCATTTTAACTTTCAATACATGTTGTATAAGTTATTTGTGAATTATTTATTTTCTACAAAACATATCTTAATCAATGGTCACATAGCTTTTTCAAATTCGGATTATAGCACAAAATAGAGCGTGAGAAAGATAGAGGCGCGCGCAATATCATATTATCAGCTATACCATGCATTAATAACAGTAAATAAATAGTTGCTCATATTATTTACTTGGACCATCGATCGAATAGAAATAGTTGTCGTCCTAGGTATACCATTACACAAGTGTAGCCTTTTTTTTTTGGAGATGTTTTATCATACAGTCCAGCGTGGCAACGCAAATAATTATTGAACAATTAAACATGACTAGCAACTTGCTAGCTAGCAAGTCTTTGATTGCTATTAATAATTTTAAAGTTGAATGAAAAGTACATACGTTTCTTAATGATCGAAGTTATTTAATGAGTAATTGTTCTCACTAAAAACATTGCATTGGTGGTCACACGCCTCAGTTGAATTGAAAACCTAACAAAGAGAGAGATGGTCACATTCCTCAATTGAATTTAGAACGTAAGAGTATGGTCACATGCCTTGGTCGAATTTAGAACCTAGCAGTGATGGTCACATGCCTCAGTTGAATATAACTCGTTTCGAGTACTACTCATCAAAGGATAGTGATAATGCCGAAATTGTTCTTGTCGGTGCCAAAACTGGTTTTGTCCGTGCCAAAACTCCGATGCATAAAATACTTATACTCTACACATAGTATAAGCCTACTATAGTACTATGCACTAAAGTTTTGAACCTAACAAAAATAGTCTTTGGCAATATCAGTGTTTTGAACTTTTTTATATTTTAAGCCGTTGGATTTAAAACAACAGTTGTAATTCCTTTTCCCCGGAGCTCTCATGGGTCAAGCTGGGAGATGGCTCTAATCCACAGTCAAGAACCATTGTACCCCATCAGTTAATTTTCCATCCCAAAGTCAATGCTTGCTACTGCAGCTGATTTTGAGAACCAAATACCCGTTGCCATCCTTATTCTACCTCCGATCCCCAATTGGAAATTTCTTCCCCATCCCCACCTCCATATCCAAAAGGGATGACAATCCACCATACCCACCTCTCATTGGGGATCGGGTATATTCGGATAATCCATATCCAAACTAGTGAACAAGAAAGAAAGAACGATAAGATCTACACAAAAATAATTTTTGTGTCCTACAATAACCAAAAAAAAAAGGAAAAGAAAAACCATTTAAAACAAAATAAAATAGAAAGTTGTAAAGAAATATCGTCCAACAAGATTATATTAAATTTCAACAACTACCATCATGAAACTTTTTTTAACACTTAAGTCTGTAACAATGTTCACAAATTATACATATATGCACACTTATATACACACACATACATATACATTTGTATATACTATATGAATGCATATATACAACTTAGAACGGGGCGGATATGGGTATTCGGAGATGGGTATCACAAAATTAAACCTGCTCCATGTTCTATCGGGGATTCTTTAAGTTCCACCATACCCGCTCCTATTGGAGGAAAATTTGAGTAATATCCTCCTCCAAATATACCGGGGCGGAGCGGATATCCATTACGTTCGGGGAATTTGCCATCCCTTTAATACACTAATTGGTAATAAAAAAACACGCCTCATCCCTCTGAGATTCCATGCACAAACTATACCGCATCTCTCTCTCTCTCTCTCTCCACTACGAATGGGCAAACTTACCGATAACCATAAACAAAGACCTGTCAATTTTCTACTCATAGTCCCATAAACAAAGACCTGCCAATTTACTACTCATGGTCCCATCTGTAGGAGTAGGTAGCTTTTGAAGGGTAAACTTACTCTCTCCGTCCCAATTTAAATGCTTCCTACGGTTATGCGTGTTTTATTAAAAATTTTGTAGTTTTCATTCTATAATGTATTTTATATGCAATATGGATCTTATTTGATAGATCTCAATTAGTTCTATTAGACAAAATTTTAAAAAACTTTGAAAACATTACCGATAAAAAGATAGATGTTTAAAAATAGCACGGATATTTGTAGGAAGCATTCACAACTACTGGGGTGCATGCAGTTTTCTAGGCAAATGCTCCCCTCGTACATGGAATCCTAGTTTCGTCCCTGTCATCTATACTTTTTACATATCTGCCACAAAATAGATAAATAAAAATGTCTTTTACGACGCAATTTCCTATTACATGCCTCAGTTTGAATTTAGAACCTAACAATGATGATTGGTAACATGAATCAATTGTTTGTTTTTTTTGTCAGTTGAAATGTTGAATGTAATTGACTTTTAGTATTAATCAAAAGCCATCTTTATTATCTTACTAAAAAACAGATCATTATTTTAAATTTTTTAGGGTAATTATCAGTAACCTGAGATTTCTGACACAAACACATACCTCCCCTGAGGTTTCTGAAATGACACTGACCTCCATTGCTTTTGTTGAAAATATCGAGATACCCCCTTGCCGTTACTTTTCCATTGATGGCGTTAACTTTAGCAAGAAAACTACCAAAATACCCTTCTAACTTTCCCCAAATAAATAAATTCTACCAAATTATTTTTTCTAAAACAAAAACCTTATCTCTTTTTCTTTTGTGAAATTTTTTTGGATAATGAACTTAACTTTACTAGACAATGGACATTAGTGGAAAAAGAATTGATTTTTTCACTTGAAAACAATTAGGTTAATTTTTATTTTGCCAATATATTATTTTTTATATATTTTTTGGTTTGTCTCAAACAAAATGATCAATGAAATTAAATAAATAGACTCATGTTATTAAGCCAAAACTATGTAGCAAAAAAAATCCATTACTTGGCTTGCTGGGCTTTATAACTTTTTGAAAGATTATAATAAAAAAAGTTATTGTTTTTTAAATTTTTATTATAATGTTATTTTGTTTTTCGGTTTGTCTCAACCAAAATCATCAATATAACAAAAATAAATAAACTCGTGTCAATAAAATTCATATTAAGCCTAGGGCTGCACATCAGTCGAATTTTTCGAGTTCGGGTCGAATTTGACCCGACCCGCCCAGCGATCGGATTTAGGAAACTAGACCCAACTCCAACTGAAAGATCTATCAGGCTCTGACCGAATGCCAGTCGGGTTGGTCGGATTGATAAACCCAAACAGTTCCTCCATTCCCGGGAAAACAGAAGAAGACAAGTAGGCTTTTGTGGAGCCCCGTGCCCACTTCCCACTGACTTGTCCCCAATTTCTTTCTTTTTCCTACTTTTTCTCTTTTTTTTCTTCTTCTTTCGTTGGAAACATCACCAAATGGGCTGTCATCAAAACCCGGTAAATTCTACTTCTTTTCTATATATATATATAGAGAGAGAGAGAGAGAGAGAGAGAGATAAGGAAAAAGGGAGAAGTTTATGCAAATGATAAAGACTAATAAGGGAGACAAAAACTTTGATAAAGATAATTAGTTTGGTAGTAGCAGTATTAAATGAGAGAAATTTTTACTTTAAATTCTTTTTTATGTGGCATCATCAATTTCTGTTAGTTCTTTAACAGAATGCTAACGGAAAAAGGTCTAGGGGGAATCTTGATATAGTCAATAAAAGAAGGGGGGGTCAGTGTCATTTCAGAAACCTAAGAGAAGGTATGTGTTTGGTTCAGAAACCTCAAGGGAGGTTACTGATAATTACCCAATTTTTTACATTTCTAGTAGTTGGATCTAAATCAAAGGCTGTGATTGCTTTATGCTTTTTGTCAAACTTGGAGATGTCTTTAATTTCAGGTCAGTTTATACTCTCTCTCTCTCTCTCTCTCTCTCTCTCTCTCTCCACTACAAATGGGTTCAATATTCAAATGGCGCCTCGTTAAACACATTCTGAATTTCGGAAGCGATCTTGGCATTTTCTGAACATCAGGTAAGTCTCCTCCCATTATCTCTTTCCTTCTGGTCCCTGTACTATTTCACCTAGCTCTTCTCCTTGGGGAATGAGTTCATAGCGTGATTTGCCGTTTTAATTTCCATGTGATTATGTTCTACCTGGGTTTTTTAACTTGATGTTTGTTTCCAAAATACAAAATGAATCATACCTTTACGCTTTTTGGTCCACTGATACTCTCTCTCTGCGCGCGTGCATGTGTGTGATGTTTCAAGTGGAAATCAATTAAACTCTGGTTTTGGGTGGTTATGCCTTCAACCCCGAATCCTATGACGGTAAACCACAAAAAGTAGAGGAAGAAAATTTTCTACGTTGTTCTTTCTTTTTTTTTTTTTTTTTTTTCTCTGTTTTAGGTCTCTTCCTAACGCACCCAAATAAATATTAATTCAACGAACAAAAGCTAAGTGCGAAGTAAATTAACCAAAACTATGGAAACCAAACGTGAGAGAGAATGAGAGAAAAATCAAACGAAAGGAGAGAGACACACAAATTCATGAGGTTCGGCATTGCTTTGGGGTGTAAGTTTAATCCACGGACAGTCGATTATGGCTTCACTAAAACAAATAAGAATTCTTAGAGAGCTAGAAAGAAGAATCTGCAAAATTCTTCTACCAAAGCCAAAACAAAATGGCAAATCTCTCAAACCCTAACCCAATGCCTAATATTTGTCTCCCACACTAGGTAAGAGGCATAATACCAATATTTGTCGCAAAAGATAAGTTGTCTACCAAAAAGAGAAAATCCAAAGAACCAAGAAGAACTATACGAAGCCTAGAACAAAACCTATGCTCTGATACCAGTTTATTATGCAGTGGGACCCCAAAGACTTAAATGCACCCAATGAGACAGATGTGGTTATTAATTATTGATCCAAAGAACGAAAGCTAAGTGCAAGGTAAACCAAACGCGAGAGAACGGGATAGAGACACAAAACCAAACGAGAAAGAGACACAAAGACTTACGTGGTTTGGCCTTACTATATGGTATGTAAGCGTAGTCCATAGGTAGCCGATTGATGACTTCACTAACAAAATCACTACCAAATATGAATGCTAAAATAGCTAGATAGAAGAATTTGCAAAACTCTTCCACCAGAAACCAAAACAAAGATGCAAGTCTCTCTCAAACCTTAACCAAATGTCGAATATTTTGCTCTCAAACCAAATAAGAGGCATAATACATAGCAAAATACAAGTTTTACCAAAAATGAAAACAATTAAACTGGGTTAAGCAACCCCAAAAAACTATGTTGCACGGACACGGGTTTGTGAATCAGATACGGGTGTATATCCAAGGGTCGGACACCTCAAACCTGAAAATAGAGGATTCGGGGATATGTACCCAAATTTGGATACGAGTACGGGGATACGTTGAATATTTTTATACATTTATTTTTTATTTATAGAAGTATAATTATCATATATTAAAAATATGTGAATATTTTTTAAAATATCACTAATTATTTATTTTTTTATTTCAAGCACAATTGTTGTTAATAGCACTAAATATTAGATGCTTGCACAAGCCCACTTGTAAATGCTTGCTTAAACCCACTAATTATAAGATGCTTGGACAAGCCTACTTAAATGACCCAATGCACAAAGCCACTAAGGCTTAGGCTATATTTGATAAAGCTGAAAGCTGGAAACTGAAAACTGAAAATTAAGTACTGAAAACTGAATCTTGAATTTCTTAAGATGATAAGTTGTTTGATATGTACTGAATATTAAGCACTGAATTAGATAAGCTGTTTGATATCTACAAAAAGCTGAAGTCTTAAATTCATTCATTTTCCAACTTTACCCTTCATATATTGACGTTGAAATACTAAAACCAAATCAATTAAATGAAAAAAAAAACGTGTAATTATCAAAATCATAATAATATACACAAAATATCGAAAACATGATAAAAAATTACATTAAATATGGTTGATCAACAAAATCTTCCTCTTACTCTAACACCGTCAAATAATGCTTTCAACTCGTTCGCATACTGAAGTCCAGTGCATCAAAATTGTTCAACTCGATCTCTTTAGAAGCCATCCCTACAAGTTAACAGCTTTAGGCTCAACCTATTATAATTTAACGTATTTTACTCATTGTCTTTGTCGGTCTGAACTTCGAAATCCTCAAATCAATAAAAGATGCTATCAAACAACAAGCCACACAAACAATTCAATTGCAAAGCAAGACATGCAAATCAATCGACCAAATTGAATTAGGAACCCAATTGGTTTGCAGTACTTATTAATTGAAGTCAATTGGTTTCCTTGTCAGACATGATGTCTCAAATTCTTGCATTTTCCTTCAGAAGAACACGTAGAAAAAGTGATTCAAGGAGAGAACTGATAGGGCACATGGTGGAACTCCGTTTTCTCCTCACTAAGATGTTAAAATTTTGAGTTCACGAGAATTCTAAGATGCGAAACAACACAGCTTCTGTACGGAAAGGATTCAGATGCAAGCCGAATGAAATTTGAAGGGGGAAAAAATCATAGGAGTATGATGTAAAATAGACAAACCAGGGTTATCAGACAAAATTAAGAAACCCATATCAGAGAGAGAGAGAGAGAGTGATGGCCGATGGGTCATGGGTGTCGTCGAGGAGAGAGCAGATTTTATGACCTCGGTGTGCTCTCTAGAATAAGGGGGTGTTCCACTAACAAAAAACTGTTTTTTCCAAACACCGAGACAGGTCATTCTCTCATAATACATCACATAAAAAAACCGTGAAAAGCCAGTTTTTTCAAAAAAACCAACTTAGTGGAACACCCCCTAAGAGCCGAGGGAGGCGAGGGTAAATAAGGGCTGGAAAAAAAAATCAAAATAGGCCAATGCCCTAAGTGTGTTAAGTGATAAGTAATAAGTAGGGGGAACTACTTAATTTTTTGTTCCTTACTCTTGCCTAGCTCTTAAAATATTCAGTCCTCCTCATTGTGGTTATCAAACCAACTTATTTTTATTTTTACTTAATCTATTCAGTTTTAAGTGCTGAATAGGGTTATCAAACAAGGCCTTAGTTTTCCATTTGTTAAAATCAACATTTGATCATAGCCTTAACAAATGTTTGATTTTATCGAATGTAACATTTTAGCAAATGGAAAACTAAGCCTAAATATTATACACTTGTACAAGCCCACTTAAAAGGCCCAATGCATTAATAAGAGAAGGGTCAAGTGCCTTCAACTTAAAACCCTAAACAGAAGCAATTTTAGATCGCAGCTGCTGCAGCCTTCAGGTCAGCGCCCCCCTCTCTCTCTCTCTGTCTCTCTCTTCGTCTCTCTTTCTCTCGTCTCTCTCTTCGTCTCTGCTACTTCAGATCGCAGCTGCTACTGCCGTATCCGTCTTTTTTTTGCCAGATCCGGTGCGAATCCCGCACCCGCACCCGTATCGTGTCGTATCGACACGGGTGCTTCGCCTGGAAACGAGAATCCGTGTATCACAGCCAAAAAATACTTACAATCCGAAGTTTTACACGTTTCTGCATTGCATGCCGACCAACTGGATGGACCTGACCTGACCACCATCTGAACCAAAATTTCAAAGAATTCCCAAAACCCAAAACCTACTAGGACAGTCCGGACAGACGTTTCTTTAGTCCAGATTTTTACTTAGGAAAACAATAATTGAGCCGAATTTCGACACCTTTCACATTTTTTTTATCATATTTATCACTAACAAAACATAACCCAGAAATTACATACTTAAGAATTTACGAACTTTTATCCATGCTAATAACCCAGAAATTATATACTTAAGAATTTACTAACTTTTATCCATGCTAATAGGCAAGATAATAAATCTAAGCATAATAGAAGAGCAATCTTTTGCGAACAAAAGGTTTCTCTACGCTGAGTAAAATTTAGAATTCAGGCCAACTTATCCAATCTGCCTTGAAATTTTTTTTTATGGGAAGGAAGAAGACCTCCTCCTCATAAAACATCAGTTTCATCTACCATCATAATTATGAGGATTGGATAATTATCGGGTCAATTCATATCCATATATAGGACACCCAGCATTATTAGTTTCCATAATGACATGTGTGGTCACTTTCTAAATAAGTCGAGCAATATCGTGTATTTTTTTTAGGCGATGAAATAAGAAGAAGTCAAATTCATTGACTAGTCAAGATGTGATATGAAGAGTTGTTGGAGTGGAGCTATAATTGTAACTCTAACAATCAACTACTGACAATTTTTTTCAGCTCCAATAATTACAAGTTGATTACAATATATTTAGTCAATTAAGTATTTATCAAATTTATTTTGTCTCTTCTATTCAATTATGTGTACGAATCTGCGCATGAATTAAGCAAATGTTGTGTTTGATTATGTAGGAGTTGGGAAGTGGTGAAACGACGACACAGACAAGTTTCAACTACAAACATAAGGTCTACAATTTTCTTCGGGTTTACAAATCATCTTTCAATTAGGAAATTGGCCTTTAGGCACGGGCAATAGCTACATGAAATTCAAGGCAGTGGATGTCGTAAGCTAGGGTGTGAAGCACGAAGTTCAGACGGCAAAATTTGGAGGTGGGTTGATTCAAATAAGATACTGTGAGACCGACGAATACTTAAAAAGCTTTATTGTTGCATAGCCTAACCAACAAGGGGGAGGACACAACTACAAGAGCTTGTACCTTGATCGTGCCATCCCAATACACCAATGAGGGTGTTAGTATCGTCGATTGATAGGTTATCCATGAGGGGACATGGTGGTCCATAGGTGGAAGCAGTGGGTGATATTTAGTAACAGACGGCAAGGACTTCATCACATCAGATTGGGAATTGCTACCACCAAACAACCTTAGGAACTATCTGTTGGTGACAAAATATTGGATGTGGAGCATCAATTGGGAGCGAGGAAATGGACTTACCAAAGTTTGTGGTGTTCAATTCACTCTCAAACAAAAACTATTTACGCCCAGGTGGGATAAATAGCTACATGAAATTCGAGACAGTGGAAGTTGTAAGATGGGGTGTGAAGCACGAAGTTCAGAAAGCAAAGTATGGAGTTGGACTGGTCCACATAAAATGTTGTGACACCGGAAAATACTGGACTTGGGGTCTTAGTGAAGACTCAGTTAACTTTATTACTGCACAGGCTGACCAACCAGAGGAAGCTACAACTACAAGAGGTTGCACATTGATCAAGCACTACTTTGGCACCAACAACGGTGTTAATTTTGTTAATTTACAAGTTATGCACCTGGGTAAGTGGTATTCCATAGGCGTAAACAATGGGGGATATTTAGTAGCTGGACACGACGACTTTATCATATTAAATTGGGAATTACTAGCACCCAAACAGCCGCAGGGACCATCCATCGGTGAAAAAAACATGAATACCAGAGGTACTAATGTATCAATTAGGAGTGAAGAAATGGCCTTGCCAAAGTTTGTGGTGTTCAATTCACTTTTGAACAAAAACTACTTGTGCCCGGTACCAGATAATAGCTACATCAAATTCGAGGCAGTGGATGTGATAAGCTGGGGCGTGAAGCACGAAATTCAAAAGGCAAAGTCTGGAGGTGGACTGCTTCACATAAGATGTTGTGACACAGGAAAATACTGGAGCTGGGGTCTGACTCATAAGTCAAAACAATATATTGTTGCACAAGCTAACCAATCAGGGGAAGACACAACTACAAGAGCTTGTACATTAATCAAGCCCTCCCAATACACCAAGGACGGTGTTACTGTTGTCAATTTTCAGGTTATGTACGAGGGGACATGGTGGTCCATAGGTGGAGACGGTGAGGGATATTTAATAGTAGGTGGTGAGGACTTCGTCATATTAGATTGGGAATCGCTACCACCCAAACAACCGCAGGGACCATCCGTCAGTGACATAAATATGAATACTGGAGGTGATGCATCAATTAGGAACGAGGAAATCAATGCCAACCCCGTTGGGATGTATCCACTGCATTCTGATGTCTTTCAGGTTTTCCCCCCTCTTTTGTACTCACTTCTTCCCTTATTAATAATTTTCTTCTTCGTTTTTAAAAAAGTAGGAAAAACGAAAAAAGAAAGGAACGAGGAAATAGACTTGCCAAATGTTGAAAATGAATTAGACTCACGAGGAAATGGCCGAGACGAGTACATTATTCGATCAGATTTGGACTTGCTGCTGCCCAAACAGCCGAATGGACCATCTGATGGTGACAAAAATCCGAATAATGTTGGTTCAGCAATTGGGAACACGACTATGGGAGGTGGTTTTTCTATGGAGAAGTCAAATGTTGGGGGAAATGTATGGATTGGCGCCACGATAATTAATGTGTCCACCGAGCACACAACGAATACCGGGTTTGGAGGAACAATTGAGAGAACAATTATCGGCTGTGGTGCAATGACTGGGAATATGATCACCGGAGGTGATGCATCGATTGGCAACACGAAACTGGAGGTGATGCATCGATTGGGATCATGTATATCGGAGTTGCTATGCACGTTGGACGTGGTTTATTGATTGAGAACAAAACTATCCGTTGGGATCTCAACTCCTCACGTCAAGGACAAGGCCGACAAGTAAAGTCGTGATAGAAGAACCGAATGTGCTAAATAGATTTTATGTTTTGTGCTTAATTTCCTGCCTGCATTTAATTTTATGTTTTGTGCTTAATTTCCCATTTGTTGCTCCATAAAGCTGTAATGGAAGCTTTGTTACATGAGCTAATGGTATCCGTGGTGGTTAGTAGTTCTAGTAACTATCGAATTTTTTTTTTTAAACCGTAAAATAGATTTTATTGATCAAATATCAAAGATACAAGATGAAAATGGGCAAGAGAAAATCATCAAAATAAGGAGCAAAATCACAACAAGGTTGGCACCCCACCCGACAAAAAGCATCTGCCTGTCAAAACCCAATGGAATGACCCCTAACAACCCAAACTAAAGTTTTGCAAGAGGCAAACTTAAAACACCCACATATTGTCCCCATCCTCAACAAGGGAATCGAAAATCCCAAAAATTCAACCCCAAAACCCCAACACCACAATAAAAAGAACTAGGACCCTTCCTTCTTCCCCTCCTTGGCCAACATGGATCTATTACGGAATACAAATTAAAGAGAGACGCAGCTAACCAAATTCCCATATAATGGAATTGGAGCATCAAGCGGACATGGGTTCGAACGTGATGCAAGTTTTACGCAATTGGGATTGCACAATCAAGAAGCATATGAAGTACTAATATGGGCCAGTCAACGAGGCTTTGGGTTTGCTAAATTGAACTTGCAGAATGATGTCACACTAGTTGGAAAGTTCGGTTCCTCCTTTCTCAAGAACAAGGACCCTTCCTTTTTCCCTCCATGGCCAACATGGATCTATTACGGAATACAAATTAAAGAGAGACGCAGCTAACCAAATTCCCATATAATGGAATTGGAGCTTCTATCCTCTGTGCAGGAGAATATTTCACTCCATTCCCCCACCACCTGTAGCCTTTTGGCCATCCCAGCAATTTTATTTTTTCTTTTTCTTTTTCTTTCTCTTTTGTTTTGCTTAGTCCTCCTTGGGGTATGCCTCTTGTAGGCTGTAAATTCGTTTTGCCCTTTTAATTTCAAGCTTAGTTTACCGGAAAAAAAAATTGGAGCATCAAGCGGACATGGGTTTGAACGTGATGCAAGTTTTAGGCAATTGGGTTTTAATTAGTACAATTGATTGCACAATCAAGAAGCATATGAAGTACTAATATGGGCCAGTCAACGAGGCTTTGGGTTTGCTAAATTGAACGTGCATAATGATGTCACACTGGTTGGAAAGTTTGGTTCCTCCTTTCGATCTCAAGAATTATTCGGCACTTATAAAAGGCACGAGGGTTATTGTTTGAGAGAATTGTTCTAAATCAGAAGCTGCGCACACACACAAGCTTCGCATAACAGAGGCATATTAGTGACTACGGCTGCCACTATAAAATCCAATTTTGGGGGCTAACCTTTTTGTGATTGGCTTCGGCAGTCCTGTACTCTAGTAAAAAAAATTGTGACACCCAGTTCAGCAAAGTTTAAATCTGATTATTCAGCAAATCTGATTATTCAGCCAAGCAAAGTAAATTTTATAACTTACATGTGCGCCTTAACCTCTGAAATCAGAATCTATATCGTATCTTGGAGTGGTATTCTTTGCAGCACTATTTGTTGAACTTATTAATGAACTGTCCTTTTTTCGCATCCACCGCGGTTGTTTTTTTTTTAAAATAAAAGGAGAAATGTATTAATCTTTGAAATCGGGTTACAAAGATTAAAAAGGATCGAGGATAAACGGCAATCATATGCCTCCAGGATCCCAATAGGAACAATGAGTTGACAAGGAGTCAACGAAAGAGAAACCAAACCAAGCAAAGATACAAGGTGAACAAAATACAGCAGTATCCGAACAAAATGCAGCAGAATCCAATCCCAGAACAAATATGCAGCAGCAATGTTGATGAAGTATCCGAACCGGGAACAAATGCAGCATATATCCGAACCCAGAACAAAAATGCAGCAGAATTTGATCAAATTGTCACGAAAAGCATGGTTTTTGTCTCTGATAGTCTTGGTGATGAAAAATAGTTTTGTCACCTATAGGTTGTCTCCGAAAGTCACCTGGTGACGAAATTATTGTTTCGTCACCTATACTAAATTTTTCGTCACTAACGTGACAGAAATTGGGTGACGAAAATATTGTTTCGTCACCTATACTAAATTTTGGTGACAAAATTTTTCGTCACTAATTGTGACAGAAATTGATGAAATGGCGGCTGACGTGGCGCCTACGTGGCAGCTGACGTGGCGCCCGCGTGGGGCTGGCGTGGTGCCTGCGTGTCCCTAATGTGGCGCCGGCGTGGCAGAGCTGAAAATTGTGTAAGTTGCTCCTCCTTGGAATCGAACCAGAGTCCTCTGCTGTGCGCGAGCGCGCGCGTACCAACTGAGCTGGGCAACCACTTGTGTCAATTAGGAACCTTTCTAATATTTATACTATAAAACCGGATTATTCTTTTACAAACCCCTACTAATATCATTTCTTTTATAAATTTTATACTTATATAAACACCTACTAATATCAGTACTTTAATAATTTTTTTAATTTTTTAACACAAAAAATTTTCTTTTTTAACAAAAGTCATTTAATAAATTTTTTAATTGAGTTTATACTGTACAAATTTTTTTTTATTCCGTTTGTTGTACACTCCCCATTTGAACACCCATTATACAAACACCAACTAATATATTTTTAAATATATATTTTTTTCTTTTTGAAATAAAATTTTTGTTTTTTAACAAACGCCTTTTAATAATTTTTTTAAAATCCAGTTTATACTATAAAAATAAGTTTTTTTTTATTCCCATTGTTTTATGCTCCCCATTTGAACACCCATTATACAAACACCAACTAATATATTTTTAAATATATATTTTTTCTTTTTGAAAGAAAAAAAATTTATTTTTTAACAAACGCCTTTTAATATTTTTTTAAAAATCCAGTTTGTACTATAAAAATAAGTTTTTTTTTTATTCCCATTGTTTTATGCTCCCCATTTGAACACCCATTATACAAACACCAACCAATATATTTTTAAATATATATTTTTTCTTTTTGAAAGAAAAAAATTTCTTTTTTAACAAACGCCTTTTAATAATTTTTTTAAAATTCAGTTTATACTATAAAAATAATTTTTTTTATTCCCATTGTTTTATGCTCCCCATTTGAACACCCATTATACAAACACCAACTAATATCTTTTAAATATATATTTTTTCTTTTTGAAAGAAAAAAAATTTCTTTTTTAAGAAACGCCTTTTAATAATTTTTTTAAAATCCAGTTTATACTATAAAAATAAGTTTTTTTTTTTATTCCTATTGTTTTATGCTCCCCATTTGAACACCCATTATACAAACACCTACTAATATCATATTTTTAATAAATTTTCTTTTTTAACATAATCCTTTTTATAAAATTTCTTTTTTTTAATCTTGTTTATACTATACAAATCAGTTTTTTTTTAATTTGGTTTAATAGTTTGTCATAAATTACATTTAACATATATATTTTAGTGAGGAAAAAAATATTTTCGTCACCAAAAAGATGTGGAGGGAACATATTAGTGACGAAAAAATATTTTCGTCACCAAAAAGATGTGGAGGGAACATATTAGTGACGAAAAAAATATTTTCGTCACCAAAAAGATGTGGAGGGAACATAGTAGTGACGAAAAAAATATATTCGTCACCAAAATAGTCATATAGGAGACAAAAATTAATTTCGTCACTAATATGTTCCCATTTAGAGACGAATTATATATTTCCTCTCAAAATAGTCATATAGGAGACAAAAATTAATTTCGTCACCAGAATTTCGTCACGGTTTATCATTTTTGTTGTAGTGTGATGAAGTGTATCCGACAACATAGCAGCAACAACAGCATAGCAGCAGCAGTGAACCCAGCACCAATATCCGAACCCAGAAATCAAGGAAAATGGCAGCCACAAATCGAAGACCACCACCACGTTTAAATGGCAGCCAATATATTCCCCAGGTTATGAATAAAGTCATCAATAGAGTATGTATTAGGACCCCACTTTGTTTTGACCCAAAAGGCAACTCTGAGTTTGATTAGCTCCAAAACCTGTTGGGATATTTTCAAATATACAGAAATATGTACTTAAAACTGTTTTGGGTGTTTTATATATATTTATGAAGTCTTGAATTGCCTTGTTTATTTCGATCGGACAGTCGTAAGACTTGTGGTAGCAATCGTGTGGTGGAGATCTTATCCTAACAACAAGGAGGGATAAATAGATTGATAGAATGGTGAAGAGGTGTGATTCGACGGTTTATATTTAAACCTTGAAAGGCTGTAATAATAACTGCCATATGGCAGTTATTGCTGGCAGATTGTGGCAGTTACTTGTTGGCAGAAAGTGGCAGTTAGTGACTGTTAGATTCAAATCCTAACAGTCACAATTCTTCATTTGAAAAGTCACTTCTCTTCCCTTCTATAAAATGGCAGGTTTGCAGCCATTTTATGTTCAGAAACTTTCCTGCAATCTCTCCTCTATTCTAAAGGCTCTCAAGTACTTCTCATATAGTGTTTTTCATACTTTTCCTGAGTTCTATTGTCCTGCAGAAAATAGAATTCAGATTCTTGTTCGACTAGAAAAATCTGAAGGGATTCGGGCCTTCCTTCGTTAGTGGAAACGCAGCAAGGCATTAGGTTAAAGTCCTAGGCTTCATTGTATCCTGGAGGCGATTCGCTAGTAACCCGGTGCACATCAAATTCCCAGATTTGGTGGGGGCGAATTACGTCTTAAGGAAAGCGTGTTTAACGTGCCTTGAAGCATTCTGTTCATTGTTCTTCTTACTACCAGATTCCGCACCAGCGTTCTAACAATCTTAAGACGTAATTCCATGGCTTCATCACTACGTCAATTTTCCTCGGACATTGTGAAACTAGATCGGTTTGATGGGGCAAATTTCAGGCGCTGGCAGAAGAAGATTCACTTTCTTCTCTCAAGTCTCAAGGTTGTCTATGTTCTCACTACCCCCAAACCTGCTGCAAGTGAGAATGAGACTATGGCACAGGCCCCGAACAAGGTTGAAATGGGAACAAGACGACTACATTTGCAAGGGTCACATTTTGAATGCCATGTCAGACCCGTTGTTCGACTTGTACCAGAACAAACCAATAGCAAAAGAAGTGTGGGCTGCACTAGAGGCTAAGTATTTAAGGGAGGACGCGACTAGTAAGAAATTCCTTGCATCTAAGTTTTTCAACTTTAAGATGACTGATAATCGTCCTGTGCTTGAACAGTTTCATGAACTTGTTTACATCCTTGACCAATTCACCCAACAAGACATGAAAATGGATGAGTCCATTGCTATTTCTGCAGTAATGGACAAACTTCCTTCGACATGGAAGGACTACAAAAAGAGTCTTAAACACAAGAAGGAGGATTTGTCTATCGAAGAGTTGGGAAACCATCTCCGAATTGAGGAGGAATTCCGGGCTAGAGACAATAATGACGAGCATGACTCTCAATCCTCCAAGGTCCATGTGGTGGAGGAAGGACAGAGTTCGAAACAAGCCTTCCAGTCTGGAAATGGCAGCGGTAATCGTAAGAGGGGCAGGGACTCAAGCAAAAATCAGAGTAAAAAACCAAATCAAAAGCCCTTCAAGAAAAAGAAGGGTTCTTGCTTCCATTGTGGAAAACCAGGGCATTTCAAAAAGGAGTGTCGTGCATGGTTGAACAAACAGAAAGGGACTGAAAATTCTGGAAAGTTTGTTGCCATGATATCTGAGGCCAATGTTGTCGAAGGTGATGACACGTGGTGGATTGACTCTGGTGCGACGAGGCACGTCTGTAAAGACAGAAGTTCGTTCAAGAACTATGAACCTATGGAGGACGGCAGCGTTCTCTATATCGGCAACTCGTCTACAGCCGCAGTCAAGGGCAAAGGAACTGTGGATTTGGAGTTCACTTTTGGAAAATGCCTTACTCTTACTGATGTGTACCATGTTCCTGAAGTTAGGAAGAACTTAGTTGTAGGAAGTCTTCTTAACAAGTTTGGTTTCAAACTTGTGTTTGAGTCGGACAAGTTTATTCTGTCCAAAGGAGGGGTGTTTGTTGGAAAAGGTTATGTGTACGAGGGGATATTCAAGCTTAACATTAATAAAATGAATATTTCTGCGTATATCATTGATTCTTTTTCTTTATGGCATTTTCGTTTAGGACATTTTAATTCTAGAAGAATGATATGGTTAATTTAGAAATAATACCTAAATGTGCAAATGACATGAATGATAAATGCAGTGTTTGTATGCATACTAAGATGACTCGAAAACCATTGCCTAAAGTTGATAGAACTTCTACTTTACTTCAGTTAGTACATAGCGATGTATGTGATATGCATAGTACTCCGTCCATAGGAAACAAAAAGTATTTTTTAACTTTCATTGACGATTTTTCCAGATTCTGTTATGTATATTTAATGCATGCAAAGAGTGATGTTCTAGATAGGTTCCAAGTATATAAAACAGAAGTTGAAAATCAATGTGATGTTAAGATCAAATGCCTTAGATCTGATAGGGGAGGGGAATTTCATTTTCCAGCATATTGTGAGTCTGTTGGCATTATACATGAGACCTCTATTTCATACACACCACAACAGAACGGGATTGCTGAAAGAAAGAATAGAACCTTAGTTGAAATGACTAATGCTATGCTTTTTAATTCCGGACTTAGTAATGGTTTTTGGGGTGAGGCTTTATTGACAACATGTTATATCTTGAATCGTGTTCCACATAAGAAATCCAAGATCACGCCATATGAATTGTGGAAAAATAGGAAACCTAACTTAAGTCATTTCAAGGTTTGGGGATGTCGTGCTATAGTCAGATTACCTGAACCTAAGATTAAGAAGTTAGGAAAAAAAGCTATTGAATGCATTTTTATTGGATATGCATCACATAGTAAAGGCTATCGTTTCCTAGTAACTGAACCTAATGACTCAGTTGGGGTTAACAGTGTTATTGAATCTAGAAATGCTGAATTTTATGAAACCAGATTCACATCTATACCCAAGATTAACGATGCTAGTCCTCACGTAGTATCACACTCAGAACCTGTAGTTGATGAACCTAGTGAACTCAGGAGGAGTAAGAGGAGGAGGACCGGAAAATCTTTTGGTCCAGATTTTGTTGTTTATTTGGTAGAAGGTACAAGAGACACACACTCTAAACAAACTATGATCACACCTTTAGTAGAATCAGACCCACTCTCATTTGATGAGGCCATGAAATCTCAAGATGCTGCCTTTTGGAAAGAGGCTATTAATGACGAAATGGACTCGATAATGGGCAACAAAACCTGGAAATTAGTTGACCTACCACCTGGTTGTACACCTATTGGTTGCAAGTGGATTTTCAGAAAGAAAATGAAAGTAGATGGTACAATTGATAAGTTTAAAGCGAGATTAGTTGCAAAAGGATTTAAACAAAGGGAAGGTTTAGATTATTTTGACACTTATGCCCCTGTTGCTAGAATTGCTACTATTCGTTTGCTTATTGCTTTGGCTTCTATCTATAAACTGGAAATTCACCAAATGGACGTTAAAACTGCTTTTCTAAATTGTGAATTAGACGAAGAAGTATACATGGAACAACCTGAGGGTTTTATTATGCCTGGACAAGAGCATAAAGTTTGTAAGTTAATAAAGTCTCTATACGGTCTTAAACAAGCACCTAAACAATGGCATGAAAAATTTGATAGAGTCATTGTATCTAATGGTTTCAGAATACATGAATCTGATAAATGTGTCTACAGCAAATTTCATAATGGTAGAGGAGTTATTATTTGTTTGTACGTAGATGACATGTTGATATTTGGTACAGATAGACACAAAGATTAACAATGTAAAGATATATTTGTCATCTAATTTTGATATGAAAGACATGGGTGTTGCTGATGTTATATTGGGTATTCGAATAGTAAAAAATAGTGATGGTACTACTCTTTCACAATCACACTACATTGAGAAGATACTCAAGAAATTTGACGTGTTTGATTGCAAACCTATGACTACACCTTTCGATTCAAATGTGAAGTTATATCCTAATACTGGTAGAATCGTTGACCAATTGAGATATGCCAAGGTAATTGGTTGTTTAATGTATGCTATGACATGCACACGACCTGACATTGCTTTCGCTGTGGGAAAACTTAGTAGATATACAAGTAATCCTGGCATGATCCATTGGAATGCTGTAACAAGGGTGTTGAAATATTTGAGGCACACCATGAGTTATGGAATATGTTATAGCGGATATCCCACAGTCTTAGAGGGATACACGGACGCGAGTTGGATATCAGATCGGGATGATCACGCGTCGACTAGTGGGTGGATTTTCACTCTCGGAGGAGGAGCTATCTCCTGGGGTTCTAAGAAACAAAGCTTGATTACAGACTCCACCATGGCGGCTGAATTTGTAGCTTTGGCTTCGTGTAGCAAAGAGGCTGAGTGGTTGAGGAATTTGATATTGGAAATTCCTATTTGGCCTAAACCAGTGCCACCTATATCTTTGCATTGTGATAGTGAGGCTACACTGTCACGGGCCTATAGCCAAATATATAATGGAAAGTCTAGGCACATTGGCCTAAGACATAGTGTTGTGAGACAATTACTAACAGATGGTGTAATAACCACAAATTTTGTGAGATCTAGCCAGAATTTGGCAGATCCACTAACCAAAGGACTTGCAAGGGATTTGGTGTTTAAAACATCAATGCTTATGGGACTTAAGCCCACATGATTAATCACCAATGATGGAAACTCATCTCAACACTTGAAACATCAAGTCTTGAGTTCAATGAGCCAAAGTACATCATATGTAGTGGTTGTAAGCACTATAAAATGTACTAGTTGTCCCAAAGGAAAAAGTGCTTGGTACTAGTAATGTGTAAAGGAGGAGGTTGAGCATTAAACTCTTAATAGACTTATAACTAGGTTAGTTGAAGTGTTTTAGTTATTGGGACACTTCTGATAAGTCTACCTATATGAGTGTGGGGGTGGTGCCGCTCTCTATGCGACTTGGGCAGTCTCTAAAGCACTCAAGAAACAGGATATAGACCCAAGGCAAATCCACGGGTCAGCTTGTATGAATCACCTAAAGAGAAGAAAACTAATGTGTGCGATATGTCCGGTTGTCCATATAGGATATCGAGTTCAAAGATTGCCTACTAGGCCATCCTGGTTGACTTTGATATGTTAGCACTAAGTGAAGGTTCAAGTCCGAAAGACACCTTCATGTATGCGTTAGTTTTCCTAGTCTAGTCAAGAAGATTTTCAGTACTTTTGAAAATGGTGGGGGATTGTTGGGATATTTTCAAATATACAGAAATATGTACTTAAAACTGTTTTGGGTGTTTTATATATATTTATGAAGTCTTGAATTGCCTTGTTTATTTCGATCGAACAGTCGTAAGACTTGTGGTAGCGATCGTGTGGTGGAGATCTTATCCTATCAACAAGGAGGGATAAATAAATTGATAGAATGGTGAAGAGGTGTGATCCGACGATTTATATTTAAACCTTGAAAGGCTGTAATAATAACTGCCATATGGCAGTTATTGCTGGCAGATTGTGGCAGTTACTTGCTGGCAGAAAGTGGCAGTTAGTGACTGTTACATTCAAATCCTAACAGTCACAATTCTTCATTTGAAAAGTCACTTCTCTTCCCTTCTATAAAATGGCAGGTTTGCAGCCATTTTATGTTCAGAAACTTTCCTGCAATCTCTCCTCTATTCTAAAGGCTCTCAAGTACTTCTCATATAGTGTTTTTCATACTTTTCCTAAGTTCTATTGTCCTGCAGAAAATAGAATTCAGATTCTTGTTCAACTAGAAAAATCTGAAGGGATTCGGGCCTTCCTTCGTTAGTGCAAACGCAGCAAGGCATTAGGTTAAAGTCCTAGGCTTCATTGTATCCTGGAGGCGATTCGCTAGTAACCCGGTGCACATCAAATTCCCAGATTTGGTGGGGGCGAATTACGCCTTAAGGAAAGCGTGTTTAATGTGCCTTGAAGCATTCTGTTCTTTGTTCTTCTTACTACCAGATTCCGCACCAGCGTTCTACCAAAACCTCCACCCAATCCAAAGGAGCGTTATCAAACATTTGTCTGTTTCTCATGTTCCAAATAGACCATATGACTGCTAAAGGGATACAATCCCAAATTATTTTGTGACTAGATTTGGTTTTGCAATTCATCCACCAAATGAACAAGGCATTGATATTTTAAGGTACAACCCATTGAATGCCCCACCATGACAACACTTCAGTCCATAATACCCACACAAAATGGCAGTGAAGAAAGAGATGGTCCAAGGATTCATGATCAATATTACAGAATTTGCATTTAACATCCTCGAAATTATGGATAATTCCCAAGTTATACAGGTATAGTCCAATTTTAACTCTACCTAGTTGAGTTAACCAACCAAAGCACTGAACTTTATGAGGAGCAACATTTTTCCAGATCAAGTCAAAAACAATATTAGAGGAATCAAGACCTTTCGAGAGATGGTATGCTTGACCGACCGGGTGACTTAAAAATAAAGACGCGTCCCAAGCGTAGGACTCTCAACCAGTGTAGCACAATAAATCCGGAAGTACCGGAGTCGAACCACAGAGACGGACGAACGGTGTTTGACTCAAAAGTGTTGAATCCTAGTTTAACCTGGCTCTTAGGTAGCCACCCCTTGTTAACTGGATTGATTTACTAACTAAATTACCAAGCTGAATTAATTAAATATGAATTTAAAATGAAGAGTACAACCGTGGGAACTCCAGCGTCCGCGACTAGCCCTAACCAATACCCACTCGGGTCACAATTCCTTTAAAATAATTGATTCTAGAATAGGAAAAAGTTCCCTAACGAATGCACACCACCTGTCACCAGTTCCGATGTGCAGTCGAGAGGAAGGCTCCGGATTCCTTCGCCCCGCTTACAAGGACTCCAGCGATGCCCGGGATTTGTCCGTTAGAAAAGTTTTCATATCCCAAAATTGCTTAAAAACTTTGCTTCATTGAACCCGAGGTAAACACTGATTAGTCTAGCCACGGGGTGCCTTCGCCCCGCGGCCGCACTCTATAAAACTACTCACTCATGTTAACGAAAAATAAAAATAAAATTCTAATAGAAAACATGCTTGATTAATAAGGGAACAAAAATAAAAATAAAATGGAGACTGATCTTAAAAAGAAAGCAACTTTACTTAAAAACACAAGCAAATACTGTAATGAAAACTGAAATAAAAACTAGACGAAAAGAAGTTTTAATTATCTCTGAAGTTGGAACAAATAAATATGAAACAAATATAATCCATTAAAGAAACAGTTAAGAAATTAGACCGGAAGGCTTTGTTCTTTTTCCTGATCAGCCGTGAACCCCGTTCTTGGTTTTTGTTCCACCAGAGAAAAGAGACCTGTAGTCGCAGAGAAAGTCAAGTATTCGATGCACAGCCTTGGCTCCTTCTAAAGTCGAAAAGGCCCCCGAAAAAACCCTTACTGCCTTCTTTAAATAGGCTGTTGTAGCCGACTTAGCAAACCCAAATCTTGTGGGCCGAGAATTGGCCTTTTATTTTCTTTCCTCGTCAAGTTGTGGGCCATGCGGATTGTTGCTGAGAATATCACGTGGAAACTAGAAACCCATTCATGCTCCAATTCCTAAGTCCATGACTACCTTAGGGATTTTTATTCCGTGCTTCTTATCTTCAAATAACCAATGTAAGCTTAGTCACCTTTCTTAATTAATTCATTCGGCACCAGTAAAATTCTCAACGTAGCTCCAAAAGTCATCCATAAGCTTCGAGAGTCTTGCAATCCAATCTTGACGCTCAAAACGCCGTATTCCCTGAAAATTAACAAAAATACAAAATTCTACCAAGGCAACGCATTAAGTGGAAAATTGGGAATAAATAAGATAAAACCGTGTTAAAACTACCCTATTAAGACAATTATATCTACGATATTGTGTGCCTATCA
This sequence comes from Vaccinium myrtillus, assembly GCA_016920895.1. Classification (NCBI taxonomy): domain Eukaryota; kingdom Viridiplantae; phylum Streptophyta; class Magnoliopsida; order Ericales; family Ericaceae; genus Vaccinium; species Vaccinium myrtillus. The sequence goes on along the minus strand of CM029273.1, from coordinate 34,797,916 downwards.
CACCCCCCAACTTGAAGGTTGCTAGTCCCGAGCAACAAAAAGAATAAAAATAAATGAAAGGATAGATCTTTTAAACCCCCGGGCTGCCCCGGTAGGACGAGTGAAGTCTCGTGAGGGTTTTCAGCAGTGATCACCCACAAAACACAAAGGACTCGGACACTTTGAATGCAACCCAACCCAATCAATAACCTCTCAAAGCACTACAATGACTGTTAGGCAAGTCAAGGGCAAGATATTTCATCCATGGATAAAGTTAAACAAGTGAGCTCCATACCAAACTTAGCACAAAAATTAATCCTCTCACCTACTATCGGATAGAGAATTTTCAAATGGCATGCGTGAATGAAAACCACATAAAGAAATTTACCAATCTCGAGAACAGTTCACACAACGTTGATAGCCCAGTGTTTCTTTAAGCACACTCCTTCCTTTCCTTTCTTTGCTTTTTTTTTTTTTGGTCGTGCAGTGCCGGATTTCTCGGGCTTTCTAGTTGACTCTTTAGCGAGCTTTGGGTCGGCTATCTCCAAGCCAAACGGCCTTAGAGCACCAGATTTTAAGAGACCCCTACGGACTTAATTGCTCAAGTCAAAGAGGCTTTATTGAGATCCAAGCTAACCCACATTTAGTGATACTTTCACAAGGTCTATCCATCTTTTGACGCGAACAACATGGTGGGAGCATACCCCGATTGTCCGGTTACTACTCAATGAACGCCCGGATAAGCATTAACAATATAGCACACAACTTATTTTCTTCTTTTTTTTAGAAGGAGTTCCACAAAAATTCCATCAAACAAGTTAACACATACCAGATTACCAATGACATATGAACCAAACTCGAGACCGGCAAATCATCAAGTGGGACAGTGTGTGTGCGTGAGCATGCTTTCAAGTGATCAAACGCTATCCAATTATAGATGATACGGGCTAACCAAGTGCTTCCTCAACATCATGTTCACGAGCTTAAGTCTATCCATGAAATCATATCGAGACTCCGACTCACACAACAACCACTATAGTGCTAACTAGCAGCCATCAACCAAGAATAGTTACACTCAAAGCATCTAAATTCTTTTTTCTTCTTTTTTTTTTTTGATTTTTTTTTTTTTTGTGATTTTTTTTTTTTTGATTTTTTTTTTTAAACTATGCAAAATGAAAGTACGAAGTACCAAAATGAAAGTACGAAGTACCCCCTCCCCCTAACTTGAAAGTTGCTCTGTCCTCAGAGCATGAAAATAAGAATAGAAGGAAAAATAAGGGAAAGAGATGGACCGTCGGATGGCAGCCAACCATCATGACCCCGCCCGATGTATGGGAAATTTGCTGTCACTGTTGCGTTTCGTCATCAGAACTGCTTCCAGAATCCGCTCCTTCGGACCTAACGAGGTCCATAGCTAGTCACACAGAAGCGCGCCAAAGCTATATTGGACTTATAACCGCCACATCCGTGGCACCCCTGCTCGAGTCTCCTGAATGCCGCACTCACTCCGGCGGAGAAGCTCAAACTACCAAGGCTGGTGTGGTAGCATGCTAGTCCTGCAAAAGGCTAAAGAACCGACTACCTACTCTGCAACAAATGACATTAGCACTGCCTGCTAATGGAAGCCGGGCCACAACAAAAACTAATGGAAAATAAAAATAACACCACCGGACATTCACGCAGTCTCACGTGTCATACTTTTCTCCCCATCCCCCAACTTGGATTGGAGGGTGGGTGGCTATACAAGACCTGCATCAGCTTTTTTTTTTTTTTAAGAAAGAAAGACAGAAAGAAAAGAAAAACAACAAAGGAAAAACTAACAGAACATAACTGAAAAGTCTACTCAACTGGGTCGTCCAAATAAACAGGATCGACCAAGTCCTCATCAGGTTCACCTACCTCTAAAAATTCCAAATATGGTTTGAGACGCTGCCCATTAACTTTAAACACATGACCATCCTTATAATCACGGACATCGACCGAACCATTCGGATACACTTGAATCACTATGTAGGGACCATCCCAACGGGACCTCAACTTACCTGGAAACAAATGAAGACGCGAATTATAGAGCAACACTTTCTGACCAACCTTAAAGGTTTTGCGCTGAATGTTCCTATCATGATATGCCTTAACCTTAGCCTTATAAATGCTAGCGTTCTCATACGCGTCATTCCTAAGCTCCTCTAGTTCACACAACTGTAACTTCCTATGCTCACCCGCCTCAGTCAAACTCGAATTGACTGTCTGAATGGCCCAATAGGCCTTCTTCTCTAACTCAACAGGCAGGTGGCAGGCCTTACCGTAAACTAGCCGATAGGGTGAGGCACCCAACACGGTCTTGTAAGCAGTGCGGTAGGCCCACAACGCATTAGTCAACCTAGTGGACCAATCCTTCCTAGTCACACCTACGGTTTTCTCTAAAATTCGCTTAATCTCGCGGTTCGCTAACTCGGCCTGCCCATTAGTCTGGGGGTGGTATGATGTGGATACCTTATGAGTAACATGAAACTCCGCCATCAACTTCTCAAAAGATCGACTCGTGAAGTGCGTGCCCTGATCTGAGATAATAGCGCATGGCACACCAAACCTCGACAGAATGTTAGCCTTAAGGAATTCTAGCACGACCCTCGACTCCATCGATTTCGTGGGAATTGCCTCCACCCACTTCACACATAATCCACCGCCAATAGGATGTACTCATAACCACGAGACATAGGAAATGGACCCATAAAGTCGATGCCCCAACAATCAAAAACCTCAAGCACAAGAATAGGCCGGAGGGGCATCTCATTACGTGCAGACAACTTGCCAAGCTTTTGGCAACGGTCACATGACCTACAAAACAAGTGGACACCCTTGAACATATCGGGCCACCAGAACCCACACTGCAGAATCTTGGCGGTGGTCTTCTTCGCAGAGAAGTGACCCCCACACGCCTCACTATGACAGAACTCAATGACCCCCTGCTGGTCAGACTCGGGGACACATCTACGCACAATCTGGTCCGCACAGTATTTGAACAAATAAGGGTCATCAAATATGCACTGACGGACACTCCTCAAAAACCGCTGTTTCTCTTGGGTAGACCAATGAGAAGGAATCTGCCCAGTCACCAAATAATTGGCAATATCCGCGTACCATGGGCACTCATTTGCAGCAAATAACTGCTCGTCTGGGAAGGAATCTCTAATGGGCATGTCTGAGGCGGGGTCCTCAAATGCCAGACGAGACAGATGGTCAGCGACCACATTCTCTACCCCCTTTTTATCCTTAATGATGAGGTGGAATTCTTGCAGAAGCAGAATCCACCGGATAAGGCGATCCTTCGCATCCTGTTTGGTCATCAAGTACTTCAGGGCAGCATGATCGGTAAACACCGTGATCTGCGAGCCCACCATATAGGACCAAAATTTGTCTAAGGCAAACACTACAGCTAGCAACTCTTTCTCAGTGGTGGTATAATTCATTTGGGCCTCATTGAGCGTCTTGCTCGCGTAGTAAATCACACACGGGTCTTTCCCTCTTCTTTGTCCTAAAACAGCTCCGACTGCATAGTCAGAAGCATCACACATCAACTCAAAGGGGAGACTCCAATCGGGGGACTGCACAATTGGCGGAGTCGTGAGACTCTGCTTCAACTTAAGAAAAGCCCCCTCACATGCCTCAGACCACACAAAAGGTGCGTCCTTTGCCAACAGTTGACACAATGGACGGGAGATAGCACTAAAATCCTTAATGAACCGCCGGTAAAAACCAGCGTGTCCAAGAAACGAACGTACATCCTTGACAGACTTAGGGGTCGGAAGATTACGGATCAAGTCTATCTTAGCTTTGTCCACCTCAATACCCTTGGAGGACACAATATGCCCTAACACAATCCCTTGGGTCACCATGAAGTGGCACTTCTCCCAATTTAGCACTAAGTGCTTCTCCTCGCACCGCTGTAAGACCTTACCTAAATTCTCGAGGCATCCATCGAATGAGTCCCCGAAGACCGAGAAGTCATCCATAAACACCTCTACAATCTGCTCAATCATGTAACTAAAAATCCCCATCATACACCTGGAAAAGGTACCAGGTGCATTGCACAACCCAAAGGGCATGCGACGGTAAGCATATGTACCATACGGACAGGTGAAGGTGGTCTTATCCTGGTCCTCTAACGCGACCTCAATCTGGTTGTACCCCGAGTACCCATCTAGAAAACAATAGAAGGCTCGACCAGCTACCCTCTCCAGAATTTGATCAATGAAGGGGAGAGGGAAGTGGTCTTTCCGGGTGCTCGCGTTGAGCTTCCGGTAATCAATGCAAACTCTCCAACAAGTAGGAATGCAGGTCGGAACTAACTCTCCTTGCTCATTGGTCACCACTGTGACCCCAGCCTTCTTAGGCACAACCTGTACTGGGCTTACCCACTCACTATGGGCAATCGGGTATATAATACCTGCATCTAATAGCTTAAGCACCTCAGCCCGTACTACCTCCTTCATGTTGGGGTTCAAGCGCCGCTGAGGCTGTCTACACGGCTTAACACTCTCCTCGAGAATAATTCGGTGTGTACACACCGTGGGGCTTATACCATGCAGATCAGCTATGGTCCAACCAAACGCACCTATATGCTCTCTCAGTAAATCAAGCAACTTCCTCTCTTGATCTTCCTCAAGGGTTGAGGAGATCACTACCGGATAAGTATCATTGCCTTTGAGAAAGGCATACTTGAGTGTGTTCGGGAGAGGTTTCAACTCTGGTTTAGGCGGCTGAACTAGAGACGGAAGAACCTTGGGCGGAGGGTTGCCCAGAGGCTCGAACATTAGGTCATGAGCGACCCCATATAACTCCTCACACTCATCCTCAACCGCTAACATCTCACGAAACGTGCCTACCTCTGCCGACTCTAAGAAAGATACCTCCTCAGTGGTAAGGGCCACCTCTAGAGGGTCCTTATACAGGACTGTATCAATGTGCTCCTGAATGAGCGTGTCTATCAGACACAGCTCCTCTGTCTCCTCATCATCCTCTCCTAGGGTGCTAACACTGTAAACATCTACCTCCATCCTGTCCTCGCCAACAGATAACTGAACCTTGCCAGTTTTGCAGTTCATGACGGCGTTGGAGGTGGCCAAGAAAGGACGACCTAGAATGATGGGAGTCTTTTCTAAAACCTCGGGCCCTGGGCTAATATCAAGGACAATGAAGTCCGCAGGAAATTGAAACGCGCCCACCCTAATCAACACATCTTCCACCACCCCTTTCGGAACCTTAACACTCCGGTCTGCCAACTGGAGTGTGACTGGGGTCTCTCTAAGGTTTCTAAGGCCTAATCTCAGAAATGTTGAATATGGGAGCAAATTGACACTCGCTCCCAAATCCAACAATGCCTTATTGAACGTCTGCCCTGCAATTTCTATGGGTATGGTGGGACATCCTGGATCCTTGCACTTGGCAGGAATCTCAGTCTGAAGGATGGAGCTCACTTGCTCTGTCAGAACCACGTTGTTCTGATTCTTGCGCTTAGTCGTGCAAAGGTCCTTCAGCACCTTCGCACACTGGGGGAATGACTCTATTGCCTCCATCAAAGTAATAGGGAATTGCACCCTCTTAAAAAGTTTGAGCATCTTATGGTTCATGCTCTGCTTCGGCTTTACCGCCAGCCTTTGGGGGAATGGAGCTAACGGCTTTGCTGGCGGTGTTTGAGTCGTGGGAACCGCAGCAGCAGGTTCTACCACCTCGGGTGACTTCACAACACTCTCAGAATCTGCCCTCGGTGCATCAACCGGTTCCGGGGGTGGAACTAGTTTTCGCTTTGGCGGAATGGACTTGTCAATCTCCTTCCCATTTTTAAGAAGGGTGACCGACTTGGCTTCTTCGTGATTCTGTCCCTGAACATTCTGACCTGAACGATTTCCCAAGTAATGGGCTCCCGCTGTACTACCGTGGGCTGGAAACTTGCCCTTCTCCTATTGCATTTGACTAATTATTGCAGTGAGTTGGGACATCTGAGTGGTAAGGGCTCCTATTTGCTGCCTTGTCTCAGTCTGGAAGGTCATCTGAGACTGCATCATGGAGTTGACATTCTTCTCTAACTTATGGTCCCGAGCAACCACCTGCGAATACCCTGGGGGAGGACCACGAGCGGATGGACCTGCCCCCTTACCAGGCTGTTGCTGGTATTGGTACGGAATGACTTGGCCCTGCGGAGGCCTGAAAGACTGGGACTGAGGAAATTGTTGTGGTGGAGGTAGCGCAAGGGGTTGAGCTTGACCTTCACCTGCAGGTCTGGGTTCTGACCACCCAAAGTTAGGGTGATCCCGCCACCCTGGATTGTAAGTATTAGAGTAGGGATCCCACGTCCTAACGACATTTACCTCCTCTTGATGAAACTGACTTGCCCCTTTGGCTGCTAGGAACCCAGGGCAAGCGGTCGCGATGTGCCCTTTGCATTCACACCACACACAAACCTCCTCTACACTGACCTCATGGACTGGACGAGTCTGTCTCACTTCCAATTCTTCTAACCTCTGAGCCATTTTCTCTACCTGAGCCTGAAGTCGCTGGTCACGAATGGTGACAGGGACAATGATGGACCCAGAAGATCCGGCTCGATCAAAATCAGATGGTTCCAAGGCTCTCTGCTTATCCGCTAAGTCATCTAAGAAATCCCACCCCTGGTCGGCTGTTTTGGACAAGAAATCGTCCCCTTTGCAAGAATATTCTATGTGTTGGACGGTCTCTGGGTTGAGACCCAGGTGGAAAAACTCAACTAGTTGAATTCGCTCAAAGCCGTGGCGAGGCAATTTGACGATTAACTCCTTAAATCGCTCCCAAGCTTTGAGAAACGACTCGCCTCTCTCCTGCCTAAAGCCTTGGATTTGACGCCTATAGCTCGTAGTCTTAGCCTCAGAGAAGTATTTCCTATAGAAAGTATCGCGCACTTGCGCCCAGGTAGTAAGAGATTGAGGCTTTTGCATCCTGAACCACATCAGTGCGCCATCCTTTAGGGTCGCCTCAAACAGCTTGAGACACGCATTCTCGTATTGGGTATTGGACGCGAGGTTGCGCACCAATCCCTCGAAGGTTCGCACATGTTCATATGGGTCATCGCACTCCCTCCCATAGAAATTAGGGAGGCTGTTCAGGACACCTGGTTTAACCGTGAATGCGTTACGTGCCTCTTGTGTCTCACGAGGAAACACAATGGGTCCTTCTAGAGTGGACCTCTCTGGGTAGAGATGTTGCCTTAAAGATGGCTGTTGCATTTCCTGCTCCGCCATATCACTAACCTCTGACTCTGACTCTGACTCTGATTGGTAAAGTGGGTTACTAACACTAACTGACTCAAACGGTAATTCGATGAAAAGATCACTAATGAGAATAGACTCTGCTTGAGCTAGGTCTAACCCCGAACTAGAAGATGGAACACTAGGAGACACAGATTGACCCGACTCCAGTTCTCGTCGAACTAAGCGGCGCGTAGGGTCACGGAAATAGAGAGGGTCCTGCCTAGGAGAACCCTTCTTACTTTTACCTATGATGACTGAACTAAAAGACAAAACTAAACTACGACTCTACACCTCTGAACACTCGCTGCCGTCCCCGGCAACGGCGCCAAAAATGCTTGACCGACTGGGTGACTTAAAAATAAAGACGCGTCCCAAGCGTAGGACTCTCAACCAGTGTAGCACAATCAATCCGGAAGTACCGGAGTCGAACCACAGAGACGGACGAACGGTGTTTGACTCAAAAGTGTTGAATCCTAGTTTAACCTGGCTCTTAGGTAGCCACCCCTTGTTAACTGGATTGATTTACTAACTAAATTACCAAGCTGAATTAATTAAATATGAATTTAAAATGAAGAGTACAACCGTGGGAACTCCAGCGTCTGCGACTAGCCCTCACCAATATCCACTCGGGTCACAATTCCTTTAAAATAATTGATTCTAGAATAGGAAAAAGTTCCCTAACGAATGCACACCACCTGTCACCAGTTCCGATGTGCAGTCGAGAGGAAGGCTCCGGATTCCTTCGCCCCGCTTACAAGGACTCCAGCGATGCCCGGGATTTGTCCGTTAGAAAATTTTTCATATCCCAAAATTGCTTAAAAACTTTGCTTCATTGAACCCGAGGTAAACACTGATTAGTCTAGCCACGGGGTGCCTTCGCCCCGCGGCCGCACTCTATAAAACTACTCACTCATGTTAACGAAAAATAAAAATAAAATTCTAATAGAAAACATGCTTGATTAATAAGGGAACAAAAATAAAAATAAAATGGAGACTGATCTTAAAAAGAAAGCAACTTTACTTAAAAACAGAAACAAATACTGTAATGAAAACTGAAATAAAAACTAGACGAAAAGAAGTTTTAATTATCTCTGGAGTTGGAACAAATAAATATGAAACAAATATAATCCATTAAAGAAACAGTTAAGAAATTAGACCAAAAGGCTTTGTTCTGTTTCCTGATCAGCCGTGAACCCCGTTCTTGTTTTTGTTCCACCAGAGAAAAGAGACCCGTAGCCGCAGAGAAAGTCAAGTATTCGATGCACAGCCTTGGCTCCTTCTAACGTCGAAAAGTCCCCCGAAAAAACCCTTACTAACTTCTTTAAATAGGCTGTTGTAGCCGACTTAGCAAACCCAAATCTTGTGGGCCGAGAATTGGCCTTTTATTTTCTTTCCTCGTCAAAGTTGTGGGCCATGCGGATTGTTGCTGAGAATATCACGTGGAAACTAGAAACCCATTCATGCTCCAATTCCTAAGTCCATGACTACCTTAGGGATTTTTATTCCGTGCTTCTTATCTTCAAATAACCAATGTAAGCTTAGTCACCTTTCTTAATTAATTCATTCGGCACCAATAAAATTCTCAACGTAGCTCCAAAACTCATCCATCAGCTTCGAGAGTCTTGCAATCCAATCTTGACGCTCAAAACGCCGTATTCCCTGAAAATTAACAAAAATACAAAATTCTACCAAGGCAACGCATTAAGTGGAAAATTGGGAATAAATAAGATAAAATCGTGTTAAAACTACCCTATTAAGACACTTATATCTACGATATTGTGTGCCTATCATGGTACATAGAAGACACAGAGTACCTCTTAGAGTTACATGCAGTCCAAGTGAGTTGATCCGCACCACCATTTGTTATATTGTCTCCCCGCCTATCCAGCATACCATGCAAGGCCATTAACGTCTCTACCTCCCATTGGTACAACCTTCTTCTGAACTGAAATTCCCATTGTAAATTCTCCTCTTTCCTTGCTAGAACCTCCCACAGAGTTTCATCTTTGTTGGTGATTAGTCGAAAAATGGTAGGGTAAATCACAGCAAGGCAGAATTCATTATGCCAATTGTCCTTCCAAAATTGAATATTCCTGCCATCACCTATTCTGAATTTGACATTCTCCACGAATTTGGAGAACATATGAGGCTATCTTTCATGAACTAGAATAATGTCCTTCCAAAGGATTGACATTTTGTTATTAATTTCCTTGTTAGGAGACCAACTTCCCTCCTCTAGTTTGTATTTGGCTATAATCACCTTACGCCATAAAGCATCCTTCTCCATCCCAAACCTCCACCACCATTTCAACAGCAGTGATTCATTCATCTCTTTCACACTTCTAATCCCCAGGCCTCCTTGCCTTTTGTCTTAGGTTATTTTTGCCCAGCTTACCATGTGTAATTTGTTCTTTAATTCTGCTCCACCCCACAGGAAATTGGCTTGAATTTTCTCAATTTCGTTGACAATACCAGATGGTATCTTGAAGAGGGACATATAGTAGATTGGGATGTTGTTGAGCACTGATTTGATTAGTGTAACTCTGCCCCCAAATGAGATGTATCTCCTTTTCCATGGTGCTAATTGCTTGACCGTTCGGGTGATTAATAATTAACTAGAATTTTCGTCCCAAGCGTAGTACTATCGACCGGTGCAACATAATAAATCCGGAAGTACCGGAGTCGAACCACAGAGACGGTCTACGATGCTTAACTAAAACAATGTCGGCTCTATGTTTGTAATTGGCTCTCAGGTAGCCACCCCTTGCTCAGATGGTTTAATTAATTAACTAAATTAAACTGATTTAACTACTGGACTCTGAATTTAAAAAGGAGAGCACAGCCGTGGGCACTACGGTGTCCGCAGCCAGCCTAATTCACATTCACTCGGGCCACAATTATTCAATTAATAGATTTAAAAATATGAAAGATAATTTCCGACAAATGCACACCACTTGTCACCAATTTCTGCGCGCATTTGGAATTGGTGATGCCCGGGTTTGTTTGCTAGAAAAACTTCCGTATTCAAAAATTGCGCATTAATTAAACTGATTCGGCACCGAGGTGGAACATAAATTAACCTAGCCACGGGACACCTTCGTCCCGCGGCCACACTCGATACGACTACTCACTCATTATGGTGAAGATTGCAGAAAATAAATCGAACCTAGAACTAAGCATGCTTCCAATGAATAAATTATAAAAACAATGAAAATCGATACCGTAAGTGCAAGGGAAAAGTTAATCTTGATATTCAAACCGCAATAAACCGATCCAACACCGAGAATCTGGGAATAAACTGAAAGCTAAACGCTGAATGTAGAACTGAAAACCGTAGCCGAAAACTTCAGAAAGTAAAACCTAAGTAAAATTTGTGGAACCCTAATTTGTCCCAAAAACGGGGTATTTATACTTCCTACCGAAGTCAAAATCCGTAACAAAGTCAAACGGCTGTATAAGGCCCTCGGTATCGATACAGGAGAAGTCTTGTATCGATACCCTGACGTTCTGTTCCCATATGATGACTCGGGTATCGATACAGGAGAATCCCTGTATCGATACTGGTACCCTTAAAATGACTTCCAAGCTTGTTTGGCCGTCCCCACTTGGGTCCCACTGGTTCCCTACGTGCCCGACCGCCATGTGTCCACTTCATGCGCTCTTTTCCGACCTGTTTCCGACAAAACAAGAAAAACCAAGGACAACACCGCATCAAGTGGAAAATGGAATAAAACCGCGCCTCTAACGCGCTAATTCGCCCTACTTAGGCACTTATATCTATGACATTGCGCGCCTATCACACCCCCCAACTTGAGCGTTGCTAGTCCCGAGCAACGAAAAGAATAAAACAAATAAGTGAAAGGATAGATCTTTTAAACCCCCAGGCGGCCCCGGTAGGACGAGTGAAGTCTCGTGAGGGTTTTCAGCAGTGATAACCCACAAAACACAAAGGACTCAGACATTGGAATGCAACTCAACCCAATCAATAGCCTCTCGAAACACTATAGTGACCGTTAGGCAAGTCAAAGGCAAAATATTTCATCCATGGACAGTTAAACAAGTGAACTTCGCAGCAATCTTAGCACAAAAATTAATCCTCTCACCTACGATCGGATAGAGAATTTTCAAATGGCATGCATGTATGGAAAAACCACATATAGAAATTCACCGACCTCAAGAATAGTTCACACACCGTTGATAGCCCAATATTTCTTTAAGCACACTCCTTCCCGTTTCTTTTCTTTTCTCTTTTTTTTCTCTTTGTGTGGTCGTGCAATGCCGGATCTCTCGGGCTTTCTAGTTGACTCTTTAACGAGCTTTGGGTCGGCTATCCCCAAGCCAAACGGCCTTAGAGCACCAGGTTTTAAGGGACCCCTACGGACCTAATTGCTCAAGTCAAAAAGGCTTTATTGAGATCCAAGCTAACCAAACTTAGCGATACTTTCACAAGGTCTATCCATCTTTCGACGCGAACAACACGGTGGGAGCATACCCCGATTGTCCGGTTACTACTCAATGGACGCCCGGATAAGCATTAACAATATATCACACATAACTTGTTCTTCTCTTTTTTTTATTGGGGAAGGAGTTATAAGTCAGCACATACTGAAATATCAAAGGCATATGAACCAAACTCGAGACTGGTAAATACTTAAGTGGAACAGTGTGTGTGTGAGAGCATGTTTCCAAATGACCAAACGCTATCCGACTATAGATGATATGGGCTAACTAAGTGGTTCCTAAACATCATGTTCACGAGCTTAAGTCTATCCATGAAATCATATCGAGACTTCGACTCGCACAACAACCCCTATAGTGCAAATTAGCAATCATCAACCAAGAATAGTTACACCCAAGTATCCAAAAAAATTTTTTTTTTTTTTTTTTTTTGTAAATCAAAAACATGTACAAAGTACACCCTCCCCCCAACTTGAAATGTGCTCTGTCCCTAGAGCAGAGAGACAGACAAAAGAAAGAACAAGGGGAAGAACTGGACCTCCGGGTGGCAGTCAACCACCATGACCACGACCGATGTATGAGGAATTTCGGGTACTATCTCCGCGCACCCTATAAAAAATGTCAGTCCAGCCCGGCACGTGGTATCCGGGCGTACACAGAGAAAAACAACGGAACAAGGAAAGAAAAATAAAAGACACCACCAAATCATCACGCGATCAACGTGTCATACTTTTCTCCCCAACCCATGCAAGGGACACGAACTGGGTGGCTATACAAGACCAAATTTTTTTATTTTTTTTTAAATTAAAAGCAGACACTAAAATGCATAAAATGCCCTTACTAACTGGAGCGGGGCACACGATCCTTATTTTAATAGCAGCGTGCGAAGCTATAAACACCCAAGTCAATGATGGGTACCCCTATCGCTAGGGGCCGGGTCCACACTTAATGAAAAGCATGGTACGCGTGAGCTACCCGTCAGCAACTTCCTCTCTTGATCCTCCTCAAGGGATGAGGAGATCACAACCGGATAAGTATCATCATCCTTCAAAACGGCGTACTTGAGCGTGTCCGGCAGAGGTTTTAACTTTAATTTTGGCGGCTGAACCGATGACGGGAAAACCTTTGGCAGAGGGTTGCCCAGAGGCTCGAACATTGGGTCGCCGAAGACCCTTAAAACCTCCTCAACGGAATCCTTGACATTTAACATCTCTAGCAGACTTCCTACCTCTGGAGGATCTAGAGATGACGCCTTCTCGGCGGTAAGAGCAATCTCCAGAGGATCCTTATACAAGACTGGATCGACGTGCTCCTGAACGAGCGCGTCGATAAAACTCACCTCTTCTACCTCCTCATCGTCCTCACCCAAGGTACTAACAACTATAGACATCCACCTCCATTGTCTCCTCGCCAACAGATAACTGGACCTTGCCAGTTTTGCAATTCATAACAGCATTGGAGGTGGCTAAGAAAGGACGACCTAAAATGATGGGAGTCTTCTCTAAAATCTCAGGATTTAAACAGGTGTCTAGGACAATAAAATCTGCAGAGAATTGGAACTCACCTACCTTAATCATCACATCTTCGACCTGCCAACTGTAGTGTGACAGGAGTAGCTCTCAGATCGCCTAGGCCCAGCCTCAAGTATGCAGAATAAAGGAGCAAATTAACACTCGCCCCTAAATCCAACAACGCTTTATCGAATGTCTGACCTGCGATAGCTATGGGGATGTGGGACACCCTGGATCCTTGCACTTGGCAGGAGTCTCAGTCTGAAGAATGGAGCTCACTTGCTTTGTCAGAACCACGTTGTTCTGATTCTTGCACTTAGTCGTGCAAAGGTCCTTCAGAACCTTCGCACACTGGGGAAAGGACTCAATTGCCTCCATCAAAGTAATAGGGAACTGCACCCTCTTAAAAAGTTCTAACATCTTATGGTTCATACTCTGCTTAGGCTTCACCGCCAGCCTTTGGGGAAATGGAGCTAATGGTCTTGCTGGCGGTGTTTGAGTCGTGGGGACCGCAACAGCCGGTTCCACCACCTCAGATGACTTCTCAACACTCTCAGGAGTTGCTCTTGGTGCATCAACCGGCTCCAGGGGTGGGGCTAGTTTCTGCTTTGCTGAAATGGATTTATCAATCGATTTTCCACTCCGGAGAATGGTGATCGACTTAGCCTCCTCCTGATTCTGACTCTGAATATTAGGCCCTGTAGAATTTCCTAAGTAATGGGCACCCGCTGAACTACCCTGAGCTGGAAATCTACCCCTTTCCTGCTGCATTTGACTGACAACCGCAACGAGTTGTGACATTTGGGTTGTAAAGGCCCCAATTTGCTGTCTTGTTTTCGTCTGAAATGCCGTCTGAGACTGCATCAGGTAATGGACATTATCCTCTAATTTCTTATTACGTGCGGTCATCTGCGAATATCCTGGGGGAGGACCACTAGTGGATGGACCTGCCCCCCTACCAGGCTGTGGCTGGTAGTTATATGGGATGACTTGGCCCTGCGGAGGCCTGGGTGCTTGGGACTGATGAAACTGTTGCGGCGGAGGCGGCGCAAGGAGTTGCGCTTGACCTCCACCTGCGGGTCTATGGTCTGACCACCCAAAGTTGGGGTGTTCTCTCCCTCCCGGGTTATACGTATTTGAGTATGGGTCCCAATTCCTCACAGCATTTACCTCTTCCTGATTATTCTGACTCGCTCCCTTAGCAGCTAAAAATTCGGGGCATGCAGTTGCAATGTGCCCCTTACATTCACACCACACACAGACTTCCTCTATACTGACCTCATGCACTGGACGAGTCTGCCTAACTTCTAATTCCTCTAGCTTCTGCGCCATCTTTTCAACCTGGGACTGGAGTCGCTGGTCACGTATGGTAACGGGGATAACATTGGACCCAGAAGGTCCAGACCGATCAAAATCAGAGGGTTCTAACGCCCTCTGCCTATCTGCTAGGTCATCTAGAAAATCCCAACCCTCATCCGCAGTTTTGGACAAGAAGTCGTCCCCTTTACACGAATACTCTATGTGCTGGATTGTCTCAGCGTTGAGACCCAGGTGAAAGAATTCGACCAACTGTATCTTCTCAAAACCAGGGTGTCGCATTCTTAGGAGCAAATCTTTGAAACGCTCCCATGCCTTCACGAAAGACTCTCCCCTCTCTTGCCTAAAGCCTTGAATTTGACGCCTTAAACTATTAGTTTTAGCCTCAAAAAAATATTTCCTGTAAAACACGTCACGCACATGCGCCCATGTGGGGAAAGACTGAGGCTTTTGCATTCTGAACCATCTAAGTGCGCCATCTTTTAAAGTTGCCTCAAACAGCTTGAGGCAGGCATTGTCGTATTGAGTAGTAGACGCCAGGTTGCGCACTAACCCCTCAAACGTCCGCACATGTTCGTACGGATCATCAGACTCTCTCCCATAGAAGTTAGGGAGGCTATTCAAGACACCAGGTTTTACAGTGAAGGCATTGCATGCCTCCTGTGTCTCTCGAGGAAACACAATCGGCCCAGGAGGAGTGGTCCTCTCAGGATTCAAATGCTGCCTCAACGACGGTTGTTGAACTACCTGCTGGTCTCCCATTTCAAAAGATTCTGGTTCGAAAACTGACTCTGACTCTGACTCAAAAAGCGGATTATTGAAGTTTACTGACTCGACAGGTAAATGTATGTAGAGTCCACTAATGGGTATGGACTCCGACCGACTCTCTACTGACTCTGACGAAGAATTTGAAAGCTCTGACTGACTCGACCTGTTCTCTAACCTAACCAAGCGATTAGTATGATCACGGTAATAGAGAGGATCAGGCTTACGTCCGACTTGCTTATCTCTACCTATGATGACTCAACTAAAATTTAACAAACACTAAACTAACACCGTTTGAACACACGTCACCGTCCCCGGCAACGACGCCAAAAATGCTTGACCGTTCGGGTGATTAATAATTAACTAGAATTTTTGTCCCAAGCGTAGGACTATCGACCGGTGCAGCACAATAAATCCGGAAGTACCGGAGTCGAACCACAGAGACGGTCTACGGTGCTTAACTAAAACAATGTCGGCTCTATGTTTGTAATTGGCTCTCAGGTAGCCACCCCTTGCTCAGATGATTTAATTAATTAACTAAATTAAACTGATTTTACTTCTGGACTCTGAATTTAAAAAGGAGAGCACAGCCGTGGGCACTACGGTGTCCGCAGCCAGCCTAATTCACATTCACTCGGGCCACAATTATTCAATTAATAGATTTAAAAATATGAAAGATAATTTCCGACAAATGCACACCACTTGTCACCAATTTCTGCGCGCATTTGGAATTGGTGATGCCCGGGTTTATTTGCTAGAAAAACTTCCGTATTAAAAAATTGCGCATTAATTAAACTGATTCGGCACCGAGGTGGAACATAAATTAACCTAGCCACGGGACACCTTCGTCCCGCGGCCACACTCGATACGACTACTCACTCATTATGGTGAAGATTGCAGAAAATAAATCGAACCTAGAACTAAGCATGCTTCCAATGAATAAATTATAAAAACAATGAAAATCGATACCGTAAGTGCAAGGGAAAAGTTAATCTTGATATTCAAACCGCAATAAACCGATCCAACACCGAGATTCTGGGAATAAACTGAAAGCTAAACGCTGAATGTAGAACTGAAAACCTGTGGACGGCCCACGGAGACGGTTCAAGTTTGCGTTTGAAAAGATTGAAGATTGTTAGAGTCGCCACCCGGATTTGAGGTCCGAATCCGAGAAACCGATAAAAATGTGACTCGTTTGCCCATTTGAAAAAGATTTCACTGATCATGGCGGAACCAAAGATTTCTCGGATTCGGGGGTTTGGTTACGAGAGGGGAAGGGTTTTACGGCACCCCTCTCGCCCGGTCCGTGAACCGGTCTCTACTCAACATTTTGTGGGATTTTGGAAATGTTTGAAATTTGATTTATTCACACAAATAAGGAATCGGGGATGGGAAAACACATAAACAAGTATTCAAATACGAACCAAGTGATGGTGGATGCTTGTGCAACGTACAATGCGATGGTGGAATGATATAAACAAAGAAAATGACAATGAAAGAGAGAAATAGGACTTAGAACACCATATTGAGCAAAATTATTTGAATTTCCAGCACTATTTGCATGTTTTGGAGGGTTTTGATATATAAATGAGAAAAACATAGAACTACAAAGTTGTAGCCCTTCAAATTATCTACATTTTGATATATAATACGCCCAAAACGAAGTTTGGAGTAAAAAGTTATGGCTGAAACACTGTGACTGACTTGCTGTTGGGGTTTGAGCGCTCAAAGTGGATTGAGCGCTCAAGGCAAAGGCCTTGAGCGCTCAAGACCTTCCCAGATCGCCAAATTCTGCTATTTTTAGACCTTGTAGACTCATTTCAAGTATGAGGAACTTGAATGAGCCCACTGGTCTCCCTCAGCAAGACCAAAACAATGATTTTCACATAGTTTTAACTACCTTTTGGCTTGATCAAGGCTTGAACTTGGGGTTTTGATGGATGATTGAGTAGTGGCTTAGAATATAGGCTTGATTTGAGGTATTTTGGACAGAGGAGTGTGAGTGTAGGGTTGATTGGATGATTGATTGAGTGGATGATGGTGTATTTGGGCTCAAATGACCATTTTTGGCATGATCAAGCGGGTTTTTCTGGATTTTGGATGATGGAGCTGCAATTGATGGATGATTATAGTAGAGAGGGGCTGTTGTAGTTGGTTTCTCAAAGACCCGTGTGTTGTAGGCCTTTTTTTTAGAAGGTTTTTGGGTGTTTTGGAGGTTGAAGATGATGGAGGATGGTGGCTATGGAGGAGAGAGAGGCTAAAGCGTGATTGAAGTGATGAGAGAGAGTGGGTTTGATCTGATGGGGGGAGAGAATGGCAGTAGTAGTAGCCAAGTGAGTGAGAGGATGTTTATATAGAGGGAGAAATGGGAGGGAAATGGGTTTAATTTTTGAATTGGGTTTGGGGGGTGATTGATGAGATGTTCAAGGGTCTAGGAAGTGTATTTAGGCAGTAGAAAACATAGGTAGACGCTCCCCTTGCAGTAGAATATCATGATTAGATGCTCTGCAGAAAACTGATCTGGCTCAGAGTTGAGCGCTCAAGCCCCCAAGGTGGGATTTTGGGTTTGAGCGCTCAAGGTTGGGGGCTTGAGCGCTCAAGGCTGTTGGTCAAAAAGCTAAAACTTTGCGGGGCCGCCCCGGGTGCTACCGAACTCTGTTTCATGCGTGGTTTGAAGTGTTGGAAAGCTTGGAAGGTCTACTTTTTAACCCAAGTGGTTTGAACCCAAGATGATTTGTACATCAAAATGTGTGACCATTTTACCCTCAGATGGTCGGAAGAATGAATTGTTTCGGTAAAATGGGCATATCTCCCTCATTTTAAAATGGATTGGGACATGTTATATATCGAAAAAGAGGGTTTTGAATGTACTAGAAGGTGGTGTAGGCTTAGGTTTGGTTTGAAGAGGTTTATGGGTGGTTAGAAGGGTATTTTGGTCATTTTGGTTGGTTAAGTTTGTTCTAGGAGGGTTTAGAATGGTTTAGGGTGGTTTGGTGAGTTCAAGCCTTGTTCTTAGCCTCAAGGTATGCATGATTGGTCTATTTCATCATTGGGAATGCTCGAGCGCATCCCGGGTTCAAAATCGGGGTGTCTACAGTTGCCCCTCTTGGACGGGACTCGATGCCATTGATTTGGTACGAGTGACGTCCAAGACATAGACAACCCGACTCATTCCCCGCGATACATCTCAAGCTGCAAAGGAAAACATTAAAAGATCAATCGGTCGTGCTCTACGAGCTGCCTACGTACCCCATTGTAGGGATCAGACCGGCGTAGTTCCTGGGGGTATATGCAAACAAATGCAACGGGTTCTCCTGTCCCTCAGGACGATTGATTAAAAAGTTTGGTCCCTCAGGACAATTGATTTTAAAAAGTTTGGTCCCTCAGGACGATTGATTTAAAAGTTTGGTCCCTCAGGACGATTGATTTAAAAAGTTTTGTCCCTCAAGACGATTGATATAATGCGAATCGACGAGCCTTCCCAGGTCGTGAAACGCCAAACAAACGATTCAATAAAATACAACCAACTACTCATTCAAACATATGCATCAGCTAAGTGGATAAGACGACTCATACCGTGACATGATTAAATGGAGCTACCCTCTGAGCAACGGGGAGGCTAAATTTGATGGTGGCTATCCCTTGAGCAACAAGATGGCCAATGATAAGATGATTGTCTACTGAGCAACGAGACAATCGAGGAAATGTGATTGCCTACTGAGCAAAGAGGCAATCAACAACGATACAAACAAAGCACGAACCAATCAAGTGCACCAGCTAGGTGGCTAAAACAACTCATGCTGTGACATGATTGAATAGAGTTACCCTCTGAGCAACGGGGAGGCTAAATCTGATGGTGGCTATCCCTTGAACAACAAGATGGCCAATGATAAGATGATTGTCTACTGAGCAACGAGACAATCGATGAAATGTGATTGCTTACTGAGCAAAGAGGCAATCAATACGCTACTGAACCAAACACATTTATGTGATGGACTTAGCGACACGACGGTTGATCAACAACAAATACTCAGAACGACTGATTGAAAGCACTAACTTAATATGATTGATGCACCAGCTAGGTGGCTAAAATGATTGGGGTGTGCCAGCTACGGGACTAAAATGATTGAATGCGCCATCTTGAATGACATTATTGAAAATGTGACCATTTCTAATCTCGAAGTCAATTTTGATTGAGATTCATTTTGAAGATGACCATATCTGGTCTTGAATTTAACTTTGAAAAAGTTGTCCCTCAGGACGATTGATTTAAAGGTTGTCTCTCAGGACCATTGATTTAAAACTTGTCCCTCAGGACCATTGATTGAAAAACTGTCCCACAGGACGATTACGTGTGACTCATGCATCGATACTCGACGACAATAACGACAACATTCCTTCTTTAAAAAGTAGCAGGCTCAATAGGGTGGCTCTTTTGCTTACTGTCTTTCCCTTGAGGCCAAGGTTCGGGTTGGAGCTTGGCAAGACTTGGGTTTTGGATTGGTTTGAGGCTTTTAGGCTTCTATGCCCCAGTCCTGAATTTGGGTGTATGCTTCCCCCAGAAATGGCATTAGGCTGACATGCCCCACAGATGATGATCCTCAATTCTGATTTTCTTTCTCGGCTCTGCTGATGGTTTTGACAACCAATTGACCATGTACCCAAACACAGGTTCTTTGATACATTGAAATCGTTTCCACGAGTCAAGGATAGACAAGATTAAGACTACATGATTGACTGTTTGACAAAGAGGTGGATTTTTACAAGGCCGAGGAATTTGATCGACCTTTTTGACAAGGGGGTGGATTGTGACAGACACGGCTTGGGGAATTTGATTGACCAGGTTGACATGACGGATATGAGCAACTATGTGAATGGCTTGATTGGGGTGCCCCGAGTGAGCAAAGGTTGATACAGGAGAACATGTCAACTAGAAGGGTATGGAAGACTATGCTGACCCAAAGTTTCTGAAAGATGGCAACCATGCTTCACCATTGATGTCGAAATTGCCATGATAAAATTAGATTTTGATTTTGTGATTGTTTTACTCCGTCAAGTGATGTTCATTCAAATCTACAATAAAACACAAGATTTCTTGTCGTGAACCCATGCCCCAGATTGCTGATGATGCCTCATTGATTTTCCTTCAAAATGCCCAAGTTTAGAGGGCTGCTGATGAAGACTCGTTGATATGCCCCAGTTTGGATTTTTGCTTTGCATGACGCCAGTGTTTGCACAATGCTTTGACTTTTTCAAGGGAGATTAGACTGTTCCCTTTTTTACTTGAATTCTCACTATCAAGTTGCACTTTCCAATCTGAAAGGACTTTTATCTAGGTTATGATGGGGCCAAGGTTATGGGTTTAACAAAGGAAGGATTATAGGCTCAAAACATCTCATTTTTCCTCGGGGTTATTTGAGCTAGCAGCTATCTTGGACTTTTTGTGCCATTTTTGCTTCTCATGGGTGCTTTCATGTGCTTTTTCTTGCTTCAAATGAGCACTTCCCTTCATTTGATTTTTCCATTTCAAATTTCTTCAGTGCTCTTCATCTTGTTGCACCCATGTTTTTTACAAGCCTATAAGTTTGGCGCTTTCATTCTTGTGATACTTTGAATCCTTACGTGCTCATATCCTTGGCACTTTCATTATGCTGGCTGTCATGTGTTTGACACTTTCATATTTCTTGTTTCACCCCAGTGTGGGGGATAGCTGCCTAGCTGGGTTCTTTTTCAAAGAAATTGATTCAGGCTCAAAGGGGCTTTGCAATGGATATTTTATGTGGGAAATAAAAGCAAAGAATGCCTTTCTTCATTTTGAATTGTGCAACTTGATGGAGAGAACTCATGCTTGCTCTAACTTTTTCCTAGATCTCATTTTGAAGTTTGATCTAGCGAGCTTTTTGCCTTAACTTTTGCCTAGGTCGCCCTTGCGGGTTTTCGACCTAGCAGGCTTTTCTTGTGTCAAAGCATCGCTTCTTGATGACATCAGGGAATGGTCCACTGGAAATCCTCCTTGTGCGGGGCAAAGGTCCAATCAAGATTTTTCTCGTGTTTCGAAGTGATTATCCTGTTTCTCAAATGATGGTGTAAAACAATTCCAAGTTGAGGGATTATTGCAAAAATCCAAGTTCATGTTGACAATTTCGACACAACGGGCGATGACATTGATTTTTGATAGTTGTGACTGAACCACTAAGGGTTGCCTACGTATCCCTTTGCAAGGAATCAGGTCATGCGTAGTTCGGGACTACAAAGTTGACTCTATTTTTGGATTTTTTTTCTTTTCTTGACAACAACAATATATTACAGACTTGAACTTGAAAACCTCACAGACACAAGAGCACGACAGACTCGAAGATGAAAACACACAGACAAGGAAAACAAAGACACAAACTAACACGACTTGCAAACTGATTCTTGACTTGACACTTGAATACTTCCAAGACTCGTGGAAGATTGAATTATTGCATGGCCATTGATGGTTCATTGATTTGGCGAGGTGTTCGGTTTCGCCATTGGAGCAGAGATGAATCCGTTTTCAATGAGATCTTGTATTCCGTGACGAAGGCGTTGGCATCTCTCAGTAGGGTGACCGGGTGTTTGGTGGTAGATGCAGAAGGTATTTGGGTTGTAGGAAGGTGGAGGATTTTGTGGAGGTGGGGTTGGTTGAAGTGGTTTGAGGAAACCAGCCATGAGAAGCTCTTTATAGACCGAGGGCAAAGGCGCAGAGAGTTGGGAAAATTTTCTTCGTCGGCTTTGAGGGCGGTTGACTTGGGTTGTGACTTTGTTGATTGGTTCAGTTTGGTTGGGATCATTATTGGTGAAGCTCGAAGAGGCGTTTGTGAGGGTGATTTCATTGATGTTGGGGTTTCGTTTATGCTGAGGCGTGGGATTTGATGTGGTGTTGGATTCTAGTGGTAGAAGAGAGATGGTTTTATTGTCAATGAGATCTTGAATCTCATGACGAAGGCGCTGACAATCATCGGTAGCATGACCGGGCACTTGATGGAAGGCACAGAAGGCGTTTGGATTGTGGTAAGCCGGGAGCTTTTGAGGTAAAGGAGTTGGAGAGAGTGGTTTAAGAAAATCGGCCATGAGAAGCTCCTCATAGACCGAGGACAAGGGTGTGGGGAATTGGGAGAATTTTCTTGGTTGGTCTTTAGGCTGGTTGATTTGGATTGTGGCCGTGGTTGGTTTGGCTTTGCTGATGGTGCTGGTTGTGAAATTGGGGTTGATATTTGTGGAGTTGGGGATGGTGTTTGCATTGTTGTTGGTAAATGGTGTGTTGGCCTTCTTGGAGTTGACCTTTTCGCCTTCTGGAATGAGGTTATCCTTTTCGACGTCCCAATGGTGCATCTCTATAGGTTTGAATCCTTCCATGATAGATTCCTCTAGTTCAGAGATCTTGGCCAAAGCTGCAGCCATTTCTCGGCTTTTTCCGGGTCGTTGGAGATTCTCTTGGAACTCTGGGAGACGGTCACGAACGTCTTGCACCATGTTCATGAGCTGGGTGATTTGATTGCCCAGGTTGTTCACAGCCATTTTGAGTCCTTCAATTTCAGCCAAAACATCCATGTCTTGAGGTTTGGGTTGAGTCAACTTCTGCTCAGGGAGTTTGTTAGGTTTCTTGCTTGGGACCAACGGCTCGGAACTGACAGTAAAGCAAAAAGGTCAAATTCAGATCGTGCCCCTGGTTTTATTGAAGGAAATGTTGTGCATGCATTGTTGTCGTGTCATCCTAAGATCTAGACTACTGGTCTCGGTCTCACTTAAGACATTGCATGGATTTGCGAAACAACAACCACGGGTAAGTCGTAACAGGCAGGTTAAATTCCAATCGTCGTGGAATCAGAGCCAATCTCCTTATAGACCATCCGAGATAGAGCAATAAGATTGTTGAAATCCGGATACAAATGCACTTAAGGCTAGCCCGAGACGCGGGGAGCTGTTCGGGCACGACCAACACCGGAGGTATCTCAAACTCCATGGATTTTAAGTCTCCTAGACTGAATGCGACAGCTTTGGAAGATTGCCCCAATCCTCAAGTTTTCTTTTAAGTGATAACTCCTTGATATCGGATGGTCGGATTTGGGAAATTCTGGTCCACACATATTCCAACAATGATCTAAGATCAGATGCCTAAGGGCGATTGACCCTCCTCGGGCCAAGGTCCCTTAAACCCGTTTAGATCAGTGTTAGGAATTTGATGATCCAGATTTTCCCACGTCCGGCCGTCCTAAGTAGGGGTGCTCACGGTCCGGATCGGTTCGGATTGGCATGAATCCAATCCTAATCCGCGAGTCACGGTTTTTTGAAAATACAATCCGTGTCCGACCCAAAAGTCTCACGGTTCGGTTCCAATCCGAACCGCGAGTCACGGATCGGTTCCGGATTAATCCGCGGATTTTCAACTTATTCGGAAAAAACAATAAACAACGGCATTAAGACACTAGCAAGTAGCAAATGCACTAAATAGAAAGTTCAAAGTTGGAAATCCCAATAAAAAAACAACAAAGGCAGTATGGCAGATAGTTATATAGATATTGTTAACTATAATTGTATATAATTTTAACACTTTTATAATTATAGTTATATAGATATTGTTAATTTAGCAGACTTACGGTTTGGTTGTACTGTTGTAGGAGTTATGATGCGAATACTATTGTAGGAGTTATGGTGTGAATATAATTATATATAATTAAAAATATCTATATAACTATATATATAACTATATATATATGTATGTATATTTAAAAAAATTATATATAATAAAAATCTCACGGTCCGGATCGGTTAATCCACGGTTTCAAAATCAAAATCCGTGTCCGATCCAAAAGTCACGGTTTTTTATTTTTTGAATCCGTGTCCGGACCATTAATCCACGGTTAAAATTCAAAAGGTACGGATCGGTTCGGTCCGGACCGCATTCACGGTTCACCGGTTTTTTTGAGCAGCCCTAGTCCTTAGGGCTAACTTGTAAGAACAACGCGCATATGGGATGCACGACTCATCATCGGGCCGAAGCAACCTTCTACTAACTGCCGGGAACCTAATTTTGAAAGATTGCCCCAATCCTCAAGTTTTCTTTTAAGTGATAAGTCCTTGATATCAGATGGCTGGATTTGGGAAATCCCGGTCCACACGAATTTCGACAATGATCTAAGATCAGATGCCTAAGGGCGATTGACCCTCCTCGGGCCAAGGTCCCTTAAACCCGTTTAGATCAGTGTTAGGAATTCGATGATCCAGATTTTCCCACGTCCGGCCGTCCTAAGGGCTAACTCGAAAAAACAACGCGCATATGGGATGCACGACTCATCATCGGGCCGGGGCAACCTCCTACTAACCGTAAAGACAACAAAACAAAAAGGGACATCGATATGGAAAATCTGTACAAACGACGCTCGCGACGGTTATATACAATGCAAATGCATGAATGCAAGATGGCATGGCAAGGAAAGCGGTAACGTATAGCACATTAGCATGATGGAACACATAAACTTAACACACAGGTGGGTTGCTAAACGTGGGGTTCTATGGCTAATTATATGCAAAAGGCTTGTTTTGGTCACAAAGGGTACCCCGGACTCAAACTCAAAACCGCCTCCTACCGTTAAAAACGATAGTGACGATGTGATTTATCACGGTCGAGGGCTGCTGGGCATTTCGGGATTCCCTGTCACCGGCAAGCCGGGCAGGATTGCCAAAACACGCCAGCGGGGCTAAGAACTATGCAACTGCAATGCAAGAATTAAATTTCAAACATTTTCAAAATCCCACAAAATATTTTTCGAATTAAACCCACTTTGATTAACACATATTTCAGTAAAATTACACAAGTGTAATAAAAATTGCACAAATGTAATTAAATAAAATATATGTTAATCAAGTCCCCAGCAGAGTCGCCAGCTTGTGGACGGTCCACGGAGACGGTTCAAGTTTGCGTTTGAAAAGATTGAAGATTGTTAGAGTCGCCACCCGGATTTGAGGTCCGAATCCGAGAAACCGATAAAAATGTGACTCGTTTGCCCATTTGAAAAAGATTTCACTGATCATGGCGGAACCAAAGATTTCTCGGATTCGGGGGTTTGGTTACGAGAGGGGAAGGGTTTTACGGCACCCCTCTCGCCCGGTCCGTGAACCGGTCTCTACTCAACATTTTGTGGGATTTTGGAAATGTTTGAAATTTGATTTATTCACACAAATAAGGAATCGGGGATGGGAAAACACATAAACAAGTATTCAAATACGAACCAAGTGATGGTGGATGCTTGTGCAACGTACAATGCGATGGTGGAATGATATAAACAAAGAAAATGACAATGAAAGAGAGAAATAGGACTTAGAACACCATATTGAGCAAAATTATTTGAATTTCCAGCACTATTTGCATGTTTTGGAGGGTTTTGACATAGAAATGAGAAAAACATAAAACTACAAAGTTGTAGCCCTTCAAATTATCTACGTTTTGATATATAATACGCCCAAAACGGAGTTCGGAGTAAAAAGTTATGGCTGAAACACTGTGACTGACTTGAGCGCTCAAGCCCTTCCCAGATCGCCAAATTCTGCTATTTTTAGACCTTGTAGACTCATTTCAAGTATGAGGAACTTGAATGAGCCCACTGGTCTCCCTCAGCAAGACCAAAACAATGATTTTCACATAGTTTTAACTACCTTTTGGCTTGATCAAGGCTTGAACTTGGGGTTTTGATGGATGATTGAGTAGTGGCTTAGGATATAGGCTTGATTTGAGGTATTTTGGACAGAGGAGTGTGAGTGTAGGGTTGATTGGATGATTGATTGAGTGGATGAGGGTGTATTTGGGCTCAAATGACCATTTTTGGCATGATCAATTGGGTTTACTGGATTTTGGATGATGGAGCTGCAATTGATGGATGATTACAGTAGAGAGGGGCTGTTGTAGTTGGTTTCTCAAAGACCCATGTGTTGTAGGCCTTTTTTTTAGAAGGTTTTTGGGTGTTTTGGAGGTTGAAGATGATGGAGGATGGTGGCTATGGAGGAGAGAGAGGCTAAAACGTGATTGAAGTGATGAGAGAGAGTGGGTTTGATCTGTTGGGGGGAGAGAATGGCAGTAGTAGTAGCCAAGTGAGTGAGAGGATGTTTATATAGAGGGATAAATGGGAGGGAAATGGGTTTAATTTTTGAATTGGGTTTGGGGGGTGATTGAGGAGATGTTCAAGGGTCTAGGAAGTGTATTTAGGCAGTAGAAAACATAGGTAGACGCTCCCCTTGCAGTAGAATATCATGATTAGATGCTCTGCAGAAAACTGATCTGGCTCAGAGTTGAGCGCTCAAAGCCATGGGCTTGAGCGCTCAAGGTGGGATTTTGGGTTTGAGCGCTCAAGGTTGGGGGCTTGAGCGCTCAAGGCTGTTGGTCAAAAAGCTAAAACTTTGCGGGGCCACCCCGGGTGCTACCGAACTCCGTTTCATGCGTGGTTTGAAGCATTGGAAAGCTTGGAGGGTCTACTTTCTAACCCAAGTGGTTTGAACCCAAGATGATTTGTACATCAAAATGTGTGACCATTTTACCCTCAGATGGTCGGAAGAATGAATTGTTTCGGTAAAATGGGCATATCTCCCTCATTTTAAAATGGATTGGGACATGTTATATATCAAAAAAGAGGGTTTTGAATGTACTAGAAGGTGGTGTAGGCTTAGGTTTGGTTTGAAGAGGTTTATGGGTGGTTAGAAGGGTATTTTGGTCATTTTGGTTGGTTAAGTTTGTTCTAGGAGGGTTTAGAATGGTTTAGGGTGGTTTGGTGAGTTCAAGCCTTGTTCTTAGCCTCAAGGTATGCATGATTGGTCTATTTCATCATCGGGAATGCTCGAGCGCATCCCGGGTTCAAAATCGGGGTGTCTACAAAACCGTAGCCGAAAACTTCAGAAAGTAAAACCTAAGTAAAATTCGTGGAACCCTAATTTGTCCCAAAAACGGGGTATTTATACTTCCTACCGAAGTCAAAATCCGTAACAAAGTCAAACGGCTGTATAAGGCCCTCGGTATCGATACAGGAGAAGTCCTGTATCGATACCCAGACATTCTGTTCCCATATGATGACTCGGGTATCGATACAGGAGAATCCCTGTATCGATACCGGTACCCTTAAAATGACTTCCAAGCTTGTTTGGCCGTCCCCGCTTGGGTCCCACTGGTTCCCTACGTGCTCGACCGCCATGTGTCCACTTCATGCGCTCTTTTCCGACCTGTTTCGTACAAAACAACCAAAACAAGAAAAACCAAGGACAACACCGCATCAAGTGGAAAATGGAATAAAACCGCGCCTCTAACGCGCTAATTCGCCCTACTTAGGCGCTTATATATATGACATTGCGCGCCTATCACTAATCTTTTTTTAATCCTTTCAATAATAGGCTTCCAAGTAGACAAAAGTCTAGGGTTCATCCCCAAAGGCATCCCCAAATAGGTAATTGGTAGCTTGCTGATCTTGCACCTAAGAACTTGGGCATAAAACTGTAATTCCTCTTCGGCTACACCAACCCCACACAACACTATTTTGTGATAGTTTATCCTTAAGCCTGATCTTACTTCAAAAACCCTTAAAAGTCTTTTGATGAGCTGAATTTCCTCCAGGTTTGCTTGGCTGAATATGAGTGTATCGTCAGCAAATTGCAAGTGAGTCAAGTTGGGACCACCTAAACCCATATCCAATCCTCTAAAATACCATGCTCTTGAGCTTCCTTGAACAACCAATTGAGGCCCTCAACTGCTATTATGAAGAAGAAGGGAGAGAGTGGGTCCCCTTGTCTTACCCCTTTTTGCATTTGGAAGTACTCGGTTGAGGAAACATTGACCAAAACAGAAATCCATGCTGACTTTAAGCATTCCTCAATCCAAGCTACCCATTTTTCAGGAAAGCCCATGATCTCCATCATTCTAAGAATGTAGTTCCAGTTTAAGTTGTCAAAAGCTTTCTCAAAGTCCAGTTTGATGATGACACCTTTTTGCCTAGACTTTTTCCAACTGTCCACAACCTCATTCGCAATTAAGATCCCATCTTGTATATTTTTTCCTCCAGAAAATGCAGATTGTACTTCACCAACAATGACTGCAATTGTCGACTTAATCCTTGCGGCCAGGACCTTTGAGAGGATTTTGTACATGGAGCCAATGAGACTAATTGGCCTGTACTCATAGAGAGATACAGGGTTTTTCGGCCTTTGGAATTAAGGCAATGAAAGAGGAGTTGATCCCTCTTGGAAGCTTTGCTCTCCTATGAAACTCATTCATGAATTCCATAATCCCGCCTTTCATGAAGTCCCAGCACTTCTTGATACTCAAAAGGTTGAACCCATCAGGGCCTAGTGCTTTATTCCCATCACAATTTTTCAGAATAGCCCAAACTTCTTGCTCATCAAATTCTATCACCAACTGTTGGGCCATCTCATCACTAATGCCATTACCAGTTCTATTAACAAACATTGGTCTGATTGTCCAAGACTCCTTGAACAAATTGTGGAAGTGACAAAGTACTGCTTGTTTCACTAGATCAGGCTCCTCAATGCACTCCCCATTTACTGTTACAGAATCCTGATGATTCCTCCTTTGTCTTGCAGAAGCCATTACATGGAAAAATTTAGTATTTCTATCTCCATTCAAGGCTCAGTTTATTCTAGCTTTTTGCAACCACATTCTTTCTACACATCTTGAAAGCTTCCACATTTGAGCTTTGAGTTCCCTCCTCTTCATTCTATCTTCCCCAGAAATAGTTCCATTTTCTGCTTGTAAATCCAGGGAATGCAGGTCTTCCTCAACTTTAGATAATTTCACCTGGACATCACCAAACTCCACTTTCTGCCATACTTTAAGGGCTTCCTTAACAAATTGGAGCTTTTTAAACAATCTAAAAGCAGCCCATCCTTGATCATAGTTAAACTCCCATGCTTCTTTCATGACCTTCAAACAGTTGGGGTGAGATAACCAAGCATTAAAGAATTTGAAAGGTTTTGGGCCCCAATCTCTCGCATCTTCCATGAGAAGAAGGGGACAGTGGTCCGACATGGTTCTTAGTAGACCCCATTGCTTGAGTTTAAAGTTTTCCAACCAGATGGGATCAAGTAAGAACCTATCAATTCTGCTCCACTTCTCATTGTCTTGGGAATTAGACCATGTAAAACATCTACCAAACAGTTGCAAATCTACCAGCTCCATGTTCTCAATGAAGTTGTTGAAGTCTCTCATACCTCTGTCTCTTCTTGAACATCCTTGTCTTTCGCTGATACTTTTAAATTCATTAAAGTCCCCCCCAATATACCACGGATCATTATATTCAGATTTAAGATTAAGTAATATTTCCCAAACTTTCCTCCTATCCAGAACCTCACATGGACTATATATATTGACAATAGTACATGAGAAGTTGTGAAGTAATGTACCTTTCAGCAATAAGAAATTCCTGCTGCCTTTCCATGCCAATGTCTTCACAAAATTTGTCAAATTCATTTGAGTTGTACTCTCCACTCCTATCATTTCTCAAAACTTTCATTAGTAGACCAATTTGCCTTTCCACAAGGCTTTGAAACTTTTTGAAAATTGAGAAAACATCAAACTTTTCCCTCATGAAATAAACCCAAATCATTCTTGTAAAATCATCAATAAAAATGGTAAAGTACTTGTTACCTCCATGAGTTGGCGTATCTATAGGCCCACACACATCAGTATGAACAAGCTCCAATGGTGCTCTAGCCCTCCATGCCTTGTCTTTTGGAAACGACTCTCGGTGATGCTTTTCAAGTGCACAACCTTCACACCCTTGCTTGACTTCATAAATAGTTGGCAACCCATACATCATGTTCTTTTGTTGTATGTTCCTCAAACTTGGAAATTCAAGTGCCCGAATCTTCTATGCCAAAGCGATGAGTCATCAACCACATCCATCTTCAATGCAACATCCTTTGTGTAGCGAAAAGTGAGAGGGAAGCTTCTATTCTTCTCCATCTTAATATTTGCTACAACTAGATTTCATTAGTAGACCAATTTGCCTTTCCACAAGGCTTTGAAACTTTTTGAAAGTTGAGAAAACATCGGACTTTTCCCTCATGAAATAAACCCAAATCATTCTTGTAAAATCATCAATAAAAATGGTAAAGTACTTGTTACCTTCATGAGTTGGCATATCCATAGGCCCACACACATCGGTATGAATAAGCTCCAATTGTGCTCTAGCCCTCCACGCCTTGTCTTTTGGAAACGACTCTCGGTGATGCTTTTCAAGTGCACAACCTTCACACCCTTCCTTGACTTCATGAATAGTTGGCAACCCATACATCATGTTCTTTTGTTGTATGTTCCTCAAACTTTGGAAATTAAAGTGCCCGAATCTTCTATGCCAAAGCGATGAGTCATCAACCACATCCATCTTCAATGCAACATCCTTTGTGTAGCGAAAAGTGAGAGGGAAGTTTCTATTCTTCTCCATCTTAATATTTGCTACAACTTGATTTCTCTCCCCCCCCTTGTCATAAATCTTGCAAGAACCTTCTTCAAAGTGCACATAGTACCCATGCTCGACAAGTTGCCAAACACTCAACAAGTTTTGCTCCAAGTCCAGAACAAGTAGCACATCCGAAATCCTTCTTGTCCCCTTCTTTGTCTCCACGGCAAAGTACCATTTCTCTTTGCTTGGACTAAGGCACCATTCCCCATTTTTACTTGAGAATTGGAGGAAGTATCAATCTTCACAAAAATTCTCTCATCTCTGGTCATGTGGTTACTACAACCTCTATCAAGAAACCACACATCATTCTTTTGCTCTAGCATAAAACATGTTCCATTCAAATTCTTGCTCTTCGGTGTAATTGGTTTGTTGATTGTTTGTGACTTGGCAATCCCTTTTGACATGCCCAAACTTGTTGCAATTGTAACATTGTGACTTTTCTCAAAACCAACAATCTTTAACAACATGACTCTCTCTATTACAAATTCCACACTTTTGTTGAGGGGGCCAATCATTCTCCCTATTTTGAAAGTTGTTTCCCCTTTGAAAATTGTTTCCCCCTTTTCCTCTATCATTTCTTCCTCCTCCTTGTTCAAATTTTCCACCTTTAGATGATGTCCCTTTAAATTGGTTTTGACTTGAAAATGATCATTTTCCTTGGGGTTTAG
Source organism: Vaccinium myrtillus (assembly GCA_016920895.1). NCBI lineage: Eukaryota > Viridiplantae > Streptophyta > Magnoliopsida > Ericales > Ericaceae > Vaccinium > Vaccinium myrtillus. Next base: position 34,766,456 of record CM029273.1, on the reverse strand, counting down.
GAGTACTAACATTTAGCTTAGATTGAAAGGCACTTTCAATTGAATTTTCGGATTGCCTACTCAATCTTTGCTCAAATGTCTTAATGGAACCCATCAACTCATCCACACTCAAAGTGACAAGATCTTGAGTATTTTCAATAACGACAACAATAGGATTATACTTAAGTAATCAAGATTTTCTCAACAATTTTTTGACTAGAAACATTTTCCCCATATGTCTTCATTTGATTAACAACTTCCATAAGTCTAGAAAAGTAGTCATTCAAGCATTCAACATCCTTCATTTTCATATTCTCTAAATCTCTTCTCAAAGATTGGGGTTTGATGGTTTTTACCTTTGTGTTGCCTCTATACTCATTGTGAAGAATATGCCATGCCTTCTTAGTTTTGGTTTCATTGATGATTCTTGGAAAAATGTTGTCGGTAATTCCTTGTTGAATCATGGGGAGGGCTTTTGCATTCTTCCTATTATCCACCTTCAATTGTTGCTTTTGCCCCTCTGTCAAAACCTCCACACCTTCATAATCATCAAACCCATCTTCTACATACTCCCAAACATCATTTGATTCAAGTTGGGTCTTCATTTTCACACTCCAAAAATCATAGTTTTCTCTATTGAAAAGTGAAAAACCAAGTGGTTGAGCTCCCATGGTTTGATTGCTTGAACTTCTAGGGTTTTGTTTCCCCTTCTAAAATCTTCACTCCCAAGTTGATTTGATCCACCCTAAGCTCTGATACCAATATGTTGGCCTTAGATTAGCCTTGATCTTTAATTGGTGAAAGAAGAAATTAAGAACAAAGTGGCAAATGAATTGTCGAAGTGGAGTTGGTGGCACTCGGTGGAAACAGGGGTAGCTCTCTGGTAATCTGTTTCACGAAATGGGCAGCCACCCTCCCTTCATATTTTGGAGTATATTTTACATATTTTTTTAGTTATTCTTTTAAAAAATATATACAATTACATAAATTATTAAAGTAAAAATATTTTTTATTTCAATAACACTAAATTATGGGAAATGATACCGTACGACAATGATACTGAGTTCGTCGAGTGATATAATTACAAAAATCCTTGAGATTAATTTTTTAATTTCTCAAAATCATCCCTTTAAAACTTGATTTAGTTTTAGAAATATCATCGTAGGACGATTTCTTTCATAATCCGGCCTCCTCCGATCCGACTTCAATTTCTGGATCCGCCACTGGGTAGAACTATGAGAAAGAAAAAAATGCTACTAAATACGAAAGTCGTAAAAAAAAAGTAAACAGAAAGTAACACTTGAGATCGTTGCATATAACTAAGCAATAGTTGAATTAACAGAATCATTAATGAACAGAGGGATATAATTCGAATGGAGATTTTATTAACTCGAATGATGTAATTTAAAAAAAAATAAAGTTGACTATTAGTGGACGAAAATTGAGAGATTTGCGACGAATGGTGATGCAGTCGTAATATAAAAGCTTTTTGCGACGGTAAAAATGGCCGATGCAAATAAGCATCTTTTCTTGTATTGTGAGGGCATTAGCAGTCCAATCAAACCTCTAGTCCCCTAAACTAACACGCCCTTTGCATACAAAAAGTTTTAAAAAATTAGATAGAGCAAATAAATAAATAAAAGGATTGTAGATTAGCATTGATATGAGTGTGTACAGGACAGTGGACTATTCCGGCAGTTCGATTTCAAAACAAGTGTACAATAAGGAAATTGTAATGTGAGGGAAATGACCAAATTATCTTTATTTTTTTTTGTAATTGGAGGTGATGTGGCTTTGTAAGGAGAGTATTGAGGTCATTTTGATAGGTTTTGTGTAATTACCATATTGTCCTCACCAGATTTTTTTTATTTTTTATTTTTGGTAAACCACGATGTTATAAAGAACTAAACATAAATAGTCTTGGGGTATTGAACCCCTACAGAATCATCGGCGATTTGTCGCAACAGAAATAAAGGAGGTTCTCCTTCTGCGTGATTTTTTTGGCCTGAGTTTGTCCATATGTCGAAGGGCATCTCTGGAATTTTGGGGGAGACAAGTTTGAGCACCTTTTTCTACGCTTTCCCGCATTTCTTGGTTTTCTCTTATTTTTGTCTACGTCTTCTTCTTCTTCGGTTTTTTTTTTTTTTTTGGCATACGTAAGCTGTTAGTAGTGGAGACACTATCAATAAGTATTTCATAGATGAGTTTTAGTTGAGGGGTTTGGTTTGGTTTGGTTTAATTTGGTTATTTTATTCAATTTATTAAGGAAGAGAATATCAAAATGAAAAAAAAAATCCCAATTCAACTTGACACAATTACACCTTAAACTACCATTTGGCTTGGTCTCACGTCACAATCATTGTTACACCAATGCAATCAAAAAAATAATTCAGACTTACATATATGATATATCTATCTTTGTAAACTTTTTTTTTTTTTTTAAAAAAGGAACGTAATGCGCATTAAAAAAATTAATAACTAAACCGCATAATTATCTTAATAATAATGACCCCGCAGTTACATGCGTAATGTAACACTAATGAATAAGTAATGCATTATTGCAAGAAAGTTCAGGAGATAGCACTCTCTTGGAAGGATAAAATAATAACATATTACATGCACGACAGTTTAAGTTATGCCTATTAGGCGGTCGATCTCTCTCGGCAATAGTAAATAGTAAAGTATTATTTGCGCGAAAGTTTTATGCCTATTAGTGGTAGATCTCATGAGGGCTGCAAATGAATCAAGCCGTTCGTGAGCTCTGCTCGGTTAGGCTCGAAAAGAGTTTGTTCGAACTCCGTTCGTTAAGGTTTTATTGAGGCCTGGCTCGAGCTCGAGTTCGTTAAAACTTTAACAAACAAGCTTGAGCATAGCAAAGCTCGGCTCGGCTCGACTCGATAAAGCTCGTTTACATTTTAGATGAATAAAAAAATATAACTTCTTATTCCAATTTGATATCCTAATGCATTATCTTTTCAAAAACTTATTTAATTTCACTACTATTTTAATATTGAGACTGTTTTCCTATAGAGTATGTAAATATAAACCATATATATATATGCACAAGTAAACTTTCTTGGTTGTTTTAAACCTATGTGAGTATGTAAGTATATTTTTTCGGTGTTTCATTAAGGCTCGTGGACAAGCTCAAGCTCGAGTCAAGCTTAAGTCAACTCGGCTCGAGCGCGGCTCGTTAAGTTTCACTAAGCCTGAGCTCGAATTCATTAAAAAGTTAATAAACAAGCTTGAGCGCAGTAAAGCTCGGCTTGGCTCGGCTCGACTCGTTTGTAGCCCTATGCAATCCCTATTACTTAAGGGGTGATTTGGCAAAATAAATCATTTCTTTTGTCTTTATTTTAAAAAAAAAATTATTTGTTAATTTTGCATCGATTTTTTTGTGTATTAGTAGTTCGTCTCGATGAGATCGAGTAATCTAATGATCAAAAAATTATTAACTAAACTAAAATTTCTGTGAATAAGACAAAAATAAGCTAATAATCCACAATTTTTTTTTATTGTTTTTGTCTTTACGGAACTTTTTAAATACTTTTATATTTTTTAGGTTCTCTTGTTGTGACAAACCAATAATCTATAAAATAAAAATAAAAAAGTCGACGCAAAACTGACAACTGTAAAGTTTTGAAACAAAAACAAAATAAAATACTCCTTGCACGAAAGTGTAAATTATGCCTATTAGGTAGGGATGGCCATCTTGGCCGACCCGCCCCTATCCAACCCTTCCCCTATCCATTCGGGGAGGGAATTCGGGGATTTTTTCGGGGATCGGGTAGGCGATGGAGATTATTTTTAAAAAATTTCGGGGATCGGGTAGGGGATGGTATTGTTAGTCCCCTACCTGATCCCCTCCCCAATCCCCACCCCTCCCCGTTCCCCGCCCCTCCTCGCATCCCCATTTACTTATATATATATATATTATAAGTTTTTAAAATTTCTTTTCCACCACAGTACTTCACAGCCCTCGGCTCGTCTGTCCATAACCTATTAACCCAACTCTCACGGTCAGTGGTCATAACTTAAATTAGGAATTTAGGACTTAGTCACGTAAGGTTACCCACACTTCACACAGCCGCCCCATCTCTACTCTCTCATCCCCTACAGGCTACACGATCTCATCTCTCTACTCTTATACAGATTACAATTACAAATTGAATTTAGTCGAATTTAATGGGTAATGGCAAGCAGATTGCAGATTGAATCTAATGGGTAATGGCAACCATATTGCACGGATGGAATGGAATTTTGGCCGTCGGGGTTGAATTTAATGGGTAATGGCATGGACTAGTGCATGAATTTTTGGATCCCCGATTCCCCGTGGGGATCCCCGTTCCCCGCATCGGGGCAGGGATGGAGGTTAAAAAAAATCCCCGGTGGGGATCGGGGAAGGGATGGGGATTGATATAGGTTCGGGGATCGAGGATAGAGGTATTGGTATCCACCCCTACCCTCCCCATACCCATCCCTACTATTAGGTGGTTGATTTATCTCGGCACAATTCCCTACTATACATATGGAGAGGGCTTTTGTTGGTACGGCGATTATACCTAACTGCCCTCTCTATATGTAAACCCATGTGGCTTTCCTTCATTTTGATATTAATCTTTTTTGTCCTTTGTAATTTTCTTCAGATTAAAAAATAAGATGCATTTGTACATAAATTTTTATTCTTTTTTGCATCAAAATACACTACTAATAGAGATCTTTAATTTATGCGAAAAAAATTAAAAAATTATGTATGAAAGTATTTCACATTGGTAGCTTGTTAGGTTTACCTTGGTGGTTTATAGCTTCGCAATTTTCTTCAGATAAAGAAAAATACTTCCGTTCATATTATTATTTTTTTGCACCAAAATAAGCTACTAATTGTGGAAAATTTCTAGGAAAGTATTTCACAGTGCTACCTTGTTAGGTTTACAATTTTTCGGCCAAAAAACGAAGCACAATTGCTCATAATTTTTTGATTTTTATACCAAGCACCATGGATACCACTAGTTCAAATCACAAAGGCTATTACAGCTTTATTGAACCACAAAAGGAAATTTAAGCATAGAAGATGAAAATAAACGCTGACAGGAAACACGATTGCATTTAGCAAATTTGGGTCTCCTAAATCCTAAGTCCTGTCATGGCCATACTTGCCGTCCTCATTCTTCGTTAGGAGAGGGGTTTCCCACAGATATATCACCTTCAATAGTCGTCTCCCCGATCGATGAACTTCCTCGAACCCGCACACCATGTCCTACAGTCGTGTTCGCAATCGATACAACTCCAGTATTCTTGTTATTAACTGATACGTTACCTCCAATCTTAGTATTCCCAATCGATAGCCTGCCTCGTCTTTTCGTGTCCCCAATTAGTACACCATGTCCGATAGTCGTGTTCCCAATTAATACACTTCCCTGCGGCTGTTTGGGTTGTTTGGCTGTCAACTTTTCCCAATCTGATATGATGAAGTCCTCTGCGGTTCCACCGGCTACTAAATATCCATTGAAACCACAAATGGATTGCCATGACCCACCGTATCGACACTGTAAATTGACGACAGTGTCACATTCCTTGGTGCTGAGGGAGGGCTTGATCAACGTACAATTTTCTTTAGTTGTGTCTTCTTGTGGTTCGTTCGCCTGTGCAACAATAATATTGTTCTGCTTACCCCCACAGCTCCAGTATTTGCCGGTGTCACAGCATCTTATGTGGACCAGTCCACTGTCTGACTTTGCCTTCACAATTTCGTGCCTCACGCCTTTGCTAGCAGCCACCTTTGCATCGAATTTGATGGTGCTATCTGGCCCAGTTGGGTACAAGTACTTATTGTTGGAATGTGAGTTGAACGCCACAAACTTTGAAAACTCCATTTCCTCTCTCTCTCTCTCTCTCTCTCTCTCTGTGTAATAACAAAGATTGCTTTCTCAATATAGAGTTCAAAAACGCGTTCTATTGTTTCGCTATCACAAAATTTGTGAGGGCATGAATACCTGGGGCGGCTCCTACTGAGGGATTAATTTAAATCATTTGTCAACTTTCCGTATTAGCCAATCATTCTTTATAGTGTGCGTTTTAATAGAGCTAACTTCGCTGCTTAAGTTACAAAAAAAAATAAAATAAAAACCAATTTTAATATATTCTCTATCTTATAAAACTCTCTCTCTCTCTTCTAAATTCAACTTAGGCATGTGATCATTACTGCACAATGGTTTTCGAGAGAGCACTTAATAAATAACATTACCGAAAAATTGATCTTTAGTGACAACAATTTTATCACTAGGTTATCACAAAAAGTGTATTGTTAAGGTATTTAGTAACAATTTTTTAGTGAGTTGTCAATAATCCTGTAATTATTGACAGCTTAGTACAAAAAAATTGTTACTGAATACTTTTAGTAACACATTTTTAGGGACATGTTGTTGTCACTAAAACTCAATTTACCTTGTAGTGTAACTTCAATAATAAATAAAATATGCAACTTGCATTCAGTACTTAATAGAAATCAAAGACTTTTGCTTGCTAGCAAGTTGCTTGTCATGATCAATTTTTCAATAAAATAAAAAACAAGAGCCTTACTTGCTCACATTGCTAGGCTATAATAAAGACATATATAATAAACTACGTTTCTTAAAAGATATGTGGCCGGTAGAACTAACAGTTCATGAAAGGGCAAGAAAAATAACATGCTACTAAATACGAAAGTGAATTAGTAGCATACGTAAAATAAGTAACCAGAAAGTAACACTGAGATCATTGCATACTTAAGCAAGTGGCGGAGCCAGAAATCGAAGTCAGAGGGGGCCAGATTATCAAAGAAGTCTTTGTATGGTGATTTTTCAAGACTAAATCCCGTCATTCGAGTTTTAATGGGATGTTTTGGTAAATTTTAAAAATTAATCACAAGTATTTTTGTTATCATATCACTCGACGAATGCAGTATCATTATCGCGGGGTATCATTCACCATAATTTAGTGTTCTCGATATAAAAATTATTCTTACTTTTTGATTATTTTTAAATTGTATAATTTTTTTTACGAATATCTGCAGACAAAAAAAGTCAAATGTACTCCCAAATAGAAAAAATCGGGAGGGGCCGGGGCCACCCCGGCCCCTATATAGATCCGCCACTGGCAATAAGTGAATTACCATCATTATTAATCGCACCTACATAGTTCGAATGCAAATTTTATAAACTCAAATAAGGGAACTTTTTTAATAAAGTTGACTAGTAGTCGACGGAAATGGGATGTTTTGGTAAATTTTAAAAATTAATAACAAGTATTTTTGTTATCATATCACTCGACGAATGCAGTATCATTATCGCGGGGTATCATTCACCATAATTTAGTGTTCACGATATAAAAATTATTCTTACTTTTTGATTATTTTTAAATTGTATAATTTTTTTTACGAATATCTGCAGACAAAAAAAGTCAAATGTACTCCCAAATAGAAAATCGGGAGGGGCCGGGGCCACCCCGGCCCCTATATAGATCTGCCACTGGCAATAAGTGAATTACCATCATTATTAATCGCACCTACATAGTTCGAATGCAAATTTTATAAACTCAAATAAGGGAACTTTTTTAATAAAGTTGACTAGTAGTCGACGGAAATTGAGAGATTTCCGACGGGAGGTGATGTGGTCGAAATAAAAACATCGTTTCGCGACGGCAAAAGACTGCCAATGCAAATTAGTTGACAAAATTTGGAATTTATTTTCTTGTACTGTGGGGGGATTAATAGTCGAATCCCATCTCCAGTCCCCGAAACAAACACACCCTAATTAATTGCATACCAAAAGTTTAAAACAGAGAGAGCGCAAATGTAAGAGAGAGTATATTGAATAATAAAGCTTGCAAGACAGTTTAAGTTACGCCAATTAGGAGGTAGCCTCTGTTGGCAGGATTAGATAATAGTAAAATTTTATTTGCACGACAGTTTTAAATTAGGCCTATTTATGTGGATCTTGGCAGGATTAAATAATAAAGTACTCTTACTCGCATTAAAGTTTGTTAGAACTTGTGCTTATATGGAGTGGTACCGAGAAGTTTAGTAAAGGGGATAGATGAGGAGCAGAGTGAGAGAAGCAAAGCGACCGAATGGAGCACTCTTGCCCCCGTGGAGGCACCCGGTTCTTGGGGAACTATGTAAATCTTATGTCGATTCTTTTACTGTTTTTGTGTTCAATATTGTGGGTGATTGATTTTCGCTAACAAAGTTTAAACTATTCCTCATTCCTGTTAGACGGTCGAGGGAGACCACCTCGAATGTATTAGTAAGGCTCATTAGTGGTTCTATATCTTAGTGGTTAAGCTTTGTGGTTAACTGTCTATTGTAACTGCATTGTAACTGTCTCTTATTTTCTTGTAACTCGAGTTAGGTTTATTTTCAGTTTTAGTTAACCATAGTTAGTTGATCTGGTGACAGTTGTATAAGGGGCTTTCTCTTCAGTTGTAATAGCAAGGAAGGAAAATAGAAATACAATTTTCATTCTCTCTCTCTCTCTAAATCTACGTCTTGTTCTCTTCTCCTTCTTCTTCTTCTGTGATTTTCTTTCAAACCCTAAATCTTCTAGTATAATTCAATGAAGATTGAAATCAAATCTTCGTTATGGTATCAGAGCAATTGACATCTGTCGTGAAGATTCTGAGTTGTGGTTATCACTGAAGTTAGGGTTTCATCTGCTTCAAGAATTGGACAAAAGTTAGGGTTTCTTCAACAATTGCGATTCAAGATTAGAGACGAAGAATGAAATTGAGCAACAATGTCGACATCATCGTCTTCCTCATCAGTGGCTACAGATTCGACCACTGTGAAATTGAATCTACCTCCATCACTGGTATTTCTAAGTGCTAATATTCACTCGTTCGTACCTATTAAACTTGATTCGAACAATTATGTGATATGGCGCACACAGATGGAACATGCACTCAAAGCAAACAAATTTATTGGATATGTAAATGGAACCATTGTGTGTCCTTCATCTACTGTTGTTAGAACCACAGAAGTCACGGTTGCTGAACTGATTTCGCACTTTGGACAGTCATTGATGATCAATTGGTTTCTTGCCTTATAGCAACAATATCTGCAGCTATTTTACCTCTAGTCTTAGGACTCGATCATGCCTTTCAAGTGTGGCAGATCCTAGAACACAGATTTAATTCTGTGTCCAAAACACATATCCATGATTTGAAGCAACAACTGTTTAACATCACCAAAACAACTACATTTGATGCATACTTTGACACCATCAAAGAACTCTCATACAAGTAAGCTGCTGCAGGGGCACCTCTTAGTAATGATGATTTGATTTTTCATGCTTTGCATGGTCTGCCTCCTGAATTTGATAATCTTCAGACTGCATTGAGTCCACGTATTGGTGATCTTACTTTTGAAGAACTTGTTACAAGTGTTAATGGACAGGAAATGAGGAAAAACAGATCTGGCAAATCTGTCTCTGGACTGCCTTCATCATCTGTTTTTCTTGCTGTCAATAAGCTAGACTCTACTGCTGCTGGCTCTTCCTCTTATTCACCATCACTCCCATATTAGGCATCTGCTAGTTCTGGTCAGATTGCACATGCTCAGAATACTCACCAGTATTTCTCCACTCAGCCACAACCGCCACCTCCTATGTATACAACTACTATTCCACAGCCTCAAAACAGGAATTGGAACACAAATAACAAGTCAAAAGGATACAGAAATCAAAGGGGTGATGTTAATGGTCCTTGCCAAATCAGCAACAAGACAAACCATACAACCAAGAATTGCTATCACAGATCCAACCTAAACTACCAACCACCACCTTATTTCTCTTATAACAATAATGCTTCAGCTCAAAGGCCACCTATTCCACAGGCTCATATGCTTCAAACTTCATATGCTTTTCCTGTACCTGGTCATGCAAACAACAGTCCTGGATTTCTTCCTTTACCTGCAAATTATCCTAACTACAGTGTTTCTTACCCTTCTGTTTACTCCAATGGCATGTATCCACCATACTCTTCCTATCCTATGTCATCACAAACCTTTCCTTCATCATCTCCATCTTCACCTCCTAATAATTGGTACCTAGATAGTGGTGCTACAAATCATGTTACTAATGATTTGTCAAATCTGTCTCTGCAGCATTCATATACAGGTCCTACAGGAGTTATGGTAGGGAATGGCCATACAGTTCCTATTGCCCATTCTGGTAAGGGTATCTTGCCTACACCTCATCCTTTTTCTCTAACTGAACTTCTTCATGTACCTTCCATTAATCATAATCTTTTGTCTGTACACAAGTTGGCCTCTGATAATGATTGTAGGTTGATCTTTGATGCTTCTGGTTTTGTAATTCAGGACAGGCACACCAATCAGATTCTGCTTCACGGCCCTTCTCACCAGGGGTTGTATCCAATTCAGGCCTCTTTTAGCTCTTCTCCTTAAGATTTGATGTCCAGCTCAACTTGTTCCACGCAGTCATCCTCTGCAAATTTGTGGCATCAAAAGTTAGGCCATCCTAATTCTGGTTCTCTTCACCATTTAGTCAATCAGTTTCATTTGCCAATACAAAAACCATTTCATGTGGATTGTATTTCTTGTAATGTAGCTAAAAGTCATAAGCTACCTTTTCCTTTATCTGAGTTTCATGCTCAAAGTCCTTTTGAACTAATGCATATGGATGTGTGGGGACCTGCCCCTATTCCTTCATTTAGTGGTTTCAAATACTATCTTGTTGTTTTGGATGACTTTACCAGATATATTTGGTTGTTCCCTCTACACTAGAAATCTGATGTTAAGTCTGTTCTTACTCATTTTTGTGCCTATGTGAAAACTCAGTTTAATTCAATTGTCAAATCTTTTAGATCTGACAATGGGGGAATTCATAAATAAGTATTTGTGCCAACTTTTTCTTGATTATGGGCTAATCCATCAGACATCTTGTCCACATACCCCAGAACAGAATGGTAGGGCAGAAAGAGTGCATAGACATATTATAGAAACTACTCTCACTCTCTTACATCAAGCTGCCATGCCTGTTAAGTTCTGGTTAGAAGCACTTGTCACTAGTGCCTATCTCATCAATAGACTTCCTCATTCTGCAGTAAATTTTCAGGTTCCTTATACCCTCTTGTTCCACAAAGTTCCTGATTATAATGGTCTTAAACCATTTGGATGTTTGTGTTTTCCTTGGTTAAAACCATATATGCCTCACAAATTGAGTCCTAAATCTACTCCTTGTGTGTTTTTGGGCTATTGTTCTACTTCAAAGGGTTATAGGTGCTATGACCCTGTTTTAGGCAAAGTCTACATATCAAGACATGTCAAGTTTGTTGACCAAACTTTCCCTTATGTTTCTCCGGTTCAGTCATCATCTTCTGCACCTCTTACATGTTTTCCAACCTCATCTACTGTGCGTTTTGATATCTCTCTTGCTACTGCCAATGATACATTTCTATCTGTCCCATCTGTTCCTATGACTACTAACATTCCTAATTCTTCTTCTATTTTGAGAGAAAATTGTTCTTCCTCTCTGTCTGCCTCATATTCACCTGTGTCTTCTCCTGATCCTATTCCTCTTGAGCCTAATTTTTCTATTTCAACTGAACCTATTGTTCCTGATTCTTCTCACGTTTCTTCTCCTAATAATATTCCTATTCAGCATCCTATGATTACTAGATCAAAACATGGTATTACTAAACCTAGAGTTCCTTTATCTTTATCTCTTATTTCTACTCCTGACATATCTGAACCTAAAAGTTTTGCTGAAGCTGTTAAGTCTGTGGATTGGCAAAAGGCTATGTCAACTGAGTATGAAGCATTGTTGTCACAGGGAACGTGGTCCCTTGTTCCTCCACCTTCCAATGTTAATATCATAGGTTGTCATTGGATCTTTAAACTGAAGAAGCATTCTGATGGTTCTATAGCCCGATATAAGGCTAGATTGGTTGCTAGAGGCAATCAACAAACAGAAGGTCTGGATTTTACAGAAACTTTTAGCCCAGTGATCAAACAACCAACTTTAAAGCTTGTTATTGCTTTGGCTGTTCACTTTGGTTGGCCTATGAAACAATTAGATGTTTCCAATGCTTTTCTTCATGGCATTATTGAAGAGGATGTGTACATGCGACAACCTCCTGGCTATGTGGATCCTCAGCGACCTCAATTTGTTTGTAAATTACATAAGGCATTGTATGGTTACGTCAAGCACCTAGAGCTTGGTATGCTCTTTTGTCCTCCTATCTTCAGCTTCTTGGATTTCATAATAGTCTAGCAGATACATCTTTGTTTGTTTTAACTCAAGGGTCAGACATTACTTATGTTCTCATCTATGTTGATGACATAATAGTCACTGGTAACAATTCTGGTTTTATCTCTACACTTCTGACTCAACTTCAAAGCAAGTTTGCCCTTAAGGACCTTGGTAACCTTCACTACTTTTTGGGCATTGAAGTGCATCAAGATTGTCATGGTTTGTTTCTAACCCAACATAAATATGATCTTGAGTTACTTGCCAAAGCAGGCATCAGTGACTGTAAACCCAGTTTATCTCCCTCTTCTACAAAGCCTTCCACAGTTGATGACTCTGTTTTGTTTGAAGATGTTCAGTTCTATAGATCCTTGGTGGGTTCACTACAATATTTGACTATTACCAAACCTGAAATTTCTCAAGCTGTCAATTATGTTTGTCAGTTCATGCATACACCTTCCCAATCTCCTTTTGCAGCAGTAAAGCGTATTTTGAGATATATTAAGGGTTCCATTGATCAAGTTCTCTATTTTACTCCTTCTTCTCTGTGTCTTACTGCATTTTGTGACGCTGATTGGGCTGGAGACCACCTAGATAGACGTTCAACTTCTGGGTTTTGTGTGTTTTTGGGGGAAAACCTTGTTTCTTGGAGTGCTAAGAAGCAGAATACAGTCTCTCGCTCTAGTACTGAGGCAGAGTACAAGGCTTTAGCTCAGGTTACTGCAGAGCTTGTTTGGCTGCATCAACTTCTTCACGATCTGCATATCCCCTTGGATGGTATTCCTGTTATCTTCTGCGATAACATGTCTGCTATAGCTCTTGCTTCTAACCCTATTTTCCATGCTCAAACAAAGCATATCGAGGTGGATTATCATTTTATTCGTGAGAAGGTTTTAGCTCGTCAAGTGAAAGTCCAACATGTTGGTTTTGATTCTCAAACAGCAGATATTTTTACTAAGCCTGTTTCTGTTGCCAGGTTCCAACATCTTTCTTCCAAACTCATGGTCAAGCCTCTTCCCATGAGTTTGAGGGGGGCTATTAGTAAGGCTCATTAGCTTAGTGGTTCGATAGCTTAGTGGTTAAGCTTAGTGGTTAACTGTCTATTGTAACTGCATTGTAACTGTCTCTTATTTTCCTGTAACTCTAGTTAGGTTTATTTTCAGTTTTAGTTAACCATAGTTAGTTGATCTGGTGACAGTTGTATAAGGGGCTTTCTCTTCAGTTGTAATAGCAAGGAAGGAAAATAGAAATACAATTTTCATTCTCTCTCTCTCTTTCTACGTCTTGTTCTCTTCTCCTTTTTCTTCTTCTTCTGTGATTTTCTTTCATACCCTAAATCTTCTAGTATAATTCAATGAAGATTGAAATCACATATTCTTTAGAATGGATTTGGATCAAATACCCTGCCTAAGAACGTCTGGACCAGGACATCGTGTGTTGAAGTGGAGTAAAACCCAAGGCTACCACAAGTTGAATGGCTCAAATTATTAGCGTGGGGCTTCTAAACATATGGAGTAGCTTTTTTTTGTTTTTTTATTTTTTTATTTTTATGTCCCTAGAACCGGCTATATATATACTGGAGGCATTTCAAGTAAGGGCTCCCTTATATAGACTACGGTGTCAGATTTTTCGTTCAGGATTTAATTTCGATGATCCGAATCTTTAGATGTGTTTAAAACGAGTTCTTAGGGTCCAACGCGTGTCGCCAAAAAAAAAATACTTGGAACGGCTTTATCAGAACAACTTTCGATAAAATGTGCATATGATTAATTTTTATTGAAAATTGCTCAGATTAAGCCCTCAGAATTTTGGCCATTGGTGGTGCTCTGACTTCTTAGCCCAGCACCGAGAAATGGCAAGCCAAAAAGTGCAGTTGAGCTCTGCTCTGCCCCACCTAAGCTCGGTCTTGCTCCGAATATATTGTGATGCTTTGAATTTTTATCCCACATAACAAATTAATCCCTTCGTCCATTTTTTATTGTCGATATTTTCATTTTTGGATCGATGACCCTTAATAAGTGTGTCGTTTGAATAGGTTAAAGTTTACACAATTATCATTTTGTCTTTTTGAAAAGTTAGTGCGTAAAAAGTTAATGGATAAAAGTGGAGGATAATTTTGGAAAGTGGATGTAAAAGTTGATTGAGAGGTGTAATAATGATATTTCTTTAACAAATTTGATTTATGAAGACTGCAAACAAATGTGGTCGGCCCAACATCCATGTTGTCTCTTCAGGGACAACAGCTTCCCCGTTTCAAGTCCCCTTGTAAAACGTACAGATAAATGGTCGCATGGCTTGTTGAATTCTGAAACCACCATCATAGACGATCGTGCGGGGGTGGGGTGGTGATATTTTGAATATATTATTGGATACGATCTGTAATGATAACAAAGTAACTTGATCAAGTCGCTTGGTATTTCCGAATATTACTGATTAACCACTTGCAAGCCAAAAGTCATTGATTGTTACCATTTTAAATTTCAATACATGTTGTATAAGTTATTTGTGAATTATTTATTTTCTACGAAACATATCTGAATCAATGGTCACATAGCTTTTTCAAATTCGGATTATAGCACGAAATAGAGCGTGAGAAAGAAAGAGGCGCGCGCACAAATAGGTTAAATTCCTAAAACACCCAAACAAAATAAAAAAAGATAGGTGTATACTTTTTAAAATTTTTGGAAAATAAAACAAATTCACCTAATAAAAAAACAAATTCACGACCAATACAACTAAATCCCGTTATGTATCGTCCGATACTCCTGCATTCGATACTCCCGATACAATTACACCTCGACCGTTACCGTTACAATGTCCTTATAACAAATAACCTTGGATTATATCCCCAACAATTAATTCTCATTGACCATATCCTATAGGAATTCCGTTAATTGGATTCTCGTTGCCATGAAAGATTATAGCAACTATCCACGTTTTCAAACATATCCTTACACCAATTTGTACATAATGCATAATCAAAACCACCAAAAAAAAAACTCATCGTATATCATTACTAACAACCTTGAGTTTTAAGCTCCATATTATTCTTAGTTTTGTCCATTGCCCAACTGGCAAACTCATTCACTGCCTCAGCCGTCGTCCCCGCCGTTCTCCGCGTAGAACGAGTTTTGGACCCCCGTTCTCCGCGTTACATGGGCTCCGACAATGCCCGGATACGTCTGATGGAAGTACTTTACTAACCTAAAATTGCTTTTTTTAATTATTGGTTAAGAAAACAGGAGCAAAACAGATCCAGACCTAGCCACGGTGTGTTAGTCACCCCGCGACCATACTTAATGGACTACTCACTCATATTAATTAGAACGAATAACAAAAACATGGAAGGAAACATGCTAGAATAATTAAATCTGGATTAAAAACTAGGATTCAAGAGCAAAACCGCGGACAAACTCCCGCGAACTAAGAGTTAATGCAAATAAACGAGAAATACCCGAAGCAATACTTGGAAACAGCAAACAAATCTGCAAAACTTCAATGCAAAATCCTCCGGAACGTCGAATCTCAAAAGCAAAAACAAACGGCCGCAAGAAAAGTTCAGTAAAAACAATGTGTGTACCCTAATTCGACCTAAAATCGGAGTATTAATCCCCCCCGAAGTCAACACACGTGGCAAAGTCAACTGCTGGCTTTAAGACCCTCGGTATCGATACAGGAGAAGTCCTGTATCGATACCCAGACGTTCTGTTCCCATTTGTGCACACGGGTATCGATACGGGACAATCCCTGTATCGATACCGAGCCTTCTAAACTGAAATTTCAGCTGTTTGGCCGTCCTTGCTCGGGTCCCACGGGTTCTCAACAAGCTCGACCGCCATGTGTCCACTTTGTGCGCTCTTCCCCACCTGTTTCCTACAAAACAACCAGAAACAGAAACAGAAACAACCAAGGACAAACCCCGCATCAAGTGGAAAATGCAATAAACCGCGCCTCTAACGCGCTAATTCATCCTACTTAGGCGCTTATATCCATGACATTGCGCGCCTATCACACCCCCCCAACTTGAGCGTTGCTAGTCCCTAGGAACGAACGAAGTAAAAAAAACAACGACAAGAAACTAGAAAACACCGACGGGGGTACGGTAGCTATGCCACCTGTAGAGACAATATAAATCACAGCGATAGATACTCGCCTCTCAATAAGCCTGTAACTCACATGCATGCATGCTTTGACAAAATATTGAAAACAACTAGCATCACTTGACACGTGAAAATGAATACCCCACAAGACAAGTGCGTCACACAACTCACTGGAACACTCAACATCCCATATAAGCGCTTGGCGAATTTCGTGGAACCGAACAACTGGTCGCCAAGTGCCAATCAAAATCAACGCTCAACAAAAATACACGCACATCGAAAAATGATTCCACAAAATAAGAAACATCATTATCAATCATGCATAAGTGAGAGTATAAACACGTGCATAAGATCTACTAAGGACTTTTTGGATTATAATGACCCTGGTAGCACAAGAAAAGGAACTGCAAAAATCAGGTGCCGGCCTATCGAAGCTCAAGGTTACCTACCCACTGGCCGCACCTGTCATGTCCACTACCTGTCAATGCGCCCATTGGCGCCAACCAAACCAAGTCCACAAAATAAAAACATCATCCATGCAAGTTATGTTACAGACCCCGAATAATAAAAAAAACAGAAATAGTCTCACATAAAATAACAGATACCCAACATAAAATAACACCTCCAACTATCACTACCACCTACACAGAAGCCAGCTCCATGCACCACTAATGCCCTAGCTCAATCCTCATCATCCTCACTCTCCATCTTCTGCTGACTCCGGAATAAGACTCACGGTATCGATACAGATGTTTTACTGTATCGATACCGACCCTGCTATATTTTTTTTTTTTTTTTTTTGAAAGAATGAGGTTAAAGGTTATGGGCTTGGGTTTCCAAAACATGACACCTAGTCAGACTTCCTCGAGCATTAATCCCCCAAACGCACATTGCTTCGCAAGTTTTTCCATAGCAGTAAAACACTCATAAATGCACAGAGCTTGACTCTTCCCCCCCAACTTAAATCCAACCAAACACCGGTTTCCTAAGCTAGACACGGGAACTGACTCGGACTGGTTTAAGATTGGTCAAGGGGACTCATATATGGTTTAATCATGCAAAGAATGCCTTGTATCATCCCCTATGCACGTTATTCACTCTCACAAATGCATAATAGACAAATCTGATTTCTCAATTGCAGAACAAAAGCCTACTATTTTATGCGATTGCGGAAATGAATACAAGGAATATGGGAATGCTATTCAGGATACGCTATTATTAATGTGGGGATACCTATTCTCATGCTTTGACAATGCATCATGCTCAATCAAATAGCCAAATATATGCATGCATTCAAGTTAAACAGGCATACTAACCAGCTAAATCTCATACGCTCAGAGCATATCCACAAGATTCATAACAACCGTATCCCCGAAAACAACCTAGCAACGCTACTCAAACATGTACAACGTACACCCTCCCCCCAACTAGAAACATGCTATGTCCCCAGAGCATGGAGACAAATAAAATAAAGAGCAGGGGGAAGAACTGGACCTTGGGGTGGCAGCCAACCACCATGACCTCGGCCGATGTACGAGGAATTTAGGGTACTATCTCCGAGCACCCTGCAAACAATGTCAGTCCTGCCCGGCACGTGGTATCCAGGCGTACCAAAGAAAACAAAAGAACAAGAAAAGAAAAGATACACCACCAAATCTTCACGCGATCAACGTCTCATACTTTTCTCCCCATCCCGTGTAAGGGACACGAATTGGGTGGCTATACAAGACCAAAAAGGATTTTTTTTTTCTTTTTTTTTCCTTTTTTTTGAAAATTAAAAGCAGACAATAAAATGCATTAAATGCCCTTACTAACCGGAGCTGGGCACACGATCCTTATTGTAATAGCGGCGTGCGAAGCTATAAATACCCAAGTCAATGATGGGTACCCCTATCACTAGGGGCCGGGTCCACACTCAATGAAGAGTATGGTACGCTTGAGCTACCCGTAAAAACCTAGCCCGACGGCTAAACAACGGGATCATCCGAGTAAACGGGATCAACTAAATCCTCCTCAGGTTCACCCACATCAATCATCTCTAAAAATGGTTTAAGATGCTGCCCATTAACTTTGAAAACATGATTATCCTTAGGATCGCAGACATCTACCGAACCGTTCGGGTAAACCTTATGGACAACATACGACCCATCCCAACGAGACCTCAACTTCCCTGGAAATAAGTGAATGCGCGAATTATATAATAAGACTTTCTGCCCAACACTAAAGGTTTTGCGCTGGATATTCCTATCGTGGTACGCCTTAACCTTAGCTTTGTAAACGCTAGTGCTCTCATACGCATCATTCCTAATCTCCTCAAGCTCACACAGCTGGAGCTTCCTATGGGCACCTGCCTCTGGCAAACTTGCATTCACCGTTTGAATGGCCTAATGGGCCTTATGTTCCATCTCTACTGGCAGGTGGCAGGCCTTACCGTAAACAAGCCGATAGGGTGAAGCACCCAACACGGTCTTGTAAGCAGTGCGGTAGGCCCACAACGCATCGATCAGTCGCAGAGACCAATCCTTTCTACTCGGGTTCACCGTTTTCTCTAAAATGCCCTTAATCTCTCGATTGGCCAACTCAGCCTGGCCATTGGTCTGAGGGTGATAGGCCGTAGACACCTTGTGAGAGATGCCATACTTCCTCATCAACGCCTCAAAGGACCGATTACAAAAGTGGGTGCCCTGATCCGAGATAATGGCACGTGGCATGCCAAATCTCGATAACACATTGCTTTTCAAAAACTCTAGCACCACCTTCGAATCACTAGTCCTAGTGGGAATTGCCTCGACCCACTTCGACACATAATCCACCGCCAGGAGGATGTACTCAAAACCATGCGACACGGGAAATGGGCCCATGAAATCAATGCCCCAACAATCAAAAACCTCCAACACATAAATATTGTGGAGGGGCATCATATTGCGCGGGCCGACCTTACCTAACCTCTGACACCGGTCACAAGACTTGCAAAAACCGTACGCAACCTTAAATAAACTTGGCCAAAAGAAGCCACACTGTAAGACCTTGGCGGTGGTTTTCTTGGCGGAAAAATGACCGCCACACGCCTCCGAATGACAAAACTCTAGAATGCCCCTCTGATCAACCTCGGGGACACAACGGCGCACTATCTGGTCCGCGCAGTACTTAAACACATATGGATCATCGAAAATATACTGCCGGACATCTCTCAAAAATCGCTGCTTCTCAGGTGTGGTCCAATGGGGAGGAATCTGCCCCGTCACCAAATAATTGGCGATATCTGCAAACCACGGGCACGTATTAGCAGCAAATAACTGCTCGTCTGGAAAAGAATCCGCGATGGGCAGATGAGAGGTGGGGTCCTCAAATTCCAAACGAGACAAATGATCAGCCACTACGTTCTCTACCCCTTTCTTATCCTTAATAATGAGGTGAAATTCTTGCAGCAAAAGAATCCACCGGATAAGGCGAGCCTTCGCATCCTGCTTGGTCATCAAATACCTCAGAGCCGCATGATCGATGTAAACCACAATCTGCGACCCCACCAAGTAGGACCGGAATTTATCTAAGGCAAACACAACCGCTAATAATTCCTTCTCAGTGGTGGTATAGTTGAGTTGTGCCTCATTCAAGGTCTTGCTCGCATAGAAAATCACACAGGGATCTTTCCCTCGCCTCTGACCTAAAACTGCGCCGACTGCATAGTCGGACGCGTCACACATAAGCTCAAATGGCAAACTCCAATCCGGGGGCTGAACGATAGGCGGAGTTGTGAGACTCCGCTTCAATGTCTGGAAGGCCCCCTCACAAGCGTCGGACCACACAAAGGGTGTGTCCTTCGCTAACAACTGACACAACGGCCGGGAAATAGCGCTGAAGTCCTTAATGAATCGCCGATAAAAACTTGCGTGACCTAAGAAAGACCGGACATCCTTAACAGTTTTTGGAGTGGGAAGATTCGCAATTAAGTCTATCTTCGCTTTGTCCACCTCAATACCCTTAGATGAGACGATATGTCCCAAAACTATTCCTTGGGTCACCATGAAGTGGCACTTCTCCCAATTCAGCACAAGGCGCTTCTCCTCACACCTAGTCAAGACTTTCCCTAAGTTCTCAAGGCATCCGTCAAACGAATCCCCAAAAACTGAAAGTCATCCATAAAAATCTCAACTATCTTCTCTACCATGTCGCTAAAGATTCCCATCATATACCTTGAAAAGGTGTCGGGAGCATTGCACAAGCCAAAGGGCATGCGACGGTAGGCAAAAGTACCATATGGGCACGTAAAGGTAGTCTTTTCCTGGTCCTCCATGCCTACCTCAATCTGATTGTAGCCGGAGTATCCATCCAAGAAACAATAGAACGCTCTGCCCGCAACTCTTTCTAAAATCTGGTCAATGAATGGGAGGGGAAAATGATCCTTCTGGGTACTCGCGTTGAGCTTCCGGTAGTCAATGCAGACACGCCACCCAGTCTGAACACGGGTTGGCACTAACTCACCCTCCTCATTCCTCACAACGGTCACTCCTGCCTTCTTAGGCACAACCTGAACGGGACTGACCCACTCACTATGGGCAATCGGGTAAATGATACCCGCATCTAACAACTTAAGCACCTCCGTCCGAACCACCTCCTTCATGTTGGGGTTCAGACACCACTGGGGTTGCCTAGAAGGCTTCACATCCTCATCTAGAAAAATGCGGTGTGTACACACCGTAGGACTAATACCCTTTAAATCTGCTATGGTCCAACCGATTGCCCCTATGTGCTCTCTCAACAGGGCAAGTAACTTAGCCTCTTGATCCGCCCCCAAGGAGGAGGAGATCACTACTGGAAACGTATCATTACCTTTTAGGAAGGCATATTTCAACGTGTCTGGTAGGGGCTTCAGATCAGGTTTCGGTGGCTGGACCGATGATGGGAGAGCTGTAGATAATGGGGCGCCTAGTGGTTCGAGAACTGGGTCCCAAACAGCGCCGCAAACATCCTCGACTGCAAGCATCTCCATCAAACTACCTACCTCCGGAGAATCTAAAAATGACGCCTCATTGGCGGTTAGCGCTATCTCCAGAGGATCCTTATACAACACATTCTCGACATGCTCTTGCACTAGCGTGTCGATCAGACTCACCTCATAGACTTCCTCATCATCCTCTACTCGACTATCTACGTTGAACACATTCACCTCCATTTTCAAGTCCCCAAATGATAAATGGACTTGGCCAGTTTTGCAATTCATCACAGCACTGGAGGTGGCTAAGAATGGACGGCCGAGAATAATGGGAGTCTTCTCAAGTACTTCTGGGATTGGACACGTGTCCAAAACAATGAAATCCACGGGGAACGGAAACTCCCCTACCTGAATCAACACATCCTCCATTACCCCCTTAGGAATTCTCACACTCCGGTCAGCCAACTGTAGCGTGACCGGTGTGGCCTTAAGATCACCTATGCCTAGTCTCAAGTATACCGAATATGGGAGCAAGTTAACACTCACTCCCAAATCTAGTAAAGCCTTATCAAAGCTCTGACCCGCAATAGCTATGGGGATAGTGGGACAACCTGGGTCTTTCCGCTTAATCGGAATATCAGCTTGGAGAATGGAGCTCACTTGCTCCGTCAGTAGCACGTTGCACTGACTCTTAGTTCTCCGTTTCGACGTGCACAACTCTTTCAACACCTTAGCGAACTGAGGAATAGCATCAATGGCTTCCATCAAAGAGATAGGAAATTGAACTTTCTTGAACAACTCAAGAATCTGGAAATTCACATTGACGCTCGGTTTTGCCACCAAACGATGGGGATATGGTGCAACGGGTGGCAATGGAGTCGTGGGGGCCGCAGGTGCAGGCACCACCACCTCAGGTAACTCCAACTCTCTCCCTTCCTCGGAACACTTCCCCACAGCAGGGGCAACTATTGGTGCAACAACCGGCTCCGGAGGTGGAACCGGTTTTGGCTTTGGAGGGATTGCCTTATCAATCACCTTCCCACTTCTGAGAGTGGTGATCGCTTTAGCTTCCTCCGGACTCGGGTTTGGATTACTCGGGCCTGACCCATCTCCCAGAAAATTAGTACCGACAGCATTGGTGTGAGGTTGAGAGGGAAATCTTCCCCTCTCCTGTTGGGTTTGCCCAACTGCTGCCGTCAACTGAGTCAATTGGGACCTAATGTCCCCTATGGCCTGCTTGGTCTGCTAGTAAAACTCAATTGAGACTGCATGAGAGCTTTCAACATATCATCAGTTTGCTTATCCCTAGGTGGATGGTTTATGCCTGGGGGTGGTCCAGAGAATGAAGGGCCGTACCCCTGCTGATTCTGCGAGGGATAACGAAATTGGGACATTTGGCCTTGAGGAGGCCGGTATTGTTGCATCTGTTGCTGAGGTGGTGCCTGGGGTGGCACTGGTGCCTTAGGATCTCTCCAACTCAGGGCTGGGTGATGAGCCCAGCCCGGATTATAGGTGTTAGAGAAGGGATCCCAACGCTGGTTTACCGCATTCACCTCAGCTTGGTTACTCTGATATGCCTCCTTAACCATCGGGAACGCGGGGCAGGCAGTTCAGCGTTTCTTAAAAACCCCCGCAAAGATTCTTATTTTGTCTGAGGCCGGAGAAAATAAGCGGGACCAAAAATTCTGAAAGGCGCGCGAGTTGCTGCTCCTTTTTTTTCTTTTTTCGTTTCCCTCCCTATTATTTCCTTACCTCAGTTTCACTTTACCCAGACTGGAGGAAAGCCCTAAGCAGTGCTCTCACTCCGGCGATCTCTCTCTCTCTCATTCTCTGGAGGAAAGCCCTAAGCAGTGCTCTCACTCCGGCGATCTCTCTCTCTCTCGTTCTCTAGAGGAAAGCCCTAAGCCCTAAGCAGTGCTCTCACTCCGGCGATCTCTCTCTCTCTCGTTCTCTGGAGGAAAGCCCTAAGCAGTGCTCTCACTCCGGCGATCTCTCTCTCTCTCGTTCTCTGGAGGAAAGCCCTAAGCAGTGCTTCCGACTGCAATCTCGCTTCCGACTCATCTCCTTATCCAGGTATCGTCTCTCTCTCTCTCTCTCGTTCTCTGGAGCTCTCTCTCTCTCTCTCGTTACTTTTTTTTTTTTGTGGTGGTCTTTTGCGTGGGTTGAGCTGGGGTGGTGGTGTGAAACAGCGGTGGGGGCGATTTGGGGGTTTACAGTATAGGGCTTTCAATTTGTTGAAGGGCTTTCGATCAACATCATTGTGATTGGCGGTGAGACAGATGCTATTGCTAGGGGAGTTCTGCAGAGATGGGTTTTCTCTGTCTAGGGTCTTTTGTGTGTTCTTCATTGAAACGTATATTTCCATACCTCTTTCTTGTTGCAAGTGTCTGTACGTAGGGTTGCCTTTTCGGTTTGGAAGGGGTTCTTTTAAGGTTGATGAGAGGGCTTAATACAACTTTGGCTTTGTTTAGTGGAAGGTTGGTTTGTATTGTTTAGTTGGGGGTGGGTTTGATAGGTGTTGAAGAAACATATCAAAGGGCTGGATTTAGTTAGGGAAAAAGCAGCCATTATACGGTTTGACACTTTGACCCTAATGTTTTGGTGGTGGTTAAAGTACACGTGACCTATGTGATTAATTTATACTAGATTTGATTCTGGTAATGATTGGTCCTCCACTTATTAATTATGCAAGTGGTTGCCCACTTTTGTAAGTTCTAATTTAACAATATCCTTAACTTTTCTATTAAAGCCTCTTTTGTGTGTATTGCTTTTCTATTAAAGACAAAGCTCCTTTATATGTTTCCTGAAAACCACAAGTAGGTGATATATCTTAGGAATATCGTTTTTCCGATAAACAGTGCTGTTGGAGTAACTTTGAAGCATTAATATACCGATTCGTAATCTGGATACATTAACTTTGAAGCATTAGTATAAAGTGATGTTGCTATCAATTTTCCTTGGTAGAAGATAGAAAGCTAAAGTATATTCCATTTAAACTGGGTTAGTGTAATGTATACATGTGTTTCACTAGAGACAATAGTTTTTTGACATGACTGTACATTTAGAAGGTTGATTTAAGCTTCAATGAGCTAAGGGATCAGTTTCTTGTTCTCATTTTTTTGAAGGGATATCGGTAAATTCTGCGAGGATAGCATTACATTAAAAGTAGTGATCCCATTTTCCCATTACGTCAGAAAAATCTGGCATTGTAGTTGGTGTGTAGTGGTCCCCCTTACATTAAAAAAATCTGTCATTGTAGTTGGTGTGTAGTGGTCCCCCTTACATTAAAAGAATAGTGAATTCTATGCTGGAGAAGTCAAAGTATCCTCCATTTGAGCTCACTTTTGGCTAAAAAGGTTGCACATCAACATCTCATAACCCTTCCTTAAGCTAGTTATTTAAATTTTTGAAGCGTGAAAGGATGACGAAAGGAAAGCATTTTCTTTTTTTTTTTTTTTTTTTGTTTCAGTAGGTGACATAGCATGTAATATTAATCAGGACCAAATGCCTAATAAGCGGTATTCTTTGAGCTTAACCACAGGTTTTCATATGATTATGCCTAGTCTATTTTATCAAGTTACTGCCCAGGTTGCTATTTGAGTGGGAGACTGGTTGCTGCATACTCCATGCTAGTGTGTTTCTCAATTTTTCAGTTAGGTTGCGTCTAGTCTGTTCTTACCCAGTTACTGCCCAGATTACTATTAGTGTGGAGATTGGCTGCATGCTCCTTGCTAGTGTGTTTCTCAAATTCTTCAACTAGTTATTGCCCAGATTGTTTACTCCCCACTGCGGGGTTGCTGTCCAGATTTTCAGAAGTATCATTGTGATGGGCTAAGTTGCTTACATTCTGCTGTGTGAGTGTTGTTCAATTATTGTCATGGTTTTGTTCATATAAGATGTTGCATTCTAGTTTGCCTAGGTTATGCAGCCTCGGTTTGTGTGCCTGGGTAATGCAGTTTGGTGTTGAGTTAAACGTGACTCTGCCCGGTTTTGTTTATTTTCTTCTACTTGGTTGTTTTGCTACTTTATTCTTGGGGGTGTGTCCCTTTCATGTTAAATGGCCTATTCTTGCACTTTTCAGAGGGAGGTGCCCTCTTGAACCAAGTTTGTAAATCTGTCTTTTGTCTAGAACAGCGGTTCACACCTTGTGATGTTAGTATTTTGTTTACATCATAAACAAGTTAAATGAATCAGCCTTAAGAATCTAAGCCCCTAGAATCTACATGGTTTTTTAATAACCTTATTCAATTAGCACTTGTATTATTATAACCATAAATATTAGGACGAACACAAATCTGCTATTCATTAGGGAGGTTAAGTGTTTAGTTTTAAATATTAGGGAGGTTAGGTGAAAATCATTCACAATTGAGGGGTTAAGTGTTTGTCGTGTTATGGTCCAGCCTTCCATTATCCTCGTTAATTTGTTGTTTACTTCTTTCATTTCATTCACTTTTTCCCGCTTTATTATTGTAACAATAATTTGCATTAACCCCCTCAATTGTTTTTCAGAGTTGTGATAATGGAAACAAACATGGATAAAAGTTGGATGAATTTGAGTAGACTTGATCCAAGATATCTACAAGGGGTAATAGATTTTATGGCATTTGCGCGTAAGAACATTCGTGATGGGGAAACAGAAATTTCGTGTCCATGTAAGAAATGTCATAATTTCGTTAGAAAGAAGATAGATGTAGTGAAGGAACATCTTGTTGTGAATGGAATTAGTCCAAGTTACACTGTTTGGATTTTTCACGGGGAGAGATCACAGCCTAGAGATCAGGGTATGGAAAATAGTGGCCAAGGTAACTTTGATGGGCAAAATGATATGGAAGAAATGATACGGGATGCATTTGGAATTCCACCGATTCATGCCCAAGATATGAATGTTGATCCTCCTCCGGCTGGCTCATGTGGTCCAGACGAACAAACCATTAAGTTTTTTAAGCTCTTAAAGGAAGCTGAGCAAGAGTTGTACCCGGGGTGTCAGAAGTTCTCGTTGCTTTCCTTTATTGTGCTACTAATGCATATAAAGTGTTTAGGTGGGTGGAGTAACAAGTCATTTACTATGCTGCTTAAGTTGTTGAAGGACGCCTTTCATGCCGCTGAATTGTTGCCCGATTCTTTCAATGCGTGCAGAAAATTATTGGGGGGTTTGGGCCTTGAATACCATAAAGTTCACGCATGCCCTCAAGATTGTATGTTATATTGGGGGGAAGATGCTAATCGGGTTGATTGCAAGGTTTGTCATAGTCCTAGATATAAAGAATTAGAGGATGAAACAGATGGGCCTAAAAAAGGAGGCAAAATTGCAGAGAAGATTGTTAGGTACTTTCCCATAATACCTAAGTTAAAACGACTATTCACGTCTACAAAGACTGCTGGCTTAATGACATGGCATGCAAGGAACCCAGCTCCTACTGGGGCATCAGCCCATCCTGTTGATTCCGGTTTATGGAAACATTTTGACAACCTTTACCCGGATTTTGCAAAGGACCCTCGCAATGTTAGGCTTGGGTTAGCATCAGATGGTTTTAATCCATATCGTACAATGAACATTTCTCATAGTACGTGGCTTGTTGTGATGATGACATATAATTTACCACCTTGGTTATGCATGCAACAACCTTACATGATGTTGACTTTGCTTATTGACGGCCCAAAGTCACCTGGCAATAATATTGATGTCTACCTGAGACTTATAGTAGACGAGTTGAAGGAGTTGTGGAATGTAGGTGTTGACACGTACGATGCACTAGGCAATGCGATGTTTAAAATGCGTGCATTGTTACTGTGGACAATTAATGATTTTCCTGCACTTGCTATGTTGTCGGGCTGGAGTACAAAAGGTCGTCTTGCTTGTCCAGTTTGTCATGTTGACACGTGTTCAAGTTGGTTGGATTTTGGAAGGAAGATGTGTTATTTGGGGCATCGAAGATGGTTGGAAGAGGGCCATAAATTTCGATTTGACCGCATGTCTTTTGATGGAAAGATTGAACTTGATACTTGTCCTACACGTTTATCTGGGTCTGAAGTGTTAGCAATGTTTCCCCCAAACTATGTTAACAAATTTGGAAAGGAGGGTGATGAGGATTTACATGTTAGAAAGAGGAAAAGGACACATGATGAAGACGGTGTTGAGGAAATTACTTTGCAAGGTAATTGGAAGAAGAAGAGCATTTTCTTTGATCTACCGTATTGGGAGCATAATTTGCTACGACACTGTCTTGATCTGATGCATATTCAAAAAAATGTTTGTGACAATGTTTTGGGGACGATAATGGATCTTGAAGGGAAAGGAAAGGACAACTTAAATGCGCGTCGTGATCTTGAAAAACGAGGCATTCGCAAGGCGATGCATCCCCAGAAACTAAGTAGCGGCAAGTATTATTTGCCTCCTGCATGCTTTTCAATGGATAATGGGGAGAAAACTATGATGTGTAATCTTTTAAAGAAGGTGAAAGTCCCAGATGGTTATGCTTCCAACATTTCCCGTTGTGTCAATGTAAAGAAGCGCACCATATCTGGACTTAAAAGTCACGACTGCCATATTTTGATGGACCAATTGCTTCCAATAGGGGTGAGCAGAACACTTCCTAAGAAAGTGAGTAAGCCATTGATAGAGCTTTGTAATTTCTTTAGGCAATTGTGTTCCAAAGTCTTAAAAGTTGATGAATTGGATGACCTTCAATCTAGAATTGTGCTCACTTTATGTGAGCTTGAAAAAATATTTCCTCCCTCATTTTTCGACATAATGGAGCACTTACCTATTCATTTGGTTGAGGAGGCAAAGATTGGTGGCCCCGTGCGATACCGGTGGATGTATTACGTTGAGAGGTACGGGATTCTTCATGCTTCGTCTAGTCTTCAATTTATTAGCTCATGCCTTTACTTTTTAACATTAAAACCTTTTTATGTATAGGTATCTTATGACTCTTAAATCATATGTGCGTAATCGAGCTCGCCCAGAGGGCTCCATTGCAGAAGGGTATTTTGTTGAAGAATGCATGACATTTTGTTCTAGGTACTTGGATGATGTTGAATCTAAGTTAAATCGACCT
The DNA here is from genome assembly GCA_016920895.1 of Vaccinium myrtillus. Taxonomy (NCBI): domain Eukaryota; kingdom Viridiplantae; phylum Streptophyta; class Magnoliopsida; order Ericales; family Ericaceae; genus Vaccinium; species Vaccinium myrtillus. The sequence goes on along the minus strand of CM029273.1, from coordinate 34,738,141 downwards.
ATGAGGAATTACGATGGAGGTGGTGAGGGTCAAGTAGGAGGTCGTCCTCTTGGAAAAGAAGAGAAGTTTTCTCTTAGTCTCATACAAAAGGCACAGGTGCATCGTTATATTTTATTTAACACCGACTCGGTCATTCCATATCGAGAGTAAGATACTTGATGAGCTTATTCCCCAAGATTATCCATTTTATGGTTACTCACAATACTTACCTTGTATTGTCAAATCGCATGAATATTGTAGGAAGCACCGTGAGTTCATAAGACAAAATAATCGTCGAATTAGAGACCGTGCACTTGAACGCCTTCACCATGAAACATTTCCTATTTGGTTTCAAAACTATGTAAGTCATATATTTCACACTAGTTTAGTATTATACATTGTTGATAAAATAGCAATTATTAAGTTTTATTACTTTGTTCTCCTAGGTTCATCAGTTACAACTTGCGGGGCCTGAGCAAGTGACAGATGAGATTGCAGATTTGGCATTGGGTCCTTGTGACACGGCCACTAGATTTAGTGGGTATATCATCAATGGGGTTAGATATCACACCAAAGATCGGGAGAGAAAACGGAAAGCACAAAACAGTGGAGTTGTGTTGATGGCGAAGACTAGTAGTTATTCAAGCGCTAGAGATGTGAATCCTCAAGAAGGAGATGTTACGTATTGTGGAAAGATCACAGACATGGTGGAGTTGTATTATACACATAAACGTAAATATGTGTTATTCAATTGTGAGTGGATTGATAACAATCGCGGACTAATACCGAATGATGACTTTGGCTTCACACTTGTCTGTTTTGATCGTTTGCTGTATACGACAGAACATGCATCCAATGAACCATTTATACTAGCATCTCAAGCCCAACAAGTATTTTATGTGCAAGATCCAACCAAAGAAGATTGGAGCATTGTAATTAGAATGAAACCTAGAGATGTGTATGAATCAGGACAAGTTGGGATGGCCTTGTTGCAGACATTGAAGTAGATGGAATTTGTCAGCAAGAACTAAGTGATGCAACCCAGGCACACGATGTGGATATCATGTGGATTAGGGATGACTTACCTGGCCTAACAGTAGATGATCCAGTCGAGGATGATGATGATTTGTTGTAATTAAGGGAGTATTAGGTTGCAAGTATGAGATTGACTTCAGTTAATATCTTTATGTATCCTTGTCCTTTTACTTCTATTGATTTTCATGTAAAATGTGTTGCACCTTATGGAGTTATGTTTATCTTTCCATTTATCTACGTAAACTGTTGTATGCTTGAATCTTTCATTGTTATTATTATTATTTTTTTATTGAAATGTGTAGTTTGTTTTATAGTAGAATGCACAATAATTGTTTTATTATGGCAGAGATTGCAATGGCGGATGCTATTGAGCGGGGGAGGATACCTGATCCACCACCTAGATGGTATCCACTTGGAAGCATCGTCAACTCGTCCTCTGAAGGTGAGACTAGGTCACTGTCAAACTGGTCCATTCGTCTCTAGTTAGGCTTATTCATCTACTTCTTTATCTTTATTTTTTACCTTTTTGGTGTTTACTTGTTTACCTTCAGGTATTCCTTCAGCCCGACGGAGGGGTCCCACGTTGATGCATGCATCATGGAATAAAGACAAGGAAAAAATTAAGATTTTGCTGAATGGTAATGGACAACCTATAATGTCTGAAACAGGTCCGGTTGCCACTCAGATGGGGGTGATGGCGAGGGATGGTTCCCTGCTACCATTGCACTATAACGACTGGCGATATGTTCCTCCACACTACAAGAGGAGAGTATGGGAAGAAATTAAGGTAAAGGCTACATGTTTCTTTTTCTTTTTTAAGGAAAAAAGTGCATGTGTTTTTTTTCTTGCTCCATATTATGCAATTTCTGCCAAGCAGATTCACAACCATCTTCAAACTGCAAACTGCTATTATTGGAAAATAATTAAGCTACACGGCCATATTATGCAATTTCTCAGGTCCATATTATGCAATTTCTTGTGTTGTAGGCTCACACTACTGCAGATGACTCTATGGAGAGGTGGTATATGCAATCACTTGGAAAGAAATGGCAAGGATGGAAATCTGAAGCAAAAAAGCAGGGATACAAGCCATATGACAATGATGCTGATAGACTAGCTCATAGGCCTCATAGAGTTACGGAGGAGCAATGGCGGTGTTTGGTCTACTATTGGAGTCATGATAAAAAAATACAGGTAATAGAAACATATGACTATTGCTTTCTTGTAAGATCATTCACAATCACAATTGTTGCTCTTAACAGGCGAAGAGTGCAACAAATCAGAGCATTAGGAACTCCCAAACACTAATAAGCACCAGCGGACGGACATCACATGCTAGGGTTGTGCAACAGGTTTTAATTGGAATACCTTTTGACATTATTTGAAATTGTTGTATGCCATTATACTGGTTTGACATTTTTGCTTTTAATATATGTTCATGGATGATAGGAGAAAGATTCAGGAAAAAACCCAACACGCTTAGATACGTTTGTCAAAACACATACAAGGAAAGACGGTACCAATCTTAATGAAGAAACTTCTGCTATTTTGGTAAGTTGATTTGTTCGTTATGTAGCGTGGTTATCTTCTACATTGATCTTATTATGTGATACGATGGTATAGTTTCTGTTCTTGGTCATAACATGTGATATTTCATATAGGATAAACTCAAGGAGTTACAGCAGCCATCTCAAGATGGGTCTAATACAACTCCAATATCAGAGGATGAAATTTTCATCCAAGCTATAGGACCAGAGCGACCCGGGCGTAAGCGAGGGTGTGGATTAGGAGTAACTTCAACGCAGCAGCTTACTGCCAAGAAACAGAATCAGGAATCTTCTGAACCCCCGGTTGACCTTCGAGAGTTCAATAAGATGAAATCGAAATTGGGGAAGATGGAAAAGGCCTTTCAGACCATGGGATACATATTTGAGGACTCTGATGATGATTTAGATGAGTCATCTGCGAAGGAAAAGGTACAATCTCCCTTTTCCTTTTTCATCTAATAGCATTTACCTTTTTCTATTGCTTTTGTTACGCATCACGTTTACAAAGGTTAGCTTGGTCTTATGTCCATCTAATAGGCTCCAGATGCCTCTAGTGTGCACCGGCAAATGACGACTGATAGTCTCGGAGACAATTCGCAAGAGAGACATCCAGAGTCGCGGGAAGCAGGGCTATTATCACAACTGAATGCACGGCCTAATTCTCAAGGCGAGGTAAATAAAATGAACATGCAAACTCTGATTAGCTGAGTTCGATTCAATCTCAGGATGCTTGTCGTAATAGTAGCTGCATTCCAAGTAGTGACTTTGTTTGTGCATGTTTGGCTGCCATTTTTGGGCAGTGTTGTCACCATTTGCTGAGCAGTGACTGTCATTTCTGGGCTACCATTTCTGGATAAAACTTTGTTGCTCTTCTACTGTTCTGTGCTATTTCTGCTATGCATTGTATGTTTAAGCAGTGACATTGGTAGGCTGCATGTCTAGGCTGTATTTCTGGGCAGTGCTAGTTCATCATGCTTTGTTCTTCATTTTGGGCAGAGCTGTTGTGATATTTTAAATTAAGAACATTTTTAGTGCTCCAAGTTATGAATTAATCTGGTGGTGCTTATTAATTTAAGAGGTCTATGAGTAGCTGTTAAGCACCAAATGTTGTAAAATCGCAAGGCATATCCAAGTAATCTGAAGTTTAAAAGGCATATCCTAATCTCTACACTTACGAATTCTAGTTGTTTGAATTTTTTTGAGAAACACTCTAAGGCTTGTACACCCGCTTCACACGCGCTATATGGCTTAGGTTGGCGAGAAAAACTTGCGTGCCGTCTGGGTATCACGTGGCGATATTCAACACACATCTTAGCCGTTCAAAAGTGCTTCGTACGGTCTAGATTTTAGACAGAGAAAGGAGAGAGAAAGAGGAGAGAGGGAGGAAGAAAAGTCATCTAAAACACTTTTAGACGGTGTATGCTCGAGATGTGCACTCGGACACCATGTCAGCCGTAAACTTGGCCAAAATTTTGCAAGTACAGGGACAGCTGTGGAAACGGCGTCGACTCCGTTTGACGCATGGAATTTCTATAAAATTAGTTGTCCTCCAAGTGTGTCCCCGAAACTCCAAAAATTCCTTCCAAATCCAACTGTACTTCACAGCGACCGCATAGCTTCTTACTTTCACACACACAGAGAGAGAGAGAGAGAGAGAGAGAGAGAGAGAGAGAGAGAGAGAGAGAGAGAGAGAGAGAGAGAGAGAGATCTCCAAGTACATAGCAGCGGAAAGCTAGCTAGCTAGCCAGTAGCCAGCTCAAATTAATGGTAAAGTCTTGGTTTTTACTCAAATCTCAGCTCAATTTTAATCTCTCTGTAGTGTAATGCTTTATCATTTTATCAACATTATCCTCGATCTTTTTCAATCTCACTCACTCAACTTGCCTTTTCAATCACCTAGACATACATAACACTCAAATTGATGTCACTATACGGGTTTTGTAAATTTCCAATTCAGATTGTGAACTTGGTGAGCTAGTATCTCAATTGAGTAATCTGTAAGAAAAGTTTATTTGCCTAGGGTATGAATGGTTTGAACCCTTGGACCGTGCCTTTCGGTTATTATTTGCAAATTTGTTACTAGTTAAGTTAGGAAACCCTTTTAGGATACCAAATCCATTACCATAAAGGTTTGCTACCCAAAGCTAAAACCTGTGAATTATCAGAAGATGCGGCATGAACCCTTGCATCTTCTTTAGCTGCTGTGTTGTTGTTCTACTGCTATGTTGTTCTGTGTTTATGAATTCTGATCTATTGAACTGTTTACCGCACTGCACTGCTGCATTAACTCATAATTTCCATGTGGACTGCCATACATTTGGGCAGAGCTGTGATTGTCTTATCTTCTAGTTATCTTCTAGTTTTGGCATGCTGCATTTTCAAACAGGATGCTGCCAAAATTCTCAGGAATTCCTAAGGTTTTGCGTCTGTATCTATGCTAATGAAGCCTAGCTATGGGGGGCTGTCCCATGGCGAAGTATATGCCCTTCTAGGAGGGGGCAGTCCTCCCAAATCAACCAATTCAAGTCGTAGCTGCTGCAACAGTTTACACGTTGCAAGGCCATTTAGCACGTTCCATGAGTCCAAGTCCCATGCTCAAGGCCCAAGTTCCCTTGGTTCTGCATGTCTACTAGCTGTACCAGACCGTGCACCATTAGGTTGTGCAACATCAGGCGAGCATCATCAAGCCGTGCATCAGCAGACCCTAGTGGAAGTCTAGCATTGCTCATTCTGTGTAGGTGGTCAAGATTTACTGCTGCCCGTGTGGTTAAGTTCCTGTGACACAAGACATGCTCATTCTGTGGAGGAAATCATTGCTACCTAATATTAGGACTTCATGCCCCAATATGCACATGCATACTCTAAGGTCATGACAACAACTAAGTCAATGATTTCCTTAGACAATAGTTTAGTTAAATTCAGCGCACAAAAAAAAAAAAAGTATAGAAAGTTGGAAATTGCTTCCAGTAGTATATCTTTCAAAATGCGATTTGATGTTCTGACCAAATATATGCTACATCGACTTAAATTTGTGCTTACTTTTCTATTCAATTTGTCCTTACTTTTAAATCTACTTTTTGTCCTCCCAGGGGTCTCCAAAAAATCCTAATTCACAAGCTAAAAGTGGACCTAGTGAAAGCGGGAAAAATCAACAAACAACAAAGGAAGCTGACGTGCAAGCTCTTGCTGAGCTGACTTGTGCACTTAATAAAAAGGTTAGCATGAAGGTTTGAGAAGTGGAAGCTTCCACTAGATTTAGCATGACTATGACAATTGAACTGTTTGAAACACGTGCAATGCTCTGTATATTATTCGATGCTTAGTTTCTAATGAAAAGTTTTAGACAACTTCCAACGAGTCTTTACAGTTTCCTGCTTTTTAATGTCTGCCAGGGGTCTCTAACAAATCCTAATTCGCAAGGTAAGAGTGGACCTAGTGAAACTGGGAACATGCAACAAACAGCAAAGGAACCTCGCGTGCAAGCTCTTGCTGAGTTGACTCGTGCTTTTAATCAAAAGGTTAGCATTGTAAAGATGCACTTTGCAACTCGTAAGATTCTGGGTTTGTAAGTGCTTTTAATCAAAAGGTTACCATTATTTGGGTTGTAAGTGCTTACCATTACCATTATTCTAATGTGTTTTCAAGTCTAGTCTGGCCCGTTCCAAGTTGGGCCGTTCTCATATTTGATGACATATTTGATGCACCTAGGCATGAAATCTAGTAACTTGGGCAATCTAGGTATGAAATGAAGTAACTTAGGCATGAAATGGTACTGTTTTATCATGCTGCATTTTCTAGGCAATGATGATGCAAATCTAAGCTACTTTGTGACATTGTAGGTGATGTCAATCTCAACATGGCAGTTTTTGGGTGTTTCTTACCTGTCAATCTGTTTTTGTTACCTGTCAATTTGTGGGCAATGATGAGCCCAGGTTCTAGGCAGTGTGTGTGTGTGTCAAATTTATGGGCTTCATTGGTTGCTGCATTAACTAGAAATTTGCTTCCTCTTCATGTGTTTGGTGCTGAATATGGTGAGGACAACTCCTAAAATATGTTTGTGTTGCAGAAAATTGAGCGAGAAAAGCGGGAGAAGCTTCTCAGCGAGGTATGAGTCTAATTTCCTGAAGGTTCATCGTCATCCCTTTTGTTTTGACCTCTTTGCTACTTTAAAGCCACCATAAGATATTCAGAAAATGGTTTTTCTAATTTTAATAGACATGGCTGGCAAATGTCGAATTTCCCTTAAGCCTTAACTGTTGCCACGGACACCAATACGTGTCCCCGCATGGGACACGCGTGTCCCCGTGTTCGATACGTGGACACGGCAACATCTAGAACTGTTGGTGCTTGTGTATTCATGACTACCATGTATATTTTTGGAGAACCTGTCAATACGTTACATGGTTATTAGTTGTCTTGATTTTAAGTTTCCTCTTCATTTCAGTCAATCTCAAAAAAGAAAAGAAAAGTGCAGAAAGGATCTAATTGAGCTTCTTAATTCAAAGTAATTGTTGACAATCAGAGGTATGCATAAAATTTTAGACCTTTTGAACTTCTTAATATACGTGATGTACTCTAAATTTGGTTGTGATGTTTGATTTCAGGTTTATCCGCGTTGAAGATCTCCGTAGCAACTAAGTGGTACTTGACGTAGGGTTTTACGTTCGTATCTTATGTTAGTTGGCTTCATTTTGGAAAATTACACAATTTGTAATGGTTTTTTAGAACTGTTTATGAGTTGATGTATTAAATATATTTGGAGATATTATGTTATGAGGTTCATGTTTTGACTCTATGGTGGTATTGAATATGTCGGACCGTATTTGGCTATTTGTGAACTTATGTGAATGTATTTGAGATGTTTTAATGCCATTTGCATTGTATTGGATAAAAATTGTTGGCTAAATAGGAGAACAATTAAGGAAAATAAAAATATTTTCTAGTGGGAAAAACTATTCCCGGCGTTTGATAAACCCTGGGAATGGGATAACATTGTCAAGATTTCCAGCATTCATTACTGCCATCCCCGGGGTTTTTTAAACGCCGGCAATATTTCCAGCGTTTCTTAAACCCTGGAAATGGATTAACAATGTCAAGATTTCCAGCGTTTATTACAGTCATTCCCGGGGTTTTTAAACGCCGGTAATATTTCCGGCGTTTGTTAAACCCGGGAAATGGTGCCAAATTTTAAAATTTCCCGCATTTATTAGAACCATTCCCGGGGTTTTAAAAAACGCTGGGAATATTCCCGGGGTTTGCAAACGCCGGCATTGGGGTCACCGGCGCCGGATTTTAGTTCGCCGGAAAATCAATCCCGGGGTTTTACCAAACGCCGGAAAAAACGCCGGGGACCATTCCCGGCGTTTCATAAACGCCGGGAAGCATTCCCGACAGGGGTATCGGTCACACTTGCAAAAACGCTGGGATAAACGCCGGGAATGACTTTTTCCAGCGTTTAGGGTACCTTTCCCGGGGTTTGAAAAACGCTGGGAATTCCCAGATTTGTTGTAGTGTGAATGCCCCGTACACTCACAAAGCGCGCACACCTCCTCCACTCTCACATCACTCACCTGTTGGACTTGCTTCATGCGCAAGTCCTCCATCTGCTTGGTCAATCTATCTAACTGGGCCTGGACAGTATGGTCTCTCACACTCATGGGAAAAATACCGGACCCACTGGGTCCTTACGCAGCTATGGCCTTATCAGCGAGGTCGGAAGGTTCCCAACTTCGATACTTATCGGCCAACTCTTCTAGAAAATCCCATGCCTCATCTGGGCCCTTGTCTAGGAAATCTCCCTATTTACAGAGGTACTCAATCTGCTGGGTCGTTGCAATGTTGAGGCCCAGCTGGAAGAATGTCACTAACTGATGTTTCTCATACCCATGGTGGGGCAGAGACAACAACAAGTCCTTAAACCGCTCCCAACACCTAAGAAATGACTCGCCCTCTTTCTGCCTGAATGACTGGATTTGACGAGTCAGGTGCTCGGACTTGCTCTCAGAGAAGTATTTCCTATAGAAAAACTCCCTCACAGCTGCCTATGTCCTAAGAGACTGCTCCTTCTGCATTCTGAGCCACTTTTCCGCACCATCTTTCAGAGAAGCGGGGAAAAGCTTAAGGCAAGCATTTTCCAATTGGGCAGCGGTGGCTAGGGTGCGCACCAGTCCCTCGAAGTGGCGGATATGCTCATACGGGTCCTCGTTTTCCCTCCCATAAAAGAGTGGGAGGGCATTGTGGGTTCCCGGTTTTACAGTGAAAGCGTTGCGTGCCTCCACCGTCTCAGTTGGCAGAACTATTGGGCCACGAGGAGTGGTCCTCTCGGGATGCATGTAATCCCGCATAGATTTCTGTTCCGCCATTGGTGGCTCACTCTCTGATTCAAACAACGGATTGGGGAATTCTATGTAAAGGGCGTCTATAGGAATGGCCTCAGGTTGACTGACGGAAGACTCGGACTGGGTGAAAGGCGACTCAAACTGGATTCCTACCGACTCAAATTGACTAGACTCGTCTACAAATGGAACTTCTACCAATGACTCTCTATCTATCCTAACTAGACGCTTAGATGGGTCTCGGTAGAAGAGCGGGTCCTCCTTCGGTGAACCCTTCCTACCTTTACCTATCTTGACTCGATTCTAAGAAATAACAACTAAAAAAAATTTCTAACTTTTTTATTTTATTTTTATATGACCTAAGAAAAATTGCAATTAAAACTAAAATTAAAAGAAAACACTAAGTACCCGAATTCTTAGCACCTGTTACCTTCCCCGGCAACGGCGCCAAAAATGCTTGACCGTAATCCTAGACCTAACTAATGGGTTGCCCCAAGCGTAGGGCGGAGACCGGTGTAGCACAATACCCGGTAAGACAGGAGTCGAATCCACAGAGAAGGTGGAAGTGCTTTTGTAAAAACTCAGGAAACTAGTTTAACACGGCTCTTAGATGGCCACCCTTTATGGTTTGATTGGTGAATTTACTAAACTACGGAAGAAAACTGATTTTAAATTGAATTATTAAAAAGCAAGTACGGTCGTAGGGATCATAACACTGGTGACTAGACCTAGATAGTTCTGCTCCGTTCGATGTTCTGAAAACGGTTGATTCTAGAGAGAGAAAGGTACCCCGAAAGATGCGAATCCTCTGGTCGCCGTTTACCCATGTACAGCGTAGAACGAGTTTTGGACCCCCGTTCTCCGCGTTACATGGGCTCCGACAATGCCCGGATACGTCTGATGGAAGTACTTTACTAACCTAAAATTGCTTTTTTTAATTATTGGTTAAGAAAACAGGAGCAGAACAGATCCAGACCTAGCCACGGTGTGTTAGTCACCCCGCGACCATACTTAATGGACTACTCACTCATATTAATTAGAACGAATAACAAAAACATGGAAGGAAACATGCTAGAATAATTAAATCTGGATTAAAAACTAGGATTCAAGAGCAAAACCGCGGACAAACTCCCGCGAACTAAGAGTTAATGCAAATAACGAGAAATACCCGAAGCAATACTTGGAAACAGCAAACAAATCTGCAAAACTTCAATGCGAAATCCTCCGGAACGTCGAATCTCAAAAGCAAAAACAAACGGCCGCAAGAAAAGTTCAGTAAAAACAATGTGTGTACCCTAATTCGACCTAAAATCGGAGTATTAATCCCCCCCGAAGTCAACACACGTGGCAAAGTCAACTGCTGGCTTTAAGACCCTCGGTATCGATACAGGAGAAGTCCTGTATCGATACCCAGACGTTCTGTTCCCATTTGTGCACACGGGTATCGATACGGGACAATCCCTGTACCGATACCGAGCCTTCTAAACTGAAATTTCAGCTGTTTGGCCGTCCTTGCTCGGGTCCCACGGGTTCTCAACAAGCTCGACCGCCATGTGTCCACTTTGTGCGCTCTTCCCCACCTGTTTCCTGCAAAACAACCAGAAACAGAAACAACCAAGGACAAACCCCGCATCAAGTGGAAAATGCAATAAACCGCGCCTCTAACGCGCTAATTCACCCTACTTAGGCGCTTATATCCATGACATTGCGCGCCTATCAGCGATTTCGGCACAATGAAGAAATCAGTAAGCACGATCTCTTTCTGGTTTGGGTTCGGGTTCAGTTGGGGCAAAGCCCACTCTACAGGGCTACACCAGAATGGGTCCTCCGATCTGGGCTTGCTGCTCTACCGGTCTCGGAATCTCGAAACCCCAAAAAACCCCAAATTAAGCTTGAAATTAAAGATGAAACCAAGGGGAGTATTGACCCCGTATCTCAGTTGGCAAACTCACAGTGACCACTGATGCAAACCACCATTGCCGCCATCGCCAAATCACCACTTCCGTTGCCGCACAAGAGGTCGCAGAGAGAGGGGGTGGGTAAGGATTTTTACGAAATCCTCTAATTTCAGAACCCAAGAAATTCAAGCAAGAGAGAGAGAGAGAGAGAGAGAGAGAGAGAGAGAGAAATTTGATTGATGAAGTAGCAGAGATCCAATCGGCTGAATAAAAGAGAGAAATGAGAGAGATGAAGTTTTAGAGGAGAGAAGGGTTACAACTGTTACAGTCCAGTTGAAGGGCATTTTGGTCTGAAAAATGTGCAAATCTCTCAAGTACAAACAGTTATGTAACGGAAGGGGTCGAGATGGGTAACGGTGAAAGATGAGGGGGTCTGTCTGGACGATTTTAAAGGTTAGGGGGTGTTTTAGGAAAATTGGAAGAGATGAGGGGATGTTTTAGGAATTTAACCGCACAAATATCATATTATAAAGGTTAGGGGGTGTTTTAGGAAAATTGGAAGAGATGAGGGGATGTTTTAGGAATTTAACCGCACAAATATCATATTATCGGCTATACCACGCATTAATAACAGTAAATAATGAGTCGCTCATATTATTTACTTGGACCGAATAGATTAGTTACTTCGAGAACTTTTTTGAGCCAACCGCTAGGTATTCCATGAAAAGCTCAGAAATAGTTGTCGGCCTATAGTTGTCGGCCTATGTATACCATTACACAAGTGTAGCCATTTTTTATTATTATTTAATTTAGGACATAACAGTATGGTCACATGCCTTGGTCGAATTTAGAACCTAGCAGTGATGATCACATGCCTCAGTTGAATATAACTGGTTTTGAGAACTCTTCAAAGGGTGGTGATACTGCCATAATTGTTCTTGTCGGTGCCAAAACTAATTTTGTCTGTGCCAAAACTTCAGTGCATAAAAAGTTTGTACTATGCACATGGTATAAGCCTATTATAATACTATGCGTACGAGAGTTTTGAAACTAACAAAAAATAGTCTTTGGCATTATCAGTGTTCTGAACCTTTTATATTTTGAGCCGTTGGATTTAAAACAACGGTTTTAATTGCTTTTCCCCGGAGCTCTCATGGGTCAAGCTTGGAGATGGCTCTAATCCACAGTCAAGAAGCATTGTACCCCATCAGCTAATTTTCCATCCCAAAGTCAATGCTTGCTACTGCAGCTGATTTTGGAACCAAATACACTATCTACTTGGTAACAAAAAAACACGGGTCAAGCTACAATGTGCACTCCCTCCCATATGAGATTTTGTGGCACTAAATATGAGAGAAGAGATTTTGTGGCACCAAATATGAGATTTTGTGGCTCCAAATATGATATGGCACATGGTATGCACCCGACGGCCGAAATATGAGATTTTGTGGCTCCAAATATGAGATTTTGTAGCACCAAATATGAGATTTTGTGACTCCAAATATGAGATTTTCTTAAAATATATGAGATTTTGTGGCTCCAAATATGAGATTGTGGCACAGTAGCAATCTGAATTGGTCCAAATATGAGATTGTGTAGCTCCAAATATGAGATTTTCTGTAAACAGAACATATCCTATGAGGGCTCCCTCACAAAAAAAGTGCGGGAAAACAGTTGTGAGCCGCTGGATCCCATGCCCTTCACGCGATCCAATGACTCACAACTGTTTTCCCGCACTTTTTTTTGTGAGGGAGCCCTCATAGGAAACTTCGTCTTTCTGTAAATAAATGAGATTTTGTGACTATTCATATGAAGTGGCATACCATATGCACTTCATATCTCTAGCCACAAAATCTCATATGGAGAAGAGCACATTATAGCATTACTCAAAAAACACGCATCATCCCTCTCAGATCCCATCCACCAACAGACAAACTATACCGGATCTCTCTCTCTCTCTCTCTCTCTACCCACTGCGACTGGGTTAACTTAACTTAACGATAACCATAAACAAAGACCTATAACCATAAACAAAGACCTGTCATTTTTTTTTTTGCAAGGCGAAAAAAGAATTTCATAAAACTAATAGAAATTAGAATACAATAGCGACAGCCAATCATGTGCCACAAGGCTCCTAAAATGAGGCAAGGTTGGCAAGTGATCAACCGGCCTCACCAAAAACTACCTAAACTGATGATAGCCAGAACAATTGGAACACCTAAGAAATGAGAACATCCAAGAAAGTTGTAAAAGATCCTAGAGAAAAGCATAGCAAGACTCATCTTCATAGTTCCATCTGTAGGACTGGCTAAGTTTCTGATTTGATTTTATCTTTGATAATTTTATCTTAGACAAAAGAAAAAAAAAAAGAGATTTTATTAACCCTTCTTTTCATTTGATAAAATCACTCAAATTTAAATAAAATCTTTTGAAAAATTAAGCCTTATATAAGAAGAGAGTCGGCCAATGTCGTTATTTCGTGCGGGAACCGGTGAGATGAGGGAACTGGTGAGATGAGTGAGTACACAATACTATGGCTGTGTTTGATTGGATTGTTTTGTTTTGTTTTGTTGATGTCATAAGGTGTAATGAGTGAAGAGAGATAGAGAGAGAAATGAGGGAAATGATGATGTAATCAAAACTAAAACTAAAACTAAACTGAAAAACGAATATGACCTATATATTTAAGGAGGAGTAGGTGGCTTTTGGGACAGGGATAATATATATTTATGGACCATAAACAAAGACCTATAACCATAAAAGAAGACCTGTCAATTTATTACAACTCATGGTGCATGCCAAATGGGACCAAACCAATAGGGGCCGATTGGCTAAGGGTTAAAAAAGGTATAACTTATACCCAAGTTTTATCCTGGTCCCACTACTTAGTACATGGTTTGACAAATTTTTTGGGAGGAGTATACCCCTCTATGCCCCTGAAGGAGTACTGATTAATAACTGGGAGAGAGGGTGTTATTATTCAGTGCACCTCAATACCTCCAGTAAAATTACCCCATTATCCTCCTTTATACCGTTGGTCCTTACACCTCGCTCACCTTGACTGTTAATTCCATTTTAAATGTTCTACCAACTCTTGCGATTTCCTTCGGATCAAAAAATAAAGTACTTTCGCACATAATTTTTTATTTTTTTGGCACCAAATTAAACTACTAATTGAGATCTTTAATTCGATACAAAAAAGTTTTAAATTTTTTATACTTTAAGAATTTGACATTGTTGATTTGCTTTGCAATATCCTTCGGATCACAAAATAAAGTACTTTTACATTAAATTTTTGATTTTTTTGCACCAAATTAAACTAATAATTGAGACCCGGCAAACAATAACTCTAATCTCACACCCTCTCGCTCACACCCCTTTGTGTCGAACCTACCTCAGGGTCTTGCGCGAATGATTAGAGCTGCGCAATTTGTTTAGAATATTTTTTTAAGGGTTCCTGAAAAAAATCAGATCAGTTAGATATTGGTAAAACGTTGATAAGTTTGTCAAAGTTTTGGTCCATTCGATTCAGGAACTGGAACTTGAACAAATCAATTGAGCATTTACTGGTATTTGACTGAGCTAATTTTTCATTAAGACCATTAAGAAAATACTCTAAACAAGTTCAGCGGCTCCGATTATTTTTATGAGACCCAGAGGTAGGTCTCACACAATAGGGCGTGAGCGAATGTGTGAACATAGCAACCCCCAGCAAATCCTGAAAAAACTCAACAACTGTGGGTGCATGCAGTTTTCTCGGCAAATGCGGAGAAGTCGTCTCCTATTATCATCTATCAAAGACGTAATTACACGGGGGCTAAGGGAGGCCAAGGCCTACCCCCATTTGAAATTCCCATGAATCATCTAGAAATCATTTTTTATGGTCTTAAAGGTTTATATGGTGTGTCTCCCATAAACACAGGAAAAGGAAAGGATATTAGTTTTAAACATACTCCTAACACTATTTATACATAATGAGACATTAGTTTCAGTCCCGAAATAGATGTGGTAGGATTCTTTTTAGATAATCATGTGGTGTATCAATGAAGCAATATTTCCTAACTGAGGTGGCAAGGTAGCATAATATCTACACTTTCATTTAATGAACCAAAAAAATTAACTGTGGATTGTCGATCCGCTTAAAATTCAAGCGCATTACATGTGTTATTGGTAGTTTTTTGAACATTTAAAAGTTTAGACATTAAATTGTTAAAATCTTGGCGTTCGTACGGCCTCCTCATGCGTGCATGGAATCCTAATTCCGTCTCCGTCGTCTATACTTCATACATATTTTCCTCAAAATAGATATATAAACCTGTCTTTTACGACTGTGGAAACTTTATATCCATCTCAAAAGCAATTGGCAATGAGTGGAGAGGCCCCAGCATATATTTTTTTTTTGAACGGCAAATTTTTTTATTAATCACATATCAAGCATACAAGATTAAAAGGAACAAGAGAAAAACATCAAACGAGGAGAGGAAATCCAACAAAGTTGGCACCCCAACCAACGACTATCATCTGCCTCTCGAGACCCAAAAGGTTGAAGGTTGACTAGGAGACAACCAAGCAACCGAGATACACCCAACCTTGCCATTGCTGCATAAGCAAAGACCCCAAGCCATCACTATAACTCAGCATATATTAAGTGATCACCCATTCTACTCCTAAGCAATGTGGGACAATATTTCTTAACATCCCCCCTCACGTGCAGCCGCATTTGAGGTCTGTCACGTGTGGCCAATTTTTTGGGTCCTATATCATTATGCAGCCGTTTTGCTGGTCTGTCATCGTGGGATGTGGAATTTTATTTATTTTTTTAATGTGGAGTGGAATGGGTCCCGTTCTGATACCATGTAGAAACTTTATATCCAACTCAAAACCAATTGGCAATGAGTGAAGAGGTCGCAACATATATTAAGTGATCACCCATTCCACTCCTAAGCAATGTAAGACAATATTTCTTAACATCTCCCCTCACGTGTAGCCGCATTTGTGGTCTGTCACGTGTGGCCACTTTTTTGGTCTTATCACCGTGCAGTCTTTTTGCTGGAAATATTGTCCTACATTGCTTAAGAGTGGAATAGATAATCACTTAATATATGTTGGGACATCTTCACTTATTGTCAATTAATTTTGAGTTGAATATAAAATTTTCACAACGACGCAATTTCCTACAGTACTACATTCCTCAGTTTGAATTTAGAACCTAACGATGATGGTCACATGGCTCAACTGAAGGGAACTGACTTTTAGTATTAATCAAAAGCCATCTATATTATCTTAATACTATAAAATTGATCATTATTTAACATTTTTTACTTTTCTAGTAGTTGGATCTAAATCAACGGCTGTGATTGCTTTTTCTTTTTGTCAAAGTTGGAGATGTCTTTAATTTCAGGTCAGTGTACCCTCTCTCTCTCTCTCTCTCCACACTACGGATGGGTTCAATATTCAAATGGCACCTCTTTAAAGTTTAAACACTTCTGAATTTCGGAAGCGATCTTGGTAGATTCTGAACATCAGGTAAGTCTCCTCCCATGATCTCTTTCCTTCTCGTCCCTGCACTATTTTACCTAGCACTTCTCCTTGGGGAATGACGTGATTTGCCGTTTTAATTTTCATTTGATTCTACCTGGGTTTTTTAACTTGATGTTTGTTTCCAAAATACAAAATGAAACCTACTTTTTCGTTTTTTGGTCCACTAATACGCTCTCTCTCTCTCTCTTTCTCTCTCTCTCTCTCTGTGTGTCAGTTGTTTCTAGTGGAAATCAATTATACTTTGGTTTTGGGTGGTTATGCCTTCAACCCCGAATCATATGACGGTAAACCACAAAAAGTAGAGGAAGAAAATTTTCTGCGTTGTTCTTTCTTTTTTTTCTTTTTTTTTTTCTCTGTTTTAGGTCTCTTCCTTTTGGCGTGCAGTGGGCCCCCAAACACTCTAACGCACCCAAATAAATATTAATTTGAAGAACAAAAGCTAAGTGCAAAGTAAATTAACCAAAACTATGGAAACCAAACGTGAGAGAGAATGAGAGAAAAATCAAATGAAAGGAGAAAGACACACAGATTCATGTGGTTCGGCATTACTTTGGGGTGTAAGTGCAATCCACGGGCAGTCGATTATGGCTTCACTAAAACAAATAAGAATTCTTAGAGAGCAAGAATGAAGAATGTGCAAAATTCTTCTACAAAAGCCAAAACAAAGTGGCAAATCTCTCAAACCCTAACCCAATGCCTAATATTTGTCTCTCACAACAGGTAAGAGGCATAATTTATTTGTAGCAGAAGATAAGTTGTCTACCAAAAAGAGAAAATCCAAAGAACCAAGAAGAACTATACAAAGCCTAGAACAATACCTATGCTCTGATACTAGTTTATTATGCGGTGGGACCCCAAAGACTTAATGCACCCAATGAGATAGATGTGGTTAGGGATGACAACGGGTAGGGTTTGGATCGGGTGTGCTCCTTCCAAACCCGATCCCCAAATTCCATGCTCACCTCTATATCCGTACTCATACCCAATTGGAGATACTTAAAAGTCATCAAATCCATATAACGGGTAAAACGGGTATTACCCAATACCCAACTACACTTCGAAAAAGAGGCAAATCACTAAAAATTTTAAATAAAATCTGAAAAGATGAAATAGTTATTAAGTAAATACATAACCAAATATATGACAATATTATGTCCAAAATTCCATCATATTAGTACTATCATACTAATGCATTAACAAAACAACTAAATAAAAATACACAATAAAAAGATCATAAAATAATTCACATAACATAAATGTAAGTGAATGTAACAAAGATATATAAATAACCAAGTGGCTAGTACAAAATAAAAAATAAAAAAAAAGGATTATCGTTAGTGACTAGGTAAGAAAAATATAATTGACCAAGAGAGATGTGTGTGTAATGAGGAATATGTATGATGGGGCGGGTATGGGTATTTGGATATGGGGATAGCAAAATCATACCACCCCCATATCCGACCGGGTATTATATACTCCCTCCGTTCCTAAATATGATCCTCACTTTCTCTCTGTTGCCTTTTTCCAAATCAAAAAATGAAGTACTTTCGTGTATCATTTTTTGAACTTTTTCGCACGGACTTAAAGTACTCGTCAAGTACTTTAAGTCCGTGCAAAAAAATTCGAAAAATTATTTACGGAAGTAATTCATTTTTTGATTTGAAAAATGACACGACTTTTCGTAGTGGATCATTAATTAGGAACGGAGGGAGTAATTATCATCATACCCACTCCTCTTGGATAAGAAAATGAGTAATATCTTTATCCAAATGATTGGATCGGATCGGGTATGTTAGAACATGTGTGAAGGTTAAGTCCCACATTGAAAAAATAGGAAAAGGGTTGAACCTTAATATACAATTAGATGACTCACCACTTACAAGGCTTAGCCTTTTAAGTGGATATGGGTTATTTAATGTATATTGGGCCCAATGAATGTGGTGGACTCCGTGGATGCTCCCCAGAAGCTTGGGCCTTGTGCACGCCGGCGCAGCAGAAGCGATGGCGGGATCGGTGCATCTTAATAAACTCCCAAGAAGTGGTATCAGAGCCAATGGCTGACGATCTATGGGCAGACTCTAGGCGCGCCATGGATAGGCTTGCATGGTGAGCTCAAAGTGATGGAAACAGAAAAATCCAACAGTGCAAGTAACGCGGTGTGCCCGTTGCAAGGTGATCCAAGCGAATGGAACACGTGTTGCACGTTGACTCGTCGAGGAACACGGTGCCAGTGAATGGGCACGTTGGCTCTCAATGGAGTTTCTCGTCGAGGAGCATGGTGCCAGTGAATGGGGCACGTTGGCTCTCAATGGAGAATTCGATGGATGGATCTGAATCGTTGGAGTTGGTGCAGAATAAGCCTAGTTTGATGATTGGGTTGAGAGTAGTAGATAAGAACCAAGGGGGAGCTTGGATGCAAAGAAACGGACAAGGCTCAATGAACGGTTCACACATGAGGGGGAGATTTGTTAGAACATATGTTAAGGTTAAGTCCCACATTGAAAAATTAGGAAAATGGATGGACCTAATTAAATATACAATTAGATGACTTACCACTTACAAGGCTTAGCCTTTTAAGTGGATATGATTCATGTAATGTATATTGGGACCAACGAATATGGTGGACTCCGTGGATGCTCCCTAGAAGCTTGGGCCTTGTGCACGCCGGCACAGCGGAAGCGATGGCGGGATCGATGAATCTTACTAAACTCCCTACAGGGTATCCATGGGTATGGGTATAATTGCCATCACTAGATGTCGTTATTAAATATTGATTCGAAGAACAAAAGCTAAGTGCAAGGTAAACCAAACGCGAGAGAATGGGATAGAGAAACAAAACAAAACGAGAAAGAGACACAAAGATTTACGCGGTTTGACCTTACTATATGGGATGTAAGCATAGTCCATAGGTAGTCGATTGATGACTTTACTAAACAAATATGAGTGCTAAAATAGCTAGATAGAAGAATTTGCAAAACTCTTCCACTAGAAACCAAAACAAAGATGCAAGTCTCTCTCAAACCTTAACCAAATGTCAAATATTTTGCTCTCAAACCAAATAAGAGGCATAATACATAGCAAAAGACAAGCTTTGCCAAAAATGAAAACAATTAAACGGGTTACGCAACCCAAAAAAACATTAAAATCCAAAGTTCAACACGTTTCTGCATTGCCAACCAACTAGACTTGATCACCATCCGAACCAAAATTTCAAATAATTCCCAAAACCCAAAACCTACTAGGATAGTCCGGACAAACGTTTCTTTAGTCCAAATTGTTACTTAGGAAAACAATAATTGAGCCGAATTTCAACACCTTTCACATTTTTTTATCATATTTATCACCAACAAAACATCACCCAGAAATTACATACTTCAGAATTTACTGCTAACTTTTATCCATGCTAATAACCCAGAAATTACATACTTAGGAATTTACTAACTTTTATCCATGCTAATAAGCAAGATAATAAATCTAAGCATAATAGAAGAGCAATCTTTTGCGAACAAAAGGTTTCTCTACGCTGACCCTTAGTTTTTAGAATTCAGGCCAACTTATCCAATCTGCCTTGAATTTTTTTTTTTATGGGAAAGAAGAAGACCTCCTCCTCATAAAACATTAGTTTCATCAACCAATCAACTACTGACAATTTTTTTCATCTCCAATAATTACAAGTTGATTACAACATATTTATCAAATTTATTGTCTCTTCTATTCAATTATGTATACGAATTTGCGCATGAGTTATGCAAATGTTGTGTTTGATTTATGTAGGAGTTGAGAAGTGGTGAAACTATGACACAGACAAGTTTCAACAACAAACGTAAGGTCTACAATTTTCCCCAGGTTTACAAATCATCTTTCAATTAGGAAATTGGCCTTCAAGCATGGGCAATAGCTACATGAAATTCAAGGCAATGGATGTCGTAAGCTAGAGTGTGAAGCACGAAGTTCAGACGGCAAATTCTGGAGGTGTGTTGTTCCAAATAAGATACTGTGACACCGACGAATACTTAAAAAGCTTTATTGTTGCATAGGCTAACCAACAAGGGGAAGACACAACTACAAGAGGTTGTTCCTTGATCATGCCATCCCAATACACCAATGAGGGTGTTAGTTTCATCGATTGATAGGTTATGCATGAGGGGACATGGTGGTCCATAGGTGGAAGCAGTGGGTGATATTTAGTAACCGAAGGCAAAGACTTCATCATATCAGACTGGGAGTTCCTGCCCACCAAACAACCTTAGGGACTATCTGTTGGTGACAAAATATTGGATGTGGTGAATCAATTGTGACCGAGGAAATTAATGGAGTTACCAAAGTTTGTGGTGTTCAATTCACTCTCAAACAAAAACTATTTGCGCCCAGGTGGGATAAATAGCTACATGAAATTCGAGACAGTGGAAATTGTAAGATGGGGTGTGAAGCACGAAGTTCAGAAAGCAAAGTATGGAGGTGGACTGGTCCACATAAAATGCTGTGACACCGGCAAATACTGGACTTGGGGTCTTACTGAAGACTCTATTGAGTTTATTACTGCACAGGCTGACCAACCAGAGGAAGATACAGCTAAAAGAGGTTGCACGTTGATCAAGCCCTACTTTGGAACCAGCAAGGCAGCAACGATGTTAATGTCGTTAATTTACAAGTTATGCACCTGGATAACTAGTATTCCATAGGCGTAAACAATGTGGGATATTTAGTATTTGGACACGAGGACTTTATCATATCAAATTGGGAATTACTAGCACCCAAACAGCCGCAGGGACTATCCATCGGCGAAAAAAACATGAATACCAGAGGTACTAATGTATCAATTAGGAATGAAGAAATGGCTTTGCCGAAGTTTGTGGTGTTCAATTCACTTTTGAACAAAAACTATTTGCTCCCGGTACTAGGAAATAGCTACATCAAATTCGGGGCAGTGGATGTGATAAGCTGGGGCGTGAAGCACGAAATTCAAAAGGCAAAGTCTGGAGGTGGACTGCTTCACATAAGATGTTGTGTCACCGGCAACTACTGGAGTTGGGGTCTGACTGATTACTCAAAAAAATATATTGCTGCACAAGCTAACCAATCAGGGGAAGACACAACTACAAGAGCTTGTACATTAATCAAGCCCTCCCAATACACCAAGGACGGTGTTACTGTTGTCAATTTACAGGTTATGTACGAGGGGACATGGTGGTCCATAGGTGGAGACGTCGAGGGATATTTAGTAACAGGAGGCGAGGACTTCATCATATCAGATTGGGAATCGCTACCACCCAAACAACCACAGGGACCATCCGTTAGTGACATAAATATGAATACTGGAGGTGCTGCATCAATTAGGAACGAGGAAATCAGTGCTAACCTTGTTGGGATGTATCCTCCGCGTTCTGATGCCTTTCAGGTTTTCCCCCCTCTTTTGTACTCACTTCTTCCCCTAGTAGTAATATTCTT
Organism: Vaccinium myrtillus; assembly: GCA_016920895.1. NCBI lineage: Eukaryota > Viridiplantae > Streptophyta > Magnoliopsida > Ericales > Ericaceae > Vaccinium > Vaccinium myrtillus. The sequence continues at coordinate 34,716,358 of CM029273.1, read as the reverse complement.
CTTCGTTTTTCAAAAAATAAGAAAGGAACGAGGAAATAGATTGCCAAATATTGAAAATGAATTAGACTCGCGAGGAAATGGCCGAGACGAGGACTTTATTCGATCAGATTTGGACTTGCTGCTGCCCAAACAGCCGAATGGACCATCCGATGGTGACGGAAACACGAATAATGGAGTTGGTTCATCAATTGGAATCACGACTCTGGGAGGTGGTTTTTCTATGGGGAATTCAAATGTTAGGGATGTATTGCTTGGCGTCACGATAATTAATAATTATACGTGTCCACCGAGCACACAACGAATACCGGATTTGGCGGAACAATTATCGGATGTGGTGCAATGACTGGGAATATGATTACCGGAGGTGGTGGATCAATTGGAAACACGAAAACTAGAGGTGATGCATCGATTGGGATCTCAAGTACTCCTCACGTTGGACAAGGCCGACAAGTAAAGCCGTGATTGAAGAACCGAAATACGATCATATTTCCTGCCTGCATTTAATTTTATGTTTTGTGCTTAATTTTCCATTTATTGCTCTATTAAGCTGTAATGGAAGCTTTGTTACATGAGCTAATGGTATCCGTGGTGGTTAGTAGGTCAAGTAACTATTGATTTTTTTTTTTTTAACAGAAAAATAGATTTTATTTATCAAATATCAAAGATACAAGATGAAAATGGGCAAGAGAAAATCATCAAAATAAGGAGCAAAATCACAACAAGATTGGCACCCAATCCGAAAAAAATTATTTGCCTGTCAAGACCCGATGGAACGACCCCTAACAACCCAAACTAAAGGTTGGCAAGAGGCAAACTAAAAACACCCACATATTGTCCCCATCGTCAACAGGCAATCGAAAATCCGAAAAATTCACCCCCAACACCACAATAAAAAGACTAACCAAATTCCCATATAATGGAATTGGAGCATCAAGCGGACATGGGTTCGAACGTGATGCAAGTTTTAGGCAATTGGGTTTTAATTAGTACAATTGATTGCACAATCAAGAAGCATATGAAGTACTAATATGGGCCAGTCAACGAGGCTTTGGGTTTGCTAAATTGAACTTGCAGAATGATGTCACACTAGTTGGAAAGTTCGGTTCCTCCGTTCTCAAGAATTATTCGGCACTTATAAAAGGCACGAGGGTTATTGTCTGAGAGAGTTTTTGTAGGTGTTATTACGGGCCGGTACAAAAAATAAATATTTATTACCACTAAATCCAATTATTTTTTTTAATTACCACTAACTCCATTAAGGTCAATCACTCTTTTTTGGGGCTTAGGCACTTAGGGTATGCTTTCCTATTATAGGGTTTTTAGTGGTTTATGCATTTTTATAGGGTACCCTAGGATGTTATGTGTTTTCATAGGGTACCCTAAAGTTTAGGGTACCCTAAATTTAGACCGTACATTTGGAATGTATATTTTAGAATTTAGACCGTACATTTAAAATTTAGACTGTACATTTAGAATTTAGATCGTACATTTAAAATTTAGACCATACATTTAAGAATTTAAAATTTAGCACTTTCATAGGGTACTCTAAGATTTTAGGTACTTTCATAGGGTACCCTAAGATTGCATACTTAAGCAAGCAATAAGTGAATTACCATCATTATTAGTCGAACCTACATAGTTCGAATGCAAATTTTATAAACTCAAATAAGGGAACTTTTTTAATAAAGTTGACTAGTAGTCGACGGAAATTGAGAGATTTCCAACGGGAGGTGATGTAGTCGAAATAAAAACATCTTTTCGCGACGGCAAAAGACTGCCAATCCAAACTAGTTGACGAAATTTGCATTTTTTTTTTCTTGTACCGTGGGGGGATTAATCCCATCTCCAGTCCCCGAAACAAACACACCCTAATTAATTGCATACCAAAAGTTTAAAACAGAGAGAACGCATATGTAAGAGAGAGTAGATTGAATAATAAAGCTTGCAAGAAAGTTTAAGTTACGCCAATTAGGAGGTAGCCTCTGTTGGCAGGATTAGATAATAGTAAAATTTTATTTGCACGACAGTTTTACATTAGGCCTATTTATGTGGATCTTGGCAGGATTAAATATTAAAGTACTCTTACTCGCATTAAAGTTTGTTAGAACTTGTGCTTATATGGAGTGGTACCGAGAAGTTTAAGTAAAGGGGACAGATGAGGAGCAGAGTGAGAGAAGCAAAGCGACCGAATGGAGCACTCTTGCCCCCGTGGAGACACCCGATTCTTGGGGAACTATATAAATCTTATGTTGATTCTTTTACTATTTTTGTGTTCTATATTTTGGGTGATTGATTTTCGCTAACAAAGTTTAAACTATTCCTCATTTCTGTTAGACGGTCGAGGGAGACCACCTCGAATAGATTTGGATCAAATTCCCTGCCTAAGAACGTCTGGACCAGGACATCGTGTGTTGAAGTGGAGTAAAACCCAAGGCTACCACAAGTTGAATGGCTCGAATTATTAGCGTGGGGCTTCTAAACATATGGAGTAGTTTTTTTTTGTTTTTTGTTTTTTGTTTTTTGTTTTTTATGTCCCTAGAACCGGCTATATATATATTGGAGGCATTTCAAGTAAGGGCTCCCTTATATAGACGTGCTTTTTTTTTGTTTTTTTTTTTCGTTCGGGATTGAATTTCGATGATCTGAATCTTTAGATGTGTTTAAAATGAGTTCTTAGCTAGGATCCAACGCATGTCGCCAAAAAAAATACTCGGAACGGCTTGATCAGAGCAACTTTCGATAAAATGTGTTAATGTAAATTTTTATTGAAAACTGCTCGGATTAAGCCCTCAGAATTTTGGCCATTGGTGGTGCTCTGACTTCTTAGCCCAGCACCGAGAAATGGCAAGCCAAAAAGTGCAGTTGAGCTCTGCTCTGCCCCACCTAAGCTCGGTCTTGCTCCGAATATATTGTGATGCTATGAATTTTTATCCAACATAACATATTAATCCCTTCGTCCATTTTTTAGTGTTGATATTTTCATTTTTGGATCGATGACCCTTAATAAGTGTGTCATTTGAATAGGTTAAAGTTTACACAATTATCATTTTGTCATTTTGAAAAGTTAGTGCATAAAAAGTTAATGGATAAAAGTGGAGGATAATTTTGGAAAATGAATGTAAAAGTTGATTGAGAGGTGTAATGATGATATTTTTTAACAAATTTGATTTATGAAGACTGCAAACAAATGTGATCGGCCCAACATCCATATTGTCCGGCACCTTCCCAGTTTCAAGTCCCCTTGTAAAACTTACACATAAATCACCATCATAGACGAGCGTGCGGGGGTGGGGTGGTGATATTGTGAATATATTATTGGATACGATCTGTAATGATAACAAAGTAAGTTGATCAAGTCGCTTGGTATTTTCGATTATTACTGATTAACCACTTGCAAGCCAAAAGTCATTGATTGCTACCATTTTAAATTTCAATACATGTTGTATAAGTTATTTGTGAATTATTAATTTTTACAAAACATATCTGAATCAATGGTCACATAGCTTTTTCAAATTCGGATTATAGCATGAAATAGAGCGTGAGAAAGAAAGAGGCGCGCGTACAAATATCATATTATTGGCTATACCACACATTAATAACAGTAAATAATTAGTCGCTCATATTATTTACTTGGACCATCCATCGAATAGATTAGTTACTTAGTTTGCCAAAAGATAAAATGAGGTGGAGGTGATAAAATGAGGTTGATTTTAGCAAATGAAGTGGGGAGGTGATTTTATCTACAATGAATCTGGACATATATGATTTTATCTCCAATGAATCTGGACATATATATGTCCAGATTCATTGGAGATAAAATCACCTCCCCACTTCATTTGCTAAAATCAACCACTTGATTTTATGAGATTTCCATTTTGGAAAACCAAGATAGGTAGTTTTCCATTTGCTAAAATTATGTCCAGATTCATTGTTGCCAAAATCTCTTCCCCACTTCATTTGCTAAAATCTTCCACTTGAATTTAGCAAATTCCCATTTTAGCAAATGAAAAACTAACCCTAGAGAACTTAATTTTTTGAATCAACCGCTAGGTATTCCATGAAAAGCTCAGTAATAGTTGTCGGCCTATGTATACCATGGAGAATGTTCTCCTAAGGGATTTCTTTTTAAAATTTGGTGCGGACCTCACCTTTCTGGATCAAATTTTGACGTCCAAACCGCTTAATTTTTTTAAATGTGTTTTTAAGGGCCTACGCGGGAATTCTTCAAAAAAAAAATACCTGGAAGGGCTTGATCCAAACAGTTTTCGATAAAACTGTAACTGTTTGGATCAAGCCCTTCCGGGTATTTTTTTTTAGAAGATTTCCCGCGTGGGCTCTTTAAAACGCATTTTAAAAACATTGAGCTGTTCGGATCGTCAAAATTTGATCCGGAAAGTTGAAAAAAGGCTAAATCCACACCAAATTTTGTTTAAGGAATCTTTTAGGAGACCGGCCTCATGTATACCATTACACAAGTGTAGCCTTTTCTTTCTTTCTTTTTTAATTTAGGACATAACAGTATATATGGTCACATGCCTTGGTTGAATTTAGAACTTAGCAGTGATGGTTACATGCCTCAGTTGAATATACTAACTGGTTTTGAGAACTCATCAAAGGGTGGTGAATGCTGATAGTGCCATAATTATTCTTGTCGGTGCCAAAATTAATTTTGTCCGTGCCAAAACTCCAGTGCATAAAAAACTTGTACTCCCTTTGTCCCTTTTTAAGTGATCCACTTGGGAAACGTGTATTTTTGCGGACGTTTAAAAATGTATTTTCATATATCGTTTTTAAAATTTTTTTGCACTAAATTAAAGTACTCAATGAGCACTTTAATTTGGTATAAAAAAAAAATTAAAAGGTTATATAAAGAAATATGTTTTTTAGGGGTTTGAAATTACACGTATTCCCGTATGAATCATTTAAAAAGGGACGGAGGGAGTATTCTGCACATGGTATAAGCCTATTATAATACTATGCACTAGAGTTTTGAAACTAACAAAAATTGTTTTTGGCATTACCAGTGTTTTGAACTTTTTATATTTTGAGCCGTTGGATTTAAAACAACGGTTTTAATTGCTTTTCCCCGGAGCTCTCATGTGTCAAGGTTGGAGATGGCTCTAATCCACAGTCAAGAAGCATTGTACCCCATCAGCTAATTTTCCATCCCAAAGTCAATGCTTGCTACTGCAGCTGATTTTGGGAACCAAAAAAACACGCCTATGATCCCTCTGGGATCCCATCCACAAACAGACAAACTATACCGGATCTCTCTCTCTCTCTCTACCCACTTTGACTGGGTTAACTTAACGATAACCATATACAAAGACCTATAACCATAAACAAAGACCTGTCAATTTATTACAACTCATGGTGCATGCCAAATGCGACCAAACCAATAGGGGCCGAATGGCTAAGGCCCCGATTGGATGGTGCTAAAATTTCAGGGGAATAAGTTTTAAAGGGGGTATAAGATAAAAGGGGGTATTATTTTTGAAGGGTTGGCCCACATTGATGTGATGTTTATGAAGGGATGATAAAAAAGTAGATAGTTTGGATGGTGGATTATACAGGGGGATAACTTTTGACTTGGTTTGGATGTTTTATAAATAAGAGGGGGTAAATAATGGAAAAAGCTGTCAAATGTCTATTTTGCCCTTTGGTATAACAAATTTTGATTATGCATTAAATTAATTATATAATTACAAAAGTTAATCTAAATTATAAATGTTGGACAATTTCAAGCTATATTAAATTACGTGATTGAAAATAATAATTTTGAATTTTTTGGGAAAAACGTTTTTTTTTTTTTCATTTTTATAAATTCATTTGAATGGTTGGTTGTCTTAAAAAAAATTCAATTTAAATTTTTGTATTACTTGTTGGTCTATCTATTGTTAGTTTACTACCCAACGCAATAATTAATAAATGAACAAATTGACAAATTTAACAAGTGTTTTTCGATGGAAGGAAGAAATTCATAAGTATTCCCAAGTGTATCACACATGGTAGGCCCATAGAAATTCATACATATTCGAATGTATGAAAATACAACCATTCATTACAAAATAGTAACAAAGTTAATCAGTACATTGAGTACAATTATATTATTACGTACAATTGCATACTAAAAACTAACAAATTTCCTCACCACAAGCTGGATTATAGTTGCCATTACTGCACCGAGTAAGAACCATGTCGCTTTTACGCATGTTGTTTGGTTACAAAGTCTTCGTCCCTCCTCATTAACGGCACCTTCCATTGGGATAAGCATTGGTGCTCGATCTTCCAAATTTCGCTCGAGGACATTTGGCCTTCTCCCAGCAATGCTTTCAAAATAATCGCGGAGAGCGGGTTCGCCTCATCCCATGTACCATGCTTCTCATAAATAGCACCTGAATACCCATTCACTTGCTCGCTACAGGTTGCCCATGTTTCATATACACCGGGTCTCCTCCCGACAAATACAACGTAGTAGGCTTTCTTCCCTGCCATCACTACTAATAACAAGCGAAGTATTAACGAACAAAAAAACAGTGAAGAGTCACAATGTTGACATGTCCAAAAAATGAAAAAAAAAAAATGGGCTCAGATTTACATGTTTACTAGGTAATGGGCTCAGACTTGACTTAAGGAAACATAAGGCTGCTACTCAATGGCTGCAAAAACGATTGCCCCGCCACGGTAGTACCTTCATAACATCACAAATTGAATAATTCAATCATCATTGCCCAGGTCAATCATCATTGCCACAAATGCTTGGGATAGACATACATAAGTACCACCATATACAGGTTCAGAAGTGGGTCATAAACGTGGGTCGCACGCTCAAATAAATTCAGAGTTCAAAATGCAGGAAAGCCAAATAGAAAAACAAGTACCCCAGTGAAGGAAACATTCAGTGTTCAGAATGTATCCCACCCAAACTGGTTTAGAAGTGTAGCCCAATGAAAAAATCAAACTGGTGTTTAGAAGTACCTCGGTGAACACAATAGTAATGGAAGTAATAACAACATTACCAGAACTTACCCACGTTAAAGCTTTACCAGCACTTGAGTTAAAATGTGGGGTTGCAGATCACCACCATTAATCTGAGCTTGCAGAGCACAAATGTGGAAATCACATGATACAGATGCATAAATCACAGATCGAAACACAAAACTCAATCACCAAATTCAATCAGTATGAGCTCAATATTCATCATTGCCCAGGAACACCCCACATACTGTAGGCCATAATTCAACCTACATTGGGCAGATATAGGCTAAAAAAGGTTAAACAAAACACATCCCAGAACAAAGATACACCAAACAGCCCAGATATAGGCTAAAAAAGGTTAAACAAAACACAGCCCAGAATTGAAGTCTCAAACATGTTAACAGGTTAACACTAACAAAGCCTACAATTTCACTAACACATACTTGATTTTGCCTCAAACAGGTTACACAGCCCAGAAATAACATTACTCATGCCTCAAACAGGTCCAACATCAACAGCAGCACTAAGTTATCATAATAACAACTCACAAACTTGTTTTAAATAATTGGCTCAGAATAACTTCATCATTGCCTAGAATAACTTCATCACTGCCCAGAATTAGATCAAAACTGCCCAGAATAACATCAAAACGGTCCAGAATCAGTGGCTGAGAATTGGTACTACATCATTGCCCAGAATTGAACTACACACATGCATGTCCAAGGCTGAGAAACAAGCCATCACAGCCAATATTTAAGTCCCTTCATAGGATAACAAAACTAGATATCCCAAGTTGCAGCAGCTACAAACTCTCTTTTAATGTGTATGTGTAAACAACAGCACTACCTAGGATCATATAATTCAACACAAACTCTCTTCTATTGAACACACAACAACAACAGATAAATGTAATCGTGCCAAGTGCATACATGCACCACCAGTACAACAGAAACAGTCAGTGCCAACCTAGTAATAGCCCAGAAACAGAGAGCACTGCAGTGCCCAGAAGCAGAGAGCATTGCACTGCAGTGCCCACAAACAGAAAGAGTCACTGCCCAGATTGAAACTACACTACACTTGCACGAACACACTTTCCCAGACAGCAGCAGCACATGCACACACACATACACCTGCACAAATGGTGGCACTCACTCACACAATTCCCAGTGGCTCAGAAATAACATCATAGCCAACACATGCACACACACACACAAACAACAGCTATAATAGAAGATGCCATGCCCTAGGTAATGCATGCCCAACTAGGATACCATAAGAATGCAACAACATAATTGGCCTCAGCCCAAGCATCACTGGCCTCAGCCACTGCCCCTAACCACAAAAATTCAAGAGCAGCAGTAGCAAATCAATAATCATCATCACTCCAACTACAGAAATTCAGGCACTGCCCTTAACCACACATTCACTTGCAGCACCTGCACTACACTTACACACTACACCAAACACATTCACTTGCAGCACCTGCACTACACTCACACACTGCAGGTCAGAAATTAGAATTACATCAGCCTCAGGTTTTCTCATCATTGGCATATTGAAAAACTAATTTAACATGTGCACCTAATAGATAACACACCTGCACTCATGCACTCCACTGCACTGCACTGCCACACCTGCACTCATGCACTGGAACACCTGCACTCATGCACTGCACTACACACACCTGCACTCATGCACTGCACTACACACACCTGCAGTCATGCTTTGCACTGCACTACAACACACTTGAGCACCTGCACTTGCACAGAAACTTGAGCACCTGAACTTGCTAAGAAGCACACAAAGAGGCTCAGAAAAGTTTCTTCACTGCCATGTTATAACCTCATTTAGGCTCAGATTGCTCATGAAAGTAGAAACCTCAGTACAAACCCCTTTTTTTAAAGTAACAAAACCTGAGTAGACACACATGAAAGTAAAAAGGCCTTTTTTAATGCATCCAAACCCCCCAACATGGCTACACATTGAGAATGCAACAACAGCAGCACCAAACACTGAAATACACCCCAATTTTACACACACAAGGCTCAGATTTTATACCACCCTGGCAAGCCTCAGATTGGTCATCATTGGCAATTTGGTGTGTACTCAGACACACCAATAGAGAAACATTACTGCACTATCACCACCCATCAGAAGGTCACATTTGAACATTAGTGCACTATGAGAGAGACAAAGACTACAGAAACAGAGGCAGCAATATCTCAACTTGTGCATGACAGCCCAGTTAAAGCATAACAAATAGCAGTATGCAACAACAGCAGCTAGAACCAACAGAGAAACAGAGAGCAGTTCCCATTAACTGATACAATAACAAAAATGGCCTCATAATTCATCACTGGCCTTAACACACAAAAACACACATGCACTCCCACAAACACACACCTAAATAGTACATTAACAGGCCCACATTTGCAATGAAACTGGTCCTTCAAGTCAAAATAGTACAGGTATGGTACAAAGGGCTCAGAATTTTCAATATATATCATAAGGGTATGCTTGACCGACCGGGTGACTAAAAATTAAACGGATTAAGACGCGTCCCAAGCGTAGGACTCTCGATCAGTGTAGCACAGTAATTCCGGAAGTACCGGAGTCGAACCACAGAGACGACTGGAGTGCTTGACTCAAAATGATGTGAAGTGCAGTTTGTACCGGCTCTTAGGTAGCCACCCCTTTGATTTTATGAAATTAATTAATTAACTACTGAACTGGATTAGCTGTTTGAATGCAAGTTAATAAAGAGAGCACAGCTGTGGGAACCCAGCGTCCACGCCTGGCCTAAACAATACTTACTCGGGCCACAATTAACTCATTTTACCGATTTTAGAATACGAGAAAGAATTCCTAACGAATGCGCACCAACTGTCACCAGATTCCGTGCGCACTCGAATTCCGGCAATGCTTGGGTTGTTCGTTAGAAAAGTCTCCAGTTCCCAAAACTGCTGAAAATTGATTTAATTCGATCCCGAGGTGAAATATCGTTTAGACTCAACGTAGGCGCCTTCGCCCCGCAGCCGCACTCAAGGCGACTACTCACTCATGATCATAATAACTGTAGGAAATAAATTAAACCTAGATCTAAACATGCTTGAACAATAAAACAAGAAATAAAAGGAAGCGATACCGTAATTGCAAGGGAAAACTGGAGTTCAATTATTAATCCGCAAAACCAATCTTGAAACTGAAATTCTGGAAGCAAACTTGGAATCAAAACGCTGAACGAAGATGAAGATCCGTAGCCGAAACTTGAAAAGCTAAAAAACTATTGAAAATTCGTGGAACCCTACTTAGCCCCAAAAACGGGGTATTTATACCCCCTACCGAAGTCAAAATCTGTAACAAAGTCAAAAAGCCGATTATAAGGCCTTCGGTATCGATACAGGAGAAGTCCTGTATCGATACCCAGACGTTCTGTTCGCGTATGGTGCATCGGGTATCGATACAGGACAATCCCTGTATCGATACCGACTCCTCTAAAATGCAATCCAAGCTGGCTTGGCCGTCCTGGCTTGGGTCCCGCTGGTTTCCAACACGCCCAACCGCCATGTGTCCATTCATGCACCCTTTTTTCGACCTGTTCCCTACAAAACAACCAAAAAACAAGAAAAAACCACGGACACACCGCATCAAGTGGAAAATGGGATAAAACCGCGCCTCTAACGCGCTAAATCGCCCTACTTAGGCGCTCATATCTACGACATCGCGTGCCTATCACACCCCCCAACTTGAGCGTTGCTAGTCCCTAGGAACGAACGAAATAAAGCTAAGAAAGAAACTAGAACACACCAACGGGGGTACGATGGTTATGCCCCCTGTAGAAACAACCATAAATCATAGCAATAGATACTCGCCTTTCAATATGCATGTAACTTACATGCATGCATGCTTTGACAAAATATTGAAAACAATTAGCATCATCTTACACGTGAAAATGAATACCCCACAAGACAAATGCGTCACACAACTCACTGGAACACTCAACATCCCATATAAGCGCTTGGCGAACTGCGTGGAACCGAACAACTGGTCCCACGCGCCAATCAAGATCAACACTCAACAAGAATAAACGCACATCGAAATATGATTCCGCAACATAAACACATCATTATCAATCGTGCATAAGTGAGAGTATAAACACGTGCACAAGATCTACTAAGGGCTTTTTGGATTATAACGACCTTGGTAGCACAAGAAAAGGACTGCAAAAATCAGGTGCTGGCCTATCGAAGCTCAAGGTTAACTACCCACTGGCCGCACCTGTCACGTCTACTACCTGTCAATGCGCCCATCGGCGCCACCCAAACCAAGTCCACAAAACAGAAACATCATCCATGCAAGTTATATTACAGACCCCAAATTAAAAACGAACATAAGTAGCACATGAAATAACAAGTTCCTAAACACGAAATAACAGGAAACTCCACATAAAATAACACCTCCTCATCAGCCCATCTACCCAGAAGTCAGCCCCATGCAACACAAGCGCCTCAATCCTCGTCATCCTCACTCTCCTCAGCAGGCTCCTCCTCGTCAGCGAAATCATCACTGACCACCAACTCAGGTAACTCCAATGGAACATAAGGTTCTATGGTCGACCCCTCAATCCGCCCCACCATCCACTCTTCCCTGTGATTCATCTGCCGCAGCAACCTCGCATTCTGTCGCACCTCTCTCTTCATCTTCTGCTGACTCCGGATGGTAGCGACACCCTGACAAAATATTTTCTGCAGCCAAGTAGTATTGGATGCGTTGGGGGGTGGTTCGGTAGTCAAAAAGGCTCCACCTCTAGCACCACGAGACTGGGCCACGCTCTTAGTAAGAACAGTGCTGTCAATCGGCCCAGGCACTAGCGGATCATTGTTGAACCACTTGGCCCCCACCAAACCGGCGTCTCTAGCAATGGCGGTAATCAGGCAAGGAAACGGCATTCGGGTCTGAGTCGGGGCATCGCGAAACTCAATAATCTTAATGTAAATAAATAAAGCCCAATCACAGACAGTACCTTCCTCCATAAAAGCTGACAGTAAATTCCCGGTACTCTCAGATGGTTTATTTTCAGTCGCCCTCGGGTCTATGTTATAGCATACCACTTGGTTCAGAAACCTAAAAACCGGCTTAAACTTGCCCGGCCTGTGAGGGATACTAGCATCTCTAGGTTTGGCATACAACGTCCTAGCCACCCTACGTTGAACAAAATCCGTCTCGGGGCAAGGGTAGTTGGTATCAACAGTAGGCCTCACATATCGCAAACTAGCAGCAATAACATCGGGTGTGACTATAATAGGAACCCTAGCCACCCGTGAGGTTACCTGAGTCTCAGCACTAAACTCAGTCCCAGATGATGGAACTTGAATATTTTTATAGAATTCCCTCACGAGTTCTAAATTATAACCGGGGTTCGGCTCAAACCAAAATGACATACCTTGCCTCACAATGGCTCGTATGGTGTCGTCGTTTGGAAGAAACCCATCCCTGATAATGTGGCGCTCGTTCTTCACCCCCCTCTGATCAAGAGATACCTCCCACCGTTCCCGCTCATCCCGGGCAATCTGCTCTTTGGTCCTCCTGCCCCCAGCCACTTGCTCTGGAGGGGCACTAGATGAGGCTGCCCCCTTCCCTTTAGCACTAGCACTAGCCCTCCTAGATGCCATGTTTTGAAATTTGGTGTGGAAGTTAGGGTTTTAGATCTGGGGAGAAAAGGGTTTTAGAAGGGATTTGAGAGAGATATGTGGTAGAGAAGGAGAAAAGAAGCGTTTTGGTGAAGTTTGGTGGAATTTGGGTGAGATTTGGTGGAGATATGGAGGTTTGAAAGGGTTAACAATGGTGGAATTTTCGTGGGTTTAGGGTTAGAGAGAGAGAGGAGAGGTTGAAGAAGAAGGTGAGTGGGTGAGAAAGTGACCGGCCAAACCCTTTTAATTTTACGTATACGGGTCTCGGTATCGATACAGGTAAAGGCCTGTATCGATACCCGTACGTTCTATTCCGGCCAAGGGGTCACGGTATCGATACAGCTCTTTTACCGTATCGATACCGACATGCTTTTTTTTTTTTTTTTTTTTGCAAGGGAGGTTATGGGTTTTGGTTTCCAAAACATGACACCTAATCAGACTTCTTCAAACACATTAATCTCTCAAACACCCATTGCTTTGCCAAATTTCCCACAACAGTAAGACACTCATGATGCACGGAGCTTGACCCCTCCCCCCAACTTAAATCCAACCAAACACCGGTTTCCTAAGGTTGAACACGGGAACTGACTCGGACTGGTTTAAGATTGGTCAAGGGGACTCGTATGTGGTTTAATCATGCAAAGAATGCCTTGTGTCATCCCCTATGCACGTTATTCACTCTCACAAATGCATAATAGACAAATCTGGATTCTTAAATGCAGAACAAAAGCCTACTATTTTATGCGATTGCAGAACTGAATACAAAGAACATGGGTATGCTATTAGGAATACGCTTTATCAATGCGGGGACACCAAATCACATGCTTGACAATGCATCATGCTCAATTAAATAGCCAAATATATGCATGCATTCAAGTTAAACAGGCATACTAATCAGCTAAATCTCATACGCTCAAAGAATATCTACACGATACATAACAACCGTATCCCCGAAAACAACCTAGCAACGCTATAACAGTACAAAGTACACCCTCCCCCCAACCTGAAACATGCTATGTCCCCAGAGCATAGAGACACAGAAAATAAAGAACAAGGGGAAGAACTGGACCTCTGGGTGGCAGCCAACCACCATGACCTCGGCTGATATACGAGGAATTTCGGGTACTATCGCCGCGCATCCTGCAAAAACGTCAGTCCAGCCCGGCACGTGGTAGCCGGGCATACACAGAAAAACAAAAAGAACAGGAAAAGAAAAAGTACACCACCAAATCTTCACGCGATCTGGAGTGGGTGAAATCTGATTACCCTATTACTAGGCATAACACGTGCCTATGGCGGTCACCACGAGAGGGTGAATAGCTCGGCACCACATAGGGTATTCGTGAGCCCTGTGCCGAGCTGTGTTGACCATGAATAAGGTCTGAAGTAAATTAAGTAAAGTACACCAGGATGTGCCAGCTCGGTATGAACTGTGGGGGATGCCCCTGATGTGGCCGAGCTGGAGAGGCTACGAATACAGCCTAAATAGCATTCTGGAATATACAGTTCAGCTCGGCCATATCAACTGAACTGTGTACGAGTTATTCCGAGCTACGTGGAAGCACGGCGCCGCCACGAGCAGGGCGGTGAGACATTCCAGAATATTCTGAAGCGGTTCCTTATGTGATGGGGAAACAATCCCGTGAAATAAGGGATTGATACGGGAAATCCTAATGTAAATAGGAGAGTATCCCATATAGGAAAGTCCTATTAAGGGAAGGATTCCTAAAGAGAATAGGAAACAAGGGGCACGAGATGACAAAACAAATGGAGATCCAAGCCTATAAATATAAGGCGATAACCATGACAAAAGGTACGCTGTGAAACTCACTTTCATACGCATTGTGATTTGAACATATCAAGCACGTGATACTAACTTAGGCATCGAAGGGCCTTTGCCAACGAGAGGCAAAGGTGCTCTAACCCTTTCTCTGTCTTGCAGATTAGGGTTAATCCAAGGAAGCACGTGATCCAGCGTTACGTGGATTTATCCCCGTACAATTGGCGCCGTCTGTGGGAAACGTTTACAAAAAGCTCGAATACTAACAATGGTGGTTTCAGAGCCTCTTCTGTGCACTCCACGACAAAAGGATGTGGAAGATGATGGTACCACGCTTGTGTATACTACGAGAAAGAGCACAAGGGTGGACAAAACTCCCCTGGTTCTCAGAGCACCGCTGAAAAAGCCAGCAACTAAAAAGTTTGACATAGGGAATATCCCTGAAATTCCAAAATTCAGGGATACACACCTGATACGGTTTGGTTCTCCAAGGACAAGACGCTCAAAAACACCACCAAGAGGTGGAGAGACTTCCACCCGACGAGAGCGGGGAAGAAGCCCTCCTAAGAGGGATGGTCACAGGCACACAAGAAATCGCGAAAGGGACGATAGCCTTGACAGAAAAGAACAGGAGGCAGAGGAGCTGGCCCGTGAAGTCACTCGACGAGAACAAGAGATTCAGGACCTGAAAAAGCAGCTTCAGGAAAAGGAAAAGGACTTACGCTCACGGACGAGATCCGTACACCATGAGCAAGAAAAGAAAAATCGTCATCACGACAACGCCTCCACTGACCGAGCAGCCTCTCCACGAAAAAGGAGAGATAGGAGCGTTTCCGTTGAGAAGAAAGAAAGAAGGAAGCACGCTAGGGACAGATATGAGAGATCTGGTTCCAATGAGCATATTCCAGAGCAGTACGTGAGAAGAAAGGATGGTGACCGAGCTGATGGAGGTCATAGAACTGCACGAGACGCAGCTAAGGAGGCCCTGGGCCAAATCTCCAAATCACCACTGGCTCACTGGATCCGCGCGGAGAAGACTCCGAGCAGGGTGAAACACTCAGCGTTCATCCCTTACGAAACCAGCACGGATCCTGTAGCCCACATCCAGCACTACCAGCAGGCCATGTTTATGCATGAGCAAGATGATGCCTTGCTATGCAAAATGTTCCCATCCAGCCTGGGGAAAGTGGCTCTGAGTTGGTACCATAAACTTTCAGAAGGATCCATCCTATGTTGGGCTCAGCTTGCCGAGGAGTTTACTGCTCGGTTTCTGACCAGCCGAGCTGCCCCAAAAACTTTTGACGCGCTGACCTCTATGAGACAGAGGGACGACGAGACTTTGCGACAATACTCAAAACGTTATTGGGAAACCTTCAACGAAATTGACAATTGTAGTGAAGAATATGCTCTGGCAACATTCAAGACAAGTCTGCCTATGCATAGTAAGCTACGAGAATCGCTTACCATGCATCCAGTCAAGACTGTGGCCAAGCTAATGGAGAGGATTCAGGAGCATGCACGGGTGGAAGATGACATCCTGCAGGCTGGAGGAAAAATTGTGGCTGGGCAGCCTCAGCTCCCAGAAAAGAGGGCAATAGAGCCAAAGGTATACAAGAAGGACTTCACCACGGGAAGGAAGGACTACGCTCAGCAAAGGAAACACAAGGCTAATCCAGACCCCAAGTCATACTTCAGCGTTATGGCAACTTTCAACATACCCATCTACAAGATGCTGTACAGAATCAAGAATGAGCAGTGGTTCAGAAGACCCCCAAAGATGACTGGGAACCCAGAGAAGAGGAGGGCTACCAACCAGCACTGCAGCTATCACCGAGATTGGGGGCACATGACAGAGGACTGTGTTGAGTACAAAAAATTCCTGGACGAAAAGGTGGCGGAGGGCCATCTAAAGGAATTCTTGGCAGATAGCAAGAACGATGCCGACCTGGTAGAAGAGATGGACTACGAGAAAGGTCCAAAGGGGACAATCCACATGATACATGGGTTGGTGGCCCCATACACGAATAACGAGATAAGGCACATCCAAAGGGTCAACGGACAGGCGAAACAAGTAATGAAGCTCGGCGTGAAAAGGACAAGGGCAGGGGAAGTCTTGGAGACCCCAATTACCTTCACTGACGACGACCTGGAGGGAGTAACAGTGCCACACAACGACGCATTGGTAATCACCCTACGAATAGGGGAGTATGACGTGGAGAAAATCCTAGTGGATCAAGGGGCTAGCACTGAAATCATGTACTACGACACCTTCAAGAAAATGGAACTCCCAACCAGCTCATTACAGAAGTGCCTCGTCCCTCTAGTTGGCTTCAGCGCGCAAACGGTGTGGCCTATAGGAAAGGTCACGCTGCCCGTCCGAGCGGGATCAGTGGTACTAAAAATAGATTTCCTTGTAGTAGACATACCTTCCTCCTATAACGTGATTATAGGAAGAACATGGATGCATAAAATGAAGGCGGTTTCCTCAACTTACCACCAGAAGATCAAGTATCCTGGAGCAGAAGGAATAGAGTGCATTAAAGGAAACCAGAAGGTGGCCGATCAATGTTTCACGATGGTCTTGAAGAAGTCCCCAAAGGCCGAGCTGGTACAAACGGTTGAAGTCCCAGACCAGCCCACTTTGGAGGATGTCGGAGGTGATCCCACCAAGAAGATGGTGGAAGGACTAAAGAAAATACAGATTCAGGAGGACGATGCAGAAAGGTATTTCCTGATCGGCGAGACCCTCCCCGAGCTGGAGGAAAGAGATCTGGTTACTTTTCTAAAAGACCACATCGACGTGTTTGCTTGGACCCCCCACGAGATGCCTGGAATAGACCCAGAAGTTATCTGCCACCACTTGAATGTGGATCCTCAGCACAAGCCAGTTGTGCAAAAAGCCAGGAGGTCGGCACCACAGCACGCAGAAGCTGTAATTGAAGAAGTAGAACGGCTACTAGAAGCGGATGCCATACGAGAAGTGAGCTATCCAGATTGGTTGGCCAACACAGTCGTAGTCAAAAAGAAGAATGGGAAGTGGAGGGTCTGCGTGGACTTCACCAGTCTCAACAAAGCATGCCCCAAGGACAGCTTTCCACTCCCCAGAATTGACCAACTCGTGGACGCTACATCAGGCTATGAAAGGATGAGCTTCCTTGACGCATATCGAGGATATCATCAAATAGCTATGCATGAGCCCGACCAGGAAAAGACGTCCTTTATCTCCCCCAGAGGACTCTACTGCTACAAAGTTATGCCGTTTGGGCTGAGGAACGCTGGAGCAACCTATCAGAGGTTGGTCACTAAGATGTTCAAGGAACAACTTGGCAAGACTATGGAAGTTTACATCGACGACATGGTTGTCAAGAGCAAGTTGAAGCCTGATCACCTTGCCGACCTAAAGGTAACTTTTGACATTCTGAGAAAATATAAGCTAAAGTTAAACGCCTCAAAGTGTGCTTTTGGGGTCAGCTCGGGGAAATTTCTCGGGCACTTAGTAACTAAAAGGGGGATTGAGGCCAACCCAGATCAAATCGCGGCTCTGCAAGGCCTACAAAGTCCAAAGACCACGAAGGAGGTCCAAAGGCTAACAGGGATGGCAGCAGCTCTTAACCGTTTCATCAGCAAGTCATCGGACCGCTGCAGACCCTTCTTTCAACTTCTGAAGAAAAGAGAAGGCTATGAGTGGGGAGCCGAGCAGGAACGGGCTTTCCAGGAGTTAAAAAGCTACTTATCATCTCCACCACTGCTCTCTACTACAGAAGCTGGGGAGCGGTTGACACTATACTTAGCAGTATCTGATCATGCGGTCAGCTCGGTCCTCCTACGAGTAAAGGAGACAGAGCAGGCTCCAGTCTATTTCGTGAGCAAAACACTGTTGGATGCTGAGACACGTTACCTACCGCTAGAAAAATTGGTATATGCTCTTGTTGTAGCATCAAGAAAGCTGCCCCATTACTTCTTGCAGCACCCCATTACTGTATTCACTGAGTATCCACTGAGGGCCTTACTCAGGAAGGCAGACTTCTCTGGACGAATATCCAAGTGGTCAATAGAGTTAAGTCAGTTCGACCTGGACTATCAGCCGAGGACGGCAATCAAAGGGCAAGTTCTAGCAGATTTCATATCCGAGTTTGCTCCAACAGTGGCTCCTCCACCACCAATTCTCCACGAGAAGGAGCAAGTTGCTAATCCCGAGCAGCCAACAAGAATGGCCAAGCGGGAACCAGACGAATGGAGGCTTTATGTTGATGGTTCAGCCTGCAATAAAGGATCTGGAGCAGGAGTTGTGCTTTTCTCTCCAGAAGGGCTGGTTCTGGAGCAAGCGCTACGGTTAGGATTCAGTGCCACTAACAATGTTGCAGAATACGAAGCACTGATCGCTGGACTCAAGAGTGCCCTAGAACTCAAGGTAAGCAAATTGAGAATATTTTGTGACTCACAACTAGTGGTTAACCAGCTTTCAGGGGAATACGCTATGAAAAGCGAGAAGATGGCCGCATATTCAGAGGCAGCCAAAGATTTGCTTGACAAATTTGACACAATCCACATCCAGCAGATCAGCTCGGGCCAGAATGCACATGCAGATTCATTGGCTTGCCTGGGATCAGCAGTCAAAACAGAGTATCGCCGCATGGTGACAGTTGACTATCTGGGCGAACCAAGTATTGGCCGAGCAGTGGAAGTCGTGATGGAAACAGAGCTTGGGCCGAGCTGGATGGACCCAATAGTGGCATACCTAAGAGATGGGGCCTTGCCAGAGGACAAGAGGGAAGCACACAAAATCAAGACCAAGTCAGTACGTTTTTGGCTCTCCCCAGAAGGTAAGCTATATAGAAAGTCATTCCTTGGTCCATATCTATTATGTGTACACCCAGCCCTGGTCCAGAAATTCCTACATGAGATCCATGCTGGAACTTGTGGGGGACACACTGGTGGAAGATCCATAGCCCACCGAGCAATATCCCAGGGGTATTGGTGGCCATACATGCAGGAGGATGCAAAGGTTTTTGTCAAGACTTGTGAAAAGTGCCAGAGGTTTTCTCCCCTGATCCGAGCACCGGCAGAGGATTTGCTGCCGTTAACCAGTCCATGGCCGTTCGCCCAATGGGGATTGGATATCGTGGGTCCTCTCCCTATGGCAACAGGGAAACGAAAGTTCCTACTCATCGGCACTGATTACTTCACCAAGTGGATAGAGGGGGAAGCTCTTGCCAAGATCACAGAGGCAATGGTGGAAAATTTTGTGTGGAACAAGATTATTACAAGATTTGGAGTACCCTACTCCATCATCTCAGATAATGGGTCCCAGTTCGGTAAGAAGTTCAAGGCCTTCTGTTCCCAGTACGGCATCCGGAACTATTATTCCACCCCAGCTTACCCGCAAAGTAATGGACAGGCAGAGGCCTCGAATAAGACTATCTTGAAAAGTCTCAAGAAAAGATTGGAGAAGAAGAAAGGAAAGTGGCCAGACGAGCTCCCAGCCGTGCTTTGGGCGTACAGGACCACCCCACGGCGATCTACGGGAGAGACGCCGTACTCCCTTGCTTATGGGACAGAAGTAGTGATTCCTTTGGAAGTAGGTTTGCCAACCATCCGTACTACACTCGTGGAATCAGGAGGCAATGATAAAGCCCTAGCCGAGCAGCTTGATCTTGCTGAGGAAAGGAGGGAGCGTGCACTTATCACCCTAGCAGCATATCAGGAACAGCTACGAAGGAGCTACAACAAGAAGGTGCAGCCAAGGGAATTTAAAGTGGGAGATCTAGTCCTAAGGAAAGTCTTGGCCAACACCAAAGTAACCACTGATGGGAAGCTTGGACCGAACTGGGAAGGCCCATACAAGATAGTGGGAATTTCTGGAATTGGGGCCTACCGTTTGGCCGACCTGGATGGAGACCCAGTTCCACGGCCGTGGAATGTCCAAAACCTTAGGAGATTTTTCCAGTAACATGTGTGTGTGATTACGAATACAATCACACCTCTCATTGGTGAATACGAATAAGTTCACACTTGTTTTATTTTAGTACCTAGTTGGGATTACGAGTAAAATCACCAACATTAGTTATTCAGCTTTCTTGTGATATTAATGAACTTTTACTTTTCCTTAGCGTGCTTTTTGATTAAATATGAACCGCAATTTCTACCTCAAAATTTGGATTCCTATTGGGGAGCAGAGAATGTGTATACTACGGAAATCCTAAGTATGAAAAAACTTAGCTCTGCAACGAACATTGCAGCCAATCCTAAGTATGAAAAAACTTAGCTCTGCAACGAACATTGCAGCCAATCCTAAGTATGAAAAAACTTAGCTCTGCAACGAACATTGCAGCCAATCCTAAGTATGAAAAAACTTAGCTCTGCAACGAACATTGCAGCCAATCCTAAGTATGAAAAAACTTAGCTCTGCAACGAACATTGCAGCCAATCCTAAGTATGAAAAAACTTAGCTCTGCAACGAACATTGCAGCCAATGCTAAGTATGAAAAAACTTAGCTCTGCAACGAACATTGCAGCCAATCCTAAGTATGAATACACTCAGGTTTGCAGCGAATATTGCAAAGAAAAATCCTAAGTATGAAGAAACTTGGGTTTACAGTCTATTTTGCATGCTAAGTATGAAGAAACTTAGCTCTGTAAGATGAAATAGCAAGTACGAAAAAACTTAGCTTTTCCAAAACAAACTTCCAAGTATGGAGACACTTAGAAGCAACTCGCGAAGATAATAATTGCAAATAGCCAAGTACGAAACACACTTGCAAAACATTCAGAGTACGAAAAATTTAACAAAGTACCAAAGCATTGCAAAGGCCACACACGGCCGAACAGGACCACGCAGGGTCAGAAGCAGAATTCAAGAAAGTAATTAAGAAGGCACTAGGCCTCTTCACTGCGCTCATTGGCAATAGTGGCAGGGGTAGGATCAGCATCATTTCCAATAACAGGAACCTCGGTAGCTCCACCTCCTGAGGTGGTAAGGTCGGCGGTATTTTCTTCTGCTAAGCTCTGTTCGGGAAGTAGCTCCGTCTGATCTGCGGGGTCAGGTTGGGCCTGGGCATCTTGATGGGCTTGAGCGGCAGCCACCTCACTTGGGAGCTCCATATCAGACCAATGGGGGGATGACGGATCCACCCCCAGCTTTGTAAGGCACCTCTGCCATGCCGCACCCCAGATTGTATCTTGCACTATTGGCATTTGAGCTCTGTAATTCTCAGTCACTTCCAGCACGGCTCTGTCATATTCAGCTCCGGCTTTTGCAGTGGCCACAGAAAGATCAAGGCGCAATTGTTGCTCCGTTTCCTCAGCTTTCTTCTTCTGATCAGCCATCTCTTCTTGCAGCTTCTCAACCTGCTCCCGAGCTTCACGCAGTAGTTGAGCATTCTGAGTGCTCTCCCGCTCGGCTTTTTCAGCCCTCTTCTGCTCCTTTCTCAGTTCTTTGTCAGCCTCCTTCGCCCGTTCAAAACCAACGGCAGCTTTCTGCATGATCTGCGAGGCGTAGGGGCACAGATCAGGAAGACAGGAGTAAAAGCAAAAACCTTAAAACCACGAGAGGGTTAATGATCAGAATACATACCTTGGCACTCGACTGAAAAATTGACTTCATCAGGACGTCATAGGAGCTGTTTTTCTCCCGTTCCATGTCACTTGGGAGAAGGGCAGCCCTGGAGATGCCATAGGCCACCTCTGTGGAAGAAATCTTGTCAAGAATGGAGAGAGGGGTGCCGTCTGGGCGCACCATAGCAGGAACCCAGGGCTGAACTAGTGGAGGGGAGTCAGGAAGCTGCTGTCTGGAGAGCTCGCCTCAACAGTCCTCCTTCTCTGAGGGGACGGCTGAGCAACATGAGGACCCTCAGCTGGCCTCTTGTCCCCTTGTCGATCTGAAGGAGAGGACGTTGTTAGCACAGGGGGAGGAGTGGCAGTACGAACATCCAGTGGAGCACGAGAAGCTCCGCCAAGAGTCAGAGTGTCCAAAAGATTGATTGGCAGGCGTGGCATCTCTGAGTGGTCCGGTGAAGGTGAATAGCCCTCTGAGTCGTCTGAATCTGCTAAGTATGCAGCTTGATCAGCAATCTCACGAGTGAGGGAGCGGTAGTCAAATCCACCCGCTTCCCCCACGTCTTCTTCTTCTTCTTCTACTTCTGCCACTGACACTCTGCCAGACGTGCTCGACTCAAGGTCAGTACGGACCAAGATAGGAATGGCGGTGGGGATTTCTGGAACGTGAGCGAATGTGATCTGTTGTTGGAGGTCTGTCTGAGCTCGGCGACGCCTGGTATTCCCCCTAGCACGGCCTCTGCGAGCACGGGTCCGTTCTCGATCAGCTGGACGGCCTGTGGCGATCACGGAGGAAGGAGGCGGCCAGGTATGCCTTGTCCGAGGCTCTCCAACCCTCCTGATATTACCCCAGTACAAAGGGGTATAGCCTAGAAGAATGTGGGCAGCACGGCCGAGTCCAACTGGTGTAGGCTCGAATCCGTCAAACCAGAGAGCCCGAGCAATGTCCTCACGATGGAGCTTGCCGTGGATTAGGCGGCCACCTTGGTTAAGATTATCCGCTGCAAAGCAACACGACATAAAGATAGTCAGATATGGCGTGGAAGGAAAATAAGAATTAAACTAGCTCGGGAATGAAAATACTAACGTAGTCCGCCTGCGGTAGTGGGGCAGGCAAAGCCAATAATCTTCCCCTCGGCATCTTTAGGTTGCCAGTTGCCAGTGACTACGAGATAGTCATCTGCCTCTCCTTTTGAGGAATTTGGTAGATCAGTGACGAGCTTCTGTTTTGGGTCCCTAGCTTTGAAATAATAGTTCTTGTGCTCGGTAGGGACTACACTATAGAGGTAATGCAAGTCCCACCAGTCAAGGTGAAGGCCGAGCAGCCCGTTAAGGGCAATCGTGCCCATAACTACCCTAACGAAATTGGGGCAGAGTTGCATAGGGTTTAACTGGCACCTACTGCAGACTTCTCTCAAGAAGGGGTGTAAGGGAAGCCTAAGGCCTCCCTCAACTATGAAAATTAGGGGGATATGGATCTTTTGTTCAGACTGACCTTGTTCCCCCATGTCATTTTTGTTGTTCAGACGGAATTGAATGTCGGCTAGGATATTATAGGTCCGGCGAAAATCTGCTTTCTTCTCAGGGGTACCTAATAGGGCTCTATGCCTACCCATTTTCCTCTAAGGGTTAGGGTTTTTCTGTTAAAACCCAATAGGAAAGGGAAGAAGATGAACAATAAAAAGGGAAGCTGGGGAGCAATTGGAGTGGGTGAAATCTGATTACCCTATTACTAGGCATAACACGTGCCTATGGCGGTCACCACGAGAGGGTGAATAGCTCGGCACCACATAGGGTATTCGTGAGCCCTGTGCCGAGCTGTGTTGACCATGAATAAGGTCTGAAGTAAATTAAGTAAAGTACACCAGGATGTGCCAGCTCGGTATGAACTGTGGGGGATGCCCCTGATGTGGCCGAGCTGGAGAGGCTACGAATACAGCCTAAATAGCATTCTGGAATATACAGTTCAGCTCGGCCATATCAACTGAACTGTGTACGAGTTATTCCGAGCTACGTGGAAGCACGGCGCCGCCACGAGCAGGGCGGTGAGACATTCCAGAATATTCTGAAGCGGTTCCTTATGTGATGGGGAAACAATCCCGTGAAATAAGGGATTGATACGGGAAATCCTAATGTAAATAGGAGAGTATCCCATATAGGAAAGTCCTATTAAGGGAAGGATTCCTAAAGAGAATAGGAAACAAGGGGCACGAGATGCCAAAACAAATGGAGATCCAAGCCTATAAATATAAGGCGATAACCATGACAAAAGGTACGCTGTGAAACTCACTTTCATACGCATTGTGATTTGAACATATCAAGCACGTGATACTAACTTAGGCATCGGAGGGCCTTTGCCAACGAGAGGCAAAGGTGCTCTAACCCTTTCTCTGTCTTGCAGATTAGGGTTAATCCAAGGAAGCACGTGATCCAGCGTTACGTGGATTTATCCCCGTACACGATCAACGTGTCATACTTTTCTCCCCAACCCGTGCAGGAACACGAATTGGGTGGCTATACAAGACCAAAAAGAAATATATATATATATATATATATATATATATTTCTTTTTGCAAGGAAATGAAAACAGACACTAAAACGCGTAACATGCCCTTACTGACCAGAGCTGGGCACACGATCCTTGTTTTCATAGCGGCGTGCGAAGCTAAAAATACCCAAGTCAATGATGGGTACCCCTATCGCTAGGGGCCGGGTCCACACTCAATGAAGAGCATGGTACGCGTGAGCTACCCGTCAAAACAAGGCCACCACAAGGCCTACTCAACTTGGTCATCCGAATAAACAGGATCGACCAATTCCTCATCAGGTTCGCCTACCTCCAAAAATTCCAAATATGGTTTAAGACGCTGTCCGTTAACTTTAAACACATGATCATCTTTAGGGTCACGGACATCGACCGAACCATTTGGGTACACATGAATCACTAGGTAGGGACCATCCCAACGGGACCTCAACTTCCCTGGAAAAATATGCAGACGCGAATTATAGAGTAACACTTTCTGACCAGCCCTAAAGGTTTTGCGCTGAATGTTCCTATCATGATACGCCTTAACCTTAACCTTATAAATACTAGCATTCTCATACGCGTCATTCCTCAGTTCCTCAAGCTCACTCAACTGTAACTTCCTATGCTCACCCGCCTCAGTCAAACTCTAATTGACTGTCTGAATGGCCCAGTAGGCCTTCTTCTCTAACTCAACAGGCAGGTGGCAGGCCTTACCGTAAACTAGCCGATAGGGTGAAGCACCCAACACGGTCTTGTAAGCAGTGCGGTAGGCCCACAACGCATTAGTCAACCTAGTGGACCAATCCTTCCTAGTCACACCTACGGTTTTCTCTAAAATTCGCTTAATCTCGCGGTTCGCTAACTCGGCCTGCCCATTAGTCTGGGGGTGATATGATGTGGATACCTTATGAGTAACATGAAACTCCCCCATCAACTTCTCAAAAGATCGACTCGTGAAGTGCGTGCCCTGATCCGAGATAATAGCGCGTGGCACACCAAACCTCGACAAAATGTTATATTTGAGAAATTCTAGCACGACCCTTGACTCCATAGATTTCGTGGGAATGGCCTCCACCCACTTCGACACATAGTCCACTGCCAACAGGATGTACTCATACCCATGAGACATAGGAAATGGACTCATAAAGTCGATGCGCCAACAATCAAAAACCTCTAGCACAAGAATAGGCCGGAGGGGCATCTCATTACGTGCAGACAACTTGCCAAGCTTTTGGCAACGGTCACATGGCCTCCAAAACAAATGGACACCCTTGAACATATCGGGCCACCAGAACCCACACTGCAGAATCTTTGCGGTGGTCTTCTTTGCAGAGAAGTGACCCCCACACGCCTCACTATGACAGAACTCAATAACCCCCTTCTGGTCAGACTCGGGGACACATCTACGCACAATCTGGTCCGCACAGTATTTGAACAAATAAGGGTCATCAAATATGTACTGGCGGACACTCCTCAAAAACCGCTGTTTCTCTTGGGTAGACCAATGAGAAGGGATTTGCCCAGTCACCAAGTAATTGGCGATATCAGCGTACCATGGGCACTCATTTGCAGCAAATAACTGCTCGTCTGGAAAAGAATCTCTAATGGGCATGTCTGAGGCGGGGTCCTCAAACGCCAGACGAGACAGATGGTCAGCGACCACATTCTCAACCCCCTTCTTATCCTTAATGATGAGGTGGAATTCTTGGAGAAGCATAATCCACCGGATAAGGCGAGCTTTTGCATCCTGTTTGGTCATCAAGTATTTCAGGGCAGCATGATCGGTAAACACCGTGATCTGCGAGCCCACCAGATAGGACCGAAATTTGTCTAAGGCAAACACTACAGCTAGCAACTCTTTCTCAGTGGTGGTATCATTCATTTGGGCCTCATTGAGTGTCTTGCTCGCGTAGTAAATCACACACGGGTCTTTCCCTCTCCTCTGTCCTAAAACAACTCCGACTGCATAGTCAGAAGCATCACACATCAACTCAAAGGGAAGACTCCAATCGGGGGACTGCACAATCGGCGGAGTCGTGAGACTCTGCTTCAACCTAAGAAAAGCCCCCTCACATGCCTCAGACCACACAAACGGTGCGTCCTTTGCCAGCAGTTGACACAATGGACGGGAGATAGCACTAAAATCCTTAATGAACCGCCGGTAAAAACCAGCGTGTCCAAGAAACGAACGCACATCCTTGACAGACTTAGGGGTTGGAAGATTACGGATCAAGTCTATCTTAGCTTTGTCCACCTCAATACCCTTGGAGGACACAATGTGCCCTAACACAATCCCTTGGGTCACCATGAAGTGGCACTTCTCCCAATTCAGCACTAAGTGCTTCTCCTCGCACCGCTGTAAGACCTTACCTAAATTCTCGAGACATCCATCGAATGAATCCCCGAAGACCGAGAAGTCATCCATAAATACCTCTACAATGCGCTCAACCATATCACTAAAGATCCCCATCATACACCTGGAAAAGGTACCAGGCGCATTGCACAACCCAAAGGGCATGCGACGGTAAGCAAATGTGCCATACGGACAGGTGAAGGTGGTCTTGTCCTGGTCCTCTAAAGCGACCTCAATCTGGTTGTACCCTGAGTACCCATCTAGAAAACAATAGAAGGCTCGTCCAGCTACCCTCTCCAAAATTTGGTCAATGAAGGGGAGAGGGAAGTGGTCTTTCCGGGTGCTCGCGTTGAGCTTCCGGTAATCAATGCAAACTCTCCAACCAGTAGGAATGCGGGTCGGAACTAGCTCTCCTTGCTCATTGGTCACCACTGTGACCCCAACCTTCTTAGGCACGACTTGTACTGGGCTTACCCACTCACTATGGGCTATCGGGTATATAATACCCGCATCTAACAGCTTAAGCACCTCAGCCCGGACTACCTCTTTCATATTTGGGTTCAAGCGTCGCTGAGGCTGTCTAGACGGCTTAACACTATCCTCAAGAATAATTCGGTGTGTACACATCGTGGGGCTTATACCATGCAAATCAGCTATGGTCCAACCAAGTGCGCCTATGTGCTCTCTCAACAGGTTAAGCAGCTTCCTCTCTTGATCTTCCTCAAGGGTTGAGGAGATCACCACCGGATAAGTATCATTGCCTTTGAGAAAGGCATACTTGAGTGTGTCCGGGAGAGGTTTCAACTCTGGCTTGGGCGGCTGAACTAAAGACGGAAGAACCTTGGGCGGAGGGTTGCCCAAAGGCTCGAACATTAGGTCATGAGCGACCCCATATAACTCCTCATACTCATCCTCAACCGCTAACATTTCACGAAACGTGCCTACCTCTGCCGACTCTAAGAAAGATACCTCCTCAGTGGTAAGAGCCACCTCTAAAGGGTCCTTATACAGGACTGTATCAATGTGCTCCTGAATCAGCGTGTCTATCAGACACAGCTCCTCTGTCTCCTCATCATCCTCTCCTAGGGTGCTAACACTGTAAACATCTACCTCCATCCTATCCTCGCCAACAGATAACTGAACCTTGCCAGTTTTGCAGTTCATGACGGCATTGGAGGTGGCCAGGAAAGGACGACCTAGAATGATGGGAGTCTTTTCTAAAACCTCGGGCCCTGGGCTAATATCAAGGACAATGAAGTCCGCAGGAAATTAGAACTCGCCCACCCGAATCAACACATCTTCCACTACCCCTTTTGGTACCCTAACACTCCGGTCTGCCAACTGGAGTGTGACTGGGGTCTCTCTCAAATTCCTCAGGCCTAATCTTAAAAATGCTGAATAAGGGAGCAAATTGACACTCGCTCCCAGATCCAACAAAGCTTTATCAAAAGTCTGTCCTGCAATGGCTATGGGTATGGTGGGACATCCTGGATCCTTACACTTGGCAGGGATCGCAGTCTGAAGGATGGAGCTCACTTGCTCTGTCAGAACCACGTTGTTCTGACTCTTGCGCTTAGTCGTGCAAAGGTCCTTCAGCACCTTCGCACACTGTGGGAATGACTCTATCGCCTCCATCAGAGTAATAGGGAATTGCACCCTCTTAAAAAGTTCGAGCATCTTATGGTTCATGCTCTGCTTAGGCTTTACCGCCAGCCTTTGGGGGAATGGAGCTAACGGCTTTGCTGGCGGTGTTTGAGTCGTGGGAACCGCAGCAGCAGGTTCCACCTCCTCGGGTGACTTCACAACACTCTCAAAATCTGCCCTCGGTGCATCAACCGGTTCCGGGGGTGGAACTAGTTTTTGCTTTGGCGGGATGGACTTGTCAATCTCCTTCCCATTTCTAAGAAGGGTGACCGACTTGGCCTTTTCGTGATTCTGACCCTGAACATTCTGACCTGAAGGATTTCCCAAGTAATGGGCTCCCGCTGTACTACCCTGGGCTGGAAACTTGCCCTTCTCCTGCTGCATGTGACTAATTATCGCAGTGAGTTGGGACATCTGTGTGGTAAGGGCTACTATTTGCTGCCTTGTCTCAGTCTGAAAGGTCATCTGAGATTGCATCATGGAGTTGACATTCTCCTCTAACTTATGGTCCCGAGCAACCACCTGCGAATACCCTGGGGGAGGACCACGAGTGGATGGACCTGCCCCCCTACCAGGCTGTTGCTGGTATTGGTACGGAATGACTTGGCCCTGCGGAGGCCTGAAAGACTGGGACTGGGGAAATTGCTGTGGTGGGGGTAGCGCAAGGGGTTGCGCTTGACCTCCACCTGCAGGTCTGGGTTCTGACCACCCAAAGTTAGGGTGATCCCGCCACCCTGGATTGTAAGTATTAGAATAGGGATCCCACGTCCTAACGGCATTGCCCTCCTCTTGATTAAACTGACTTGCCCCTTTGGCTGCTAGGAAACCAGGGCAAGCGGTCGCGATGTGCCCTTTGCATTCACACCACACACAGACCTCCTCTACACTGACCTCATGAACTGGACGAGTCTGCCTCACTTCCAATTCTTCTAACCTCTGAGCCATTTTCTCTACCTGAGCCTGAAGTCGCTGGTCACGAATGGTGACAGGGACAATGGTGGACCCAGAAGGTCCGGCTCGATCAAAATCAGATGGTTCCAAGGCTCTCTGCTTATCCGCTAAATCATCTAAGAAATCCCACCCCTGGTCGGCTGTTTTGGACAAGAAATCGTCCCCTTTGCAAGAATATTCTATGTGTTGGACGGTCTCTGGGTTGAGACCCAGGTGGAAAAACTCAACTAATTGAATTCGCTCAAAGCCGTGGCGAGGCAATCTGACGATTAACTCCTTAAATCGCTCCCAAGCTTTGAGAAATGACTCACCTCTCTCCTGCCTAAAGCCTTGGATTTGACGCCTATAACTCGTAGTCTTAGCCTCAGAAAAGTATTTCCTATAGAAAGCGTCGCGCACTTGCGCCCAGGTAGTAAGGGATTGAGGCTTTTGCATCCTGAACCACATCAGTGCGCCATCCTTTAGAGTTGCCTCAAACAGCTTGAGACACGCATTCTCGTACTGGGTATTGGACGCTAGGTTGCGCACCAATCCCTCGAAGGTTCGCACATGTTCATATGGGTCATCGCACTCCCTCCCATAGAAATTAGGGAGGCTGTTCAGGACACCTGGTTTCACTGTGAAAGCATTACGTGCCTCTTGTGTCTCACGAGGAAACACAATGGGTCCTTCTAGAGTGGACCTCTCTGGGTAGAGATGTTGCCTTAAAGATGGCTGTTGCACTTCCTGCTCTGCCATATCACTAACCTCTGACTCTGACTCTGATTGGTAAAGTGGGTTATTAACACTAACTGACTCCAACGGTAATTCGATGAAAATATCACTAACGGGGATAAACTCTGCTTGAGCTAGGTCTAACCCCGAACTAGAAGATGGAACACTAGGAGACACAGGTTGAACCGACTCCAGTTCTCGTCGAACTAAGCGACGCGTAGGGTCACGGAAATAGAGAGGGTCCTTCCTAGGAGAACCCTTCTTACTTTTACCTATGATGACTAACCTAAAAGACAAAACTAAACTACGACTCTACACATCTGAACACTCGCTGCCGTCCCCGGCAACGGCGCCAAAAATGCTTGACCGACCGGGTGACTAAAAATTAAACGGATTAAGACGCATCCCAAGCGTAGGACTCTCGATCAGTGTAGCACAGTAATTCCGGAAGTACCGGAGTCGAACCATAGAGATGACTGGAGTGCTTGACTCAAAATGATGTGAAGTGCAGTTTGTACCGGCTCTTAGGTAGCCACCCCTTTGATTTTATGAAATTAATTAATTAACTACTGAACTGGATTAGCTGTTTGAATGCAAGTTAATAAAGAGAGCACAGCTGTGGGAACCCAGCGTCCACGCCTGGCCTAAACAATACTTACTCGGGCCACAATTAACTCATTTTACCGATTTTAGAATACGAGAAAGAATTCCTAACGAATGCGCACCACCTGTCACCAGATTCCGTGCGCACTCGAATTCCGGCAATGCTTGGGTTGTTCGTTAGAAAAGTCTCCAGTTCCCAAAACTGCTGAAAATTTATTTAATTCGAATCCCGAGGTGAAATATCGTTTAGACTCAACGTAGGCGCCTTCGCCCCGCAGCCGCACTCAAGGCGACTACTCACTCATGATCATAATAACTGTAGGAAATAAATTAAACCTAGATCTAAACATGCTTGAACAATAAAACAAGAAATAAAAGGAAGCGTTACCGTAATTGCAAGGGAAAACTGGAGTTCAATTATCAATCCGCAAAACCAATCTTGAAACTGAAATTCTGGAAGCAAACTTGGAATCAAAACGCTGAACGAAGATGAAGATCCGTAGCCGAAACTTGAAAAGCTAAAAAACTATTGAAAATTCGTGGAACCCTACTTAGCCCCAAAAACGGGGTATTTATACCCCCTACCGAAGTCAAAATCCGTAACAAAGTCAAAAAGCCGATTATAAGGCCTTCGGTATCGATACAGGAGAAGTCCTGTATCGATACCCAGACGTTCTGTTCGCGTATGGTGCATCGGGTATCGATACAGGACAATCCCTGTATCGATACCGACTCCTCTAAAATGCAATCCAAGCTGGCTTGGGTCCCGCTAGTTTCCAACACGCCCAACCGCCATGTGTCCATTCATGCACCCTTTTTTTCGACCTGTTCCTTACAAAACAACCAAAAAACAAGAAAAAACCACGGACACACCGCATCAAGTGGAAAATGGGATAAAACCGCGCCTGTAACGCGCTAAATCGCCCTACTTAGGCGCTCATATCTACGACATCGCGCGCCTATCAGGGTACGCAGTGGCTGCAATTTTCATTGCCCCGCCAAGGTAACTAGCCTTCTTTTCGAAGTACAAACATACTAACTAATTCTATCATCATTACCCTTTACACAATAAAAACAGAGTACCACATTGAAGGTGCTCATATAACCTGCCATTACATCATTACACAATAAGTACTTGTTCGAATTAATACATATACAAAAAGGAAACAAAGTTAAGTTTCCATCAAAAAGGCATGTACACATCAAATGCCATATAGAAGTACGCGTTAGTTAACGTATCTATTACCAACAACATATGGCCTAACTTAAAGTATCATGAATTGTTAGCCATTCCCAAAAATTTACAAACTTTCTCAACATTCCCTACACGGGACCGAACACGTGACCGTCGAGGACCGCCTCAGCCCAAGCTTGCTTGAGCTCATCCCGGGTGTTTAGAAATTGGTCGACTCTCTCGTCTTTCTCACCAATAATGGCAGCCAGCTTGAATTGTTGTCTCAATGTAAGGTCAAGCTTTTCTAGCAAGGGAGGAATTGTTGCCCGGCGAGCGGATATCTCTTTCTCATACCCCAATTTGTCGGCCAATTTGTCCATAGTCACCAAGCTCTTCTCGCACCACATGTCCAATTTGTCCTCATCGCCCATCCTTGTTCTCTTCTTTCCCTTTTTACTTGAAGCATTGGCCGGAGGCGTGGTGGACGTTGGGATTGACATACGTCGGGCAACGTTTGGTGAACCCGAACCCGTGGACATGCGGGGGGTGGATCCCATAGGAGTGTCACTCATGTTTGGTGAATCCGAAGCCGTGGACATGCGGGGGGTGGATCCCATAGGAGTGTTACCCATGGTGGAATATGGTGAATTTAGAAATTGTTTATCAAACAAAGGCTCATAGAAATCGCTTCCTATGCCTTGTCCACCACCACCATCCTCGGGCACCCCAAAATCTTCTTCAATTTGAGTAGGGGGAATTGATTCCTCCATTTGTGTTGGATCCTCCGCCCCAGCCCCGGTCGCCCTATCCTTTCCGAAGACAATAACCCATTCTTCATAGTATGGGAAACGCTTCCCATAGACCTCTTTGGCCTTCTTCGGGTGGGCCTACACAAACATTTCCAAATTAGGGACGGCGGGACACAAACACAAAGTTTCACAATTAGTATGCCTTATAAGCATAACAAAACAAATTGAGTTACCTTTTCGAACTCGTCCCACACGCTTTGTTCCACATCCACACGTTTATTGACATTGTCCTAACCGAACCCACTAAGATTAACAATGTTAGTGATTTTGTGGTACAATTGTCTCCAATACTTCACATTGGAGTCAATGTGGGGGGAGGCCTTAATTTGGCTATCCGGCAACAATTTCTCCAACTCCTTCTCTATCAAGGTAAAGAAACCGGGTCTAAAGCCATTTTCGGCAGTCCACTTATCCGAAATCTCATTGACCATCACTTTCATTAGGGCATCCTCCTCTGCTTTCCTCCACACCCTACGGGTCCTTTTTGTGGTAGTTGTAGAGACATTGACTTCTTGGGTGTCTTGTTGGCTAGCCATAACTGCAAATGAATAGCAGTTTGCCAACAATAAAATGCAGAACGACATGAATTATTAAATACGGAACCTAAAGCCATTACAATTACAATGTTTCACGATTCATGGTATACCAATTGAAACACCATAGACATCAGAATGTATAGAGTACAAGTTCTTAAAACACTTAATACAAACACAAATTGTCAACAACAATTAGTTGTTAGTACACATACATGTTATTACAAATACATTTAGAAAAAGTCCGTCATTCATGGGGGTTCCACCTCTTGTCCCCCACCATTTGCTAGCCAATGGTTATACATGGTAGTAGCCAACGCATCCCTCTCGGCGGTCCATTCATTGGAAGTCTGTATTTCTGTAAGTCGATCATCATCTACCGCGACATCGTGGAGGTGATCTTGTTCCCATCGCGTGTACTCCAACTCAATCGGATCATTGGGCATCTCTCTTTTAATGAGGTTATGGAGAAGGCAACATGCTGTCACGATACGACATTGAGTTCGGATCGGGTAATACGATGGAGACCTCAATATTGCAAATCACATTTTCAAGACACCGAACACTCTCTCAATGACATTTCTCGCAGCGGAGTGCTTCATGTTGAAGTACTCCTCTTTGCTAGCCGGCATGTGACCTTGCCTTCAAATGTTAAGGTGATATCGTTGACCACGGTACGGTGCTAGGAAACCCTCCCCGTTTGTGTATCCGGCATCGACAAGGTAGTAATGTCCTGTAACGAAGGGAAGTTACGACATTGAAACAGTTTATGGGAGGGTTCATAAAAGTAGTGGATTGAAATTGTAACATACCACGGGGTACTTTCAAACCATCCAGACAAGACAAACACAAATTGGAGGTCTCGAGTGCAAACACCTAAAACATTTGTCGCAAGCTCACCCTTCCTGGACCTATACCGTGGCCTGTCAGCTGCGGGGGGGTTAACTGGAACAAATGTCCCATCCAAAGCCCCCAAACAATTCTACGACAATTGAAGAGTGTGTTATTGTAAGTACGTACATATGATGGAGTTGAGGAAACAAAAAGGAATACGTACGACCTTCGTAATATACAAGTGTACCTGAAACCAACTCCATCGGTTGTCATCGTAATTTGCAGGTACGGGTTCGGGAGTAACTAGGAGCATTCTATGGAGGCGCAACACAGCTTGGAGTACGGCATTGAAATGCCTGCTTATCGTTTCAGTCGATCTCCAAAACTGATGTTTGGTACGCCTTTGTGTTGTATGGTGCGCGACGATCCACAGGAATATAGCTACCCTCTCCTCCACACATAAGAACCTCGAGTCCACTAAACCAACACTTCGAACTAAACAGCACAATCTAAAAAATGTACGCCTATTTACCCTCAACTGCTCGTGGCATTCAACCTCATTACCATTTACGAGCCTATTGACGGCATTGACTTGTGTTTGGTAGTAGTCAGGATTCTGCGCACACTCGGGGCGGGGGTATTGTCCAGTGTATAGGATGAATAAGTATAGGCGAAACATCCCCAGTGCAGCATGAATGAAGGTTGTTAATGCAACGACTGCCTCTTTTTCTTCTCTTCTCCTTAATTCTTTTCTGTTTAGTCTTGCCATCCTAAAATGCTAACAAACGGTTTAATGAGTAACACTTCATACACCTCATTTTTTCGGAAAACACACAAACACACACACATTTCTTAACAAACACACACACACATATTACACCTTCCTCACAATGTATACAGTACAAGCTAACTGTTGTTTTCCATTATATGTTCAACGACTGTTTCCATATGTTTAAAGGGCTATTTTTCACATTTAACTGCTCTTCCTTATTAAACGTATGTTTACGGCCTGTTTTCCATAAACCAACAAAGACAAAATTTAATATCATTCACACAAACACTACATCATCGTATACATAGACAATATCAGTAACAAAACCCTAAAAAAAGAGCAAAAAATAGTACAAAAAACCATACAAATACAAATAAATAAACAGAAACCACAAATCACAAAGCATAAATCTGTTGAGAGACACTAAAAATACAAAAATTCATGCAAAATGCAAACCAGATCGACTCAACCCAGAAACAACAGTAGATCGACTCAACCCAGTCGATCTGAAAACCCTAGATCGACAGAAACAGCATAAAAAACAACGAAATCCATTCTCACACCCACAGAAAATGTAGTTCGTAACCCATACCTGAGTGCTCAAACGAGATATTAAACAAACTCACACAAATCGCACAAATCGCACTCGTCTTGCCCAAAATCGCCAAAATCGCACTCTTCTCTGGTCGAAATAATGGCTACAACACAGAGATGGAGGTGTGAGGCTTGCTCAAGGGGGATAAGGAGGGCTAGAAACGTCAAAAATCACAGGGTCTTCAGCGGGATAATTTTTGGGGAGGCCTGAGGCTGCCCGAAAATTATCAGGGAGAGGAAGGGATACGCGATAATGGCAAGAGGGGGTGAAAACGAAGAGGGGGGAGAAGTTTGGGTTTCCAAACCCAGCAAATGCACTGGGGCCCACATTTTACACCCGGTCTTAATTATTTTTTTGGTGGGGGGTTGGATGCATCCAAGCAAGGCCTAATAGGCATAATTTACACTTTCGTGCAAGTAGTATTTTATTTTGTTTTTGTTTCAAATCTCTTTTATAGTTGTCAGTTTTGCGTCGATTTTTTTTTTTTTTTTGTATTATTGATTTGTCACAACAAGAGAACCTAAAAAATATAAAAGTATTTAAAAAGTTCAGTAAAGACAAAAACAATAAAAAAATGTGGATTATTGGCTTATTTTTGTCTTATTCACAGAAATTTTAGTTTAGTTAATAATTTTTTGATCATTAGATTACTCGATCTCATCGAGACTAACTAGCAATACACAAAAAAATTGACGCAAAATTAACAAATAATTTTTTTTTAAAAAATAAAGACAAAAGAAATGATTTATTTTGCCAAATCACCCCTTAAGCAAACGAGCCGAGCTGAGCTTTACTGTGCTCAAGCTTGTTTATTAACTTTTTAACGAATTTGAGCTCGAGCTCGAGCTTAGTGAAAACTTAATGAGCCGCGCTCGAGCCGAGTTGGCTCAGGCTTGACTCGAGCTCGAACTTGTTCACGAGGCTTAACGAAACACCGAAAAAATATACTTCCATACTCACATAGGTTTAAAACAACCAAGAAAGTTTACTTGTGCATATATATATGGTTTATATTTACATACTCTATAGGAAAACAGTCTCAATATCAAAATAGGAGTAGTAGTGAAATTGAATAAGTTTTTGAAAAGATAATGCATTAGGATATCAAATGGGAGTAAGATGTTATATTATTTTATTCATTTAAAATGTAAACGAGCCTTATCAAGTTGAGCCGAGCCGAGCTTTGCTATGCTTAGGCTTGTTTGTTAAGGTTTTAACGAACTCGAGCTCAAGCCGGGCATAAATAAAAACCTAACTAACAGAGTTCGAA
Organism: Vaccinium myrtillus; assembly: GCA_016920895.1. Taxonomy (NCBI): domain Eukaryota; kingdom Viridiplantae; phylum Streptophyta; class Magnoliopsida; order Ericales; family Ericaceae; genus Vaccinium; species Vaccinium myrtillus. Next base: position 34,679,577 of record CM029273.1, on the reverse strand, counting down.
CAAGCCATTTTCGAGCCGAACCGAGCCGAGCTCACGAACGACTTGATTCATTTACGGCCCTAGGATTGTATGAGATCTGCCCCTAATAGGCATAAAACTTTCGCGCAAATAATACTTTACTATTTACTATTGCCGAGAGAGATCGACCGCCTAATAGGCATAACTTAAACTGTCGTGCATGTAATATTTTATTATTTTGTCCTTCCAAGAGAGTGCTATCTCCTGAATTTTCTTGCAATAATGCATTACTTATTCATTAGTGTTACATTACGCATGTAACTGCGCGGTCATTATTATTAAGATAATTAAGCGGTTTAGTTATTAATTTTTTTAATATGTAAGTCTGAATTATTTTTTGATTGCATTGGTGGAACAATGATTGTGAGACTAAGCCAAATGGTAGTTTAAGGTGTAATTGTGTCAAGTTGAATTGGAATTTTCTTTTCATTTTGATATTCTCTTCCTTAATAAATTGAATAAAATAACCAAATTAAACCAAACCAAACCAAACCCCTTAACTAAAACTCATCTATGCAATACTTATTGATTGTGTCTCCGCTACTAACAACTTACGTATGCCCAAAAAAAAAAAAAAGAAGAAGAAGAAGACATAGACAAAAATAAGAGAAAACCAAGAAATGCGGGAAAGCGTAGAAAAAGGTGCTCAAACTTGTCTCCCCCAAAATTCCAGAGATGCCCTTTGACATATGCACAATTGGAGGTAATTATACAAAACCTATCAAAATGGTTTGATTGGACTGCTAATACCCTCGCAATACAAGAAAAGATGCTATTTTCGTCAACTTATTTGCATCGGCCATTTTTACCGTGGCAAAAAGCTTTTATATTACGACTGCATCACCTTTCGTCGCAAATCTCTCAATTTTCGTCCACTTATAGTCAACTTTATTTTTTTTTAAATTCCATCATTTGAGTTAATAAAATCTCCATTCGAATTATATCCCTCTGTTCATTAATGATTCTGTTAATTCAGCTATTGCTTAGTTATATGCAACGATCTCAAGTGTTACTTTCTGTTAACGACTTTCGTATTTAGTAGCATTTTTTTTCTTTCTCATAGTTCTATCCAGTGGTGGACCCAGAAATTGAAGTCGGAGGAGGCCGGATTATGAAAGAAATCTTCCTACGATGATATTTCTAAAACTAAATCAAGTTTTAAAGGGATGATTTTGAGAAATTTAAAAATTAATCTCAAGGATTTTTGTAATTATATCACTCGACGAACTCAGTATCATTATCGCACGGTATCATTTCCCATAATTTAGTGTTATTGAAATAAAAAATATTTTTACTTTAATAATTTATGTAAATGTATAATTTTTTTAAAAGAATAACTAAAAAAATATGTAAAACATAATATACATTATCTATTGCACCCTGTCTTTATAGCTTAGCAATGTGAGCAAGTAAGGTTCTTGTTTCTATTTTATTGAACAATTGAACATGACAAGTAACTTGCTAGCTAGCTAGCTAGAAGAAGTCTTTGTTTAAGTTTAAAGTTGACTTCAAGTTCCATGTTTGTATTAAAGAGAGAGAGATTTACTCCCTCCATTCCATTTTGTTTGTCAATTTTCGAAGATCGTCTCCTCGATCTATATCTTCTAACATTAATTTTCAAGAATACGCATTATGAATCTTCTTTTACAGTTCTCAATTAATTCTAAAATACAAAGTTTTCAAAATTATGTAAGCAATTTAAAATTGGCACAATCGTCTAAAATTAAAAATAAAATAGGATAGAGTGAGTATATGATCAGAAAAAAATAATTAGAAGTTGTTGATTTTTTATTTTATTTTCAACTTCAGCACCACCGAAGTTTGCTCTCTTGAAAAGCACACTTTAAAGAATGATTGGCTAATGGAAAGTTGACAAATAATTTAAATAAATCACTCACAAAATTTGTGATAGTGAAAGTGTGAAATAATATAAGGCGTTTTTGGACTGTATCTATTGAGAAAGCACTCCTCAAAAGCCAGGCCATAGTTAATATACACACAGAGAAAGAAAGCGGAAGAGAGAGTGAGAGAGTAGAATAGAGAGGAAATGGGGTTGCCAAATTTTGTGGCGTTCAACTCACTCACGAACATTAAGTACTTGTGCCCAAGTGGGCCGAACAGCAACATAAAATTCGATGCGATGGTGGTTGATACCGACGGCGTGAAGCACGAAATTGAGACGGCAGAGTCAGACAGTGAGCTGGTCCACATAAAATGTTGCGAGACCGGCAAATACTGGAGGGGGTGGGGTGTGCAAAACAATATTATTGTTGCACAGGCTAACCAACCAGAAGAAGACATAGCTAAAGAAGCTTGTACGTTGTTCATGCACTCCCACAAAACCAAGGATGGTGTTACTGTTGTCAATTTACAGTATGGATACAGGGGGCTATGGCGTCCCATTTGTGTTGGTAATGAATGTTTAGTAGCTGGTCAAACCAACTCTTCCCCGGAGGACTTCATCATATCAGATTTGGAATCGTTGACACCCGAACAGGCAGAGGAACGTGCTTTATCAATTGGGAAAACGACTCTCGGAAATGTATCAATTGAGGACGGTGGATTGATGGGGATCACTGAGATTGGAGGTGAAGTATCAGTTGATAAAACTTATACTGGACGGGGTGCATCGATTGGGTCCTTGTCTATTGGATCTGGTTCGCGGATTAGAGGTACTCCAACGATTGGGAAGGTGTCTATCGGAGGTGGTGTATCTATAGGGAAGTCAACTCCTAAGGTAGAACAAGGACGGAAAGTAAGGCCGGCTGTTCAAAAAAAGAAGGCCAGCAAGTAAGGCAAGAAATAAGACCCAAATGTGCTAAATGCAATCGTATTTTCTGCAGCGTATCTCTTTTATGCTTAATTTTTCTTTTGTGGTTCAATAAAGTTGTAATATCCTGTGTGATTTGAACAAGTGGTATCCATGGTACTTGGTCAGTAAAGTTACTATTGATTGGGTAGCAAAACAATGTTTGGGGGTATCATTTCTGTAAATCCGTGTGAGACTTCATGCGTCCTTTAAGATCTCCTAGAGGTCTAAACTACTTATCGCATGTATCACAAGCCACTGTACTTCCTATTTCTTGGAAGATTTTATTTTTAAGTTTTGTGCGTAATTTTTCTTTTGTGGTACAATGAAGCTATAATAGGCTCTGTGATTTGATCTCTTTCGGTTTTTGTGAAATTACTCCCTCTGTCATATTTTAAATGCCTCTAATGATACTTCATGACACAAGTGTAGTCTTGTTTTGGGATGGGATTTGTTATCATAAAATCCAGTGTGGCAAACAATTAAAGGCAATATCGCAGCTAATGAACCGATTGCCTTCTACACCCAATTTCTTTTTCCGTTATCTTCCTATCTGTAGAGCTCTCTCTCTCTCTCTCTAGAACCCATCCATCTTCCTATCTGTAGAAACTCAAATCTGGTTCTTCCTGCTTGTGTGTGTGTGTGTGTGTGTGTGTCCGGGGGGGGCAGGCGACACCTCTTTTCCTCTCCCCCATGCTCCGATGCTATTTTTTCCCCTTCGTTCCTCCTCTTCGCTTGTGTAAACACAGGGTAATATCTCTTGGGTTATCCGGTTTGGCTTAACGGCGAGGTTCGTTTTTCGCGTCTGGTGGGGCGAGGATTGTGTGGCCTCCCACCGTGTTTCACTTTTGAGTGATTCCGGTTAGATCTAACGACAAGGGGAGGTCTTCACGGCAGACCTTTGGTGGTGCTTGAACCGGAGCTTCATAGATGACCTCTAACGGTGGTGTACGGTGGTGGATAGAGACTCGGTTGTTGGTATCCCTGACCGTTTATAAGGACCGGAATGGCGGCTCCTTGGCGGTCTATTCGAGGATCCGTCAATGCTGAAGGGCTCACGATGGTGTGCATTCTCGACTCTGTTTTGTCTGTGGATTTTGGGTTCTTGGCCTTGGTTGATGGGTGGCGTTTTCTGTGGTGGTCTGGCTGTCTGGCGTGGTGGTCGGCGGCATGGTGGTGCGGCTTGTTTGATCTGTTTTAGTTCTAGGGTTTGTTTAGGTGGTTTGGGCTGATTGGTGTATCTGGGCTTTTGGCCCATGGGTTTCTTGTTTGTTCCTCATTGTATTATTTGGTATGCCTTTTTTCGGGCTAGGCCATCAGCTGTTTGGTGTTTTGGGCTTTGTCCCATTGGATGTTTTAATTTCTTCAACTTTGGTTGTAGTCCTCTCCCCTCTCCCCCTACATGATGTTTCTTTTGTCAGGTTTCTTCAGTAAACTTGTTACTGATAAAAAATATATATATTGCAGCTAATGGGTACCCATCAAATGAGTCCCAGTTGAGGTTACAACGACAAATTCCACTTAATCCAATGAACAAAAATTAAACTTCAGTATTTAAAGTATAGTCTCCTCAAGTCAAACTTGCAATCTAGAAACTTTCCAAAAAAAAAAAAAAATGGCAATCTGGAGTTGCTTTTCCTTTGACCAAAACTAAAAGTTGGTACATAAAGCTCACCACTTCATGCAAAGAACTCACTTCTCTGTTCATCTTCTATTTTTACTCGACTTCTCACTTGTTATAAAGTCCACTATAGCTATTTCCTAACACTTCTCGTCCATCTAATATTATCCTAACATATCTAGTCCACTCATACGTACCAATTACAAGAATACCCCTCGCTTCTTAGCGTACCCTAAAATTGTAGGGTACCCTAAAGCCGTAGGGTACCCTACCCTAAAATCGTAGGGTACCCCAAAGCCGTAGGGTACCCTACCCTAAAATTGTAGGGTACCCTAAAACCGTAGGGTACCCTACCCTAAAATCCTAGGGGTACCCTACCCTAAAATCGTAGGGTACCCTAAAACCGTAGGGTAGGGTACACTACGGTTTTAGGGTACCCTACGATTTTATGGTAGGGTACCCCTAAGAAGAAGTGCCTAAAATCCTAGTTGAAGAGGAAGTGCCTAAAATCCTAGGGTACCCTATGAAAGTGCCTAAACCATTAAAAACCCTATAATAGGAAAGTGCATCCTAAACCTAAACCCTAGGGTACCCTATGAAAGTGCCTAAACCTAAACCCTAGGGTACCCTATGAAAGTGCCTAAACCACTAAAAACCCTATAATAGGAAAGTGCACCCTAAACCTAAACCTAAACCCTAGGGTACCCTATGAAAGTGCCTAAACCTAAACCCTAGGGTGCCCTATGAAAGTGCCTAACCCACTAAAAACCCTATAATAGGAAAGTGCACCCTAAACTAAACCCTAAGGTACCCTATGAAACTATATTATGTATTAAATTTAATGTGAGGGTACATTTGTCTATTAAAAATGGAGAGTGGACCTTACACCTTAGAAATTACAAAAAGGTGGATTAGAGGTGTTATGGAAATATGAGGTGGACTAGACATGTTACAAAAAGCTATAATGGACCTTAGACCAATTATTTATAAAATTAATGCTTTGAGCTTTGGATTTAATTTTGTTTGGACTTACGATGTTTTATTTTTGTATTTGGGCTTTTTATGTTTTTGGGCTAAATTTTATATTAAAGCCCAAGTGTGTTTCCTTTAGTTTTGTCTTGCCCTATTTATAAAAGGGATTTGTAATGCTATCAAGGGTGGCTGCCCATTTCGTGAAACAGATTACCAGAGAGCTACCCTTGTTTCCACTAAGTGCCACCGACTCCACTTCGGCAATTCATTTGCCACTTTGTTCTTAATTTCTTCTTTCACCAATTAAAGATCAAGCCTAATCTAAGGCCAATATATTGGTATCAGAGCTTTAGGTGGATCAAATCAACTTGGGAGTGAGAATTTTTGAAGGGGAAATAAAACCATAGAAGTTCAAGCAATCAAACCATGGGAGCTCAACCACTTGACTTTATCACTTTTCAATGGACAAAACTATGATTTTTGGAGTGTGAAAATGAAGACCCAACTTGAATCAAATGATGTTTGGGAGTATGTAGAAGATGGGTTTGAAGATTATGATCGTGGAGGTTTTGATGAAGGGGCCAAAGCAACAATTGAAGGTGGATAAGAGGAATAATGCAAAAGCCCTCCCCATGATTCAAAAAGGAATTACCGACAAAATGTTTCCAAGAATCATCAATGAAACCAAAGCTAAGAAGGTATGGCATATTCTTCACAATGAGTATAGAGGCAACACAAAGGTAAAAACCATCAAACTCCAATCTTTGAGAAGAGATTTAGAAAATATGAAAATGAATGATGTTGAATGCTTGAATGACTACTTTTCTAGACTTATGGAAGTTGATAATCGAATGAAGACATATGGGGAGAATGTTTCTGGGCAAAAAATTGTTGAGAAAATCTTGATTACTGAAGTACAATCCTATTGTTGTCGTTATTGAAAATACTCAAGATCTTGCCACTTTGAGTGTGGACGAGTTGATGGGTTCCATTAAGACATTTGAGCAAAGATTGAGTAGGCAATCCAAAAAGACAATTGAAAGTGCCTTTCAATCTAAGCTAAATGTTAGTACTCCTAAACCCCAAGGAAAAGGATCATTTTCAAGTCATAACCAATTTAAAGGGAATTCATTTAAAGGTGGAAAATTTGAATAAGGAGGAGGAAGAAATGATAGAGGAAAAGGGGGAAACAATTTTCAAAAGGGAAACAACTTTCAAAATAGGGGGAATGACTGGCCCCTCTACAAAAGTGTGGAATTTGTAATAGAGGGAGTCATGTTGATAAAGATAGTTGGTTTCAAGAAAAGCCACAATGTCACAATTGCAACAAGTTTGGGCATGTCAAAAGGGATTACCGAGTGTGGACAGTCAACCTCCGCACCGATTTTGTTGGAAAAACTTGTTTTTGAAAATAAGGAGTCGCCACCCGGGTTTTTGTAAAATGGGTTGGGACCCGAGAAACCAATTCGAAAACGATTTAGAAAACAACTTGAAAATCAGAGATTCGTTTTCGATTCGGGAGCTAGGTTACGAACGGGGAAGGGTTTTAATGCACCTCGCTCGCCCGATTAAAAATCGGTCTCTACTAAATATTTGTGAGATTTTTAAAAAATACTTTAATGCTGATCTTTAATAAATAAGCAGTTAATCATGCAAAACAGATGATAATAATGAAACAACAAGTAAATAACATGTAAACTATCATAATAGCAAACAATTAAACATAAAATCAGATTTCCAAACTGCCTTGTGGAAAAGATGATTTGAAAATTTCTGTTTTGGAAAAGTGTGCCGTACAACATTCTACCTGTGTCGTGCAATACAGATAAAGCGCTGTGAGACACTGTTCAAGTAGTAACAGTTTGAAAACTTGATTTTCGAAGGAAAACAGAATAAATGCACACATGACATGAAAAATGGATGAAAACTAAGCTATTCTAGAGAATTGAAAACTCATGTTTTTTAATGAATGTCCCTCCTCAATTGATTGTTCCATATAATACATGATTTGTACCACACGCCCCAACCATGGAGGTTTTTTATTTATCAAAGGAAATTTGACTAAAACATGGATCCACCAGGCCCAAGGGAGGTATTAGAGAACCACCTTGAACCTGAGAACCACCTTGAACCTGGCTTCACCTCCCCTAAGAATATCAAAACAACAGATTTCGATTAAAAGGTCAAAATGATACCTCCGGGAAAAACCTATTCGAAACAAACTCCAAGCCTAACCCTCTAGTTCCAGCTCCAACCTTTTGCTACACCTTCTGGACTTGCTCTTCAACGTAGTAGAGTACACACCTCTGTGCTTGGACCGAACTGGGTATTGATCAAATTGATTCAATGCCGAAAAATAGGTGAATGGGATTTCTAACGGATCTTGAATTGGGTTTTGTGGGAGAACGAATTTTAGGTAATTTCTGGAGGAGGAGGATGATGGAAATGGATGAAGGGATGTGAATAGGATTTTGGACACAATTTAGGAGAGGAGTTTCATGATTTTTTGGATGGGTTTTTCTCTGATTTTTCTCATTGTTTTTCATTGTTCTTACACCTCCAACTGATTGGTTTTTATAAGCAGAGAATGTGCTTGATCACCAAGTATACTTGGTTCCTACACAAGAATTGTGGGCTACACAAAATCATCATGAAGGAGAGGAGCAAATGTCAACAATTCGAGCTGCTGGGTGTTCTGCAAAAGTGATTTTGATGCCTGATAGTGCCGTGCGGCAATGAAACTATATCGTGCGATACAGAAACTGTGCTACGCGGCACAATCCCACAACCAAAGTCCAAAAAGAGCACCATGCATGACTGAGCAAGTGTTGTACGTGAGAGGCGAATGCCGTGTGGTATTGTTGACTGAGTCGACTTGGAGAATTCTATTTCGAAAGGTCTTCTAAGCATTTCTTTTCATCATCGGGGACAAAAATATGTACGGGAGTTTCATTTTGGGGTGCCTACACCGAGTCACAAACAATCAATGAGCCAATTACACCGAAGAGCAAGAATTTGAAGGGAACATGTTTTATGCTTGTCAAGCGGCTTCGGAGCAAAAGAATAATGTGCGGTTTCTTGATAGTGGTTGTAGTAACCATATGACCGGAGATGAGAGTATTTTTGTGAAGATTGATACTTCTTCCAATTCTCAAGTAAAAATGGGGAATGGTGCCTTGGTCATAGTAAAGGGAAAGAGTACTATTGCCGTGGAGACAAACAAGGGTACAAGAAGGATTTCGGATGTGCTAGTTGTTTTGGACTTGGAGCAAAACTTGTTGAGTGTTGGACAACTTGTCGAGCATGGGTACTATGTGCACTTTGAAGAAGGTTCTTGCAAAATTTATGACAAAGGGGGGAGAAACCAAGTTATAGCGAATGCTAAGATGGAGAAGAATAAAAGCTTCCCTCTCACTATTTGTTACATAAAGGATGTTGCATTGAAGATGGATGTGGTTGATGACTCATGGCTTTGGCATAGGAGATTTGGGCACTTGAATTTCCAAAGTTTTAGGAATCTACAACAAAAGAACATGATGTGTAGGTTGCCAACTATTCATGAAGTCAAGCAAGTGTGTGAAAGTTGTGCACTTGGAAAACATCATCGGGAGTCATTTCCAAAAGACAAGGCGTGGAGGGCTAGAGCACCTTTGGAGCTTGTTCATACCAACGTGTGTGGGCCTATGGATACGCCCTCATGGAGGTAACAAGTATTTTATCATTTTTGTTGATGATTTTACAAGAATGACTTGGGTTTATTTCATGAGGCAAAAGTCCGATGTTTTCTCAAATTTCAAAAAGTTTCAAAGCCTTGTGGAAAGGCAAAGTGGTCTACTAATGAAAGTTTTGAGAGTGACAGGAGTGGAGAGTACAACTCAAATGAATTTGACAAATTTTGTGAAGACATTGGCTTGGAAATACAACTAACGGTTGGGTACACTCCACAACAAAATGGAGTGGCTGAGAGGAAGAATAGAACCATAGAAGAAATGGCAAAATCAATGTTACATGAGAAGAGATTGCCCAAGAATTTTTGGGGTGAAGCCGTGTATACGGCGGTCTATTTGATGAATCAGTGTCCAACAAAATCGATCTTTGGAAAAACATAACCCATTTCAAGCTTGGAGTGGGAGAAAGTCATCCGTGAATCACTTGAAAGTGTTTGGTTCCATTTGCTATGCTTATGTTCCAAAAGAAAGGAGGCGTAAGCTTGATGAAAATAGTCAAAAGTGTATCTTTGTGGGTTATTGCTTCCAAACAAAGTCATCATATGTAGAGATGTTCTCTTTGATGAGAAGGCTCATTGGGATTGGAATGGCAATGTGGAGCCAAACCAAGTCCCAATGAATTATGAAGAACTGGAAAGTCAAGAAGATAAAACCTATGATGATCTTGAAGCTCCAAACCAACCAACTCCAACTTCTCCATCAAGCTCAAGTTCCTTATCTCCAAGTTCAACTTCTAGAAGAATGAGAAGCCTCAATGATGTGTATGCAAGTTGTAATTTTTGTGTTGTAGAACCAGAGAGTTTTGAAGAAGCAATTAAGGAGGAAGCTTGGAAGAAAGTTATGGAAGAAGAGATATATGTAATTGAGAAAAATAAGGCTTGGGAGTTGGTGAAGAGGCCAAAGGAAAAAGAAGTTATTGGTGTCGAGTGGATTTTCAAGACAAAAGTCAACCCAGATGATTCCATTCAAAAGCACAAGGTGCTTGACCGACCAGGTGACTAAAAATTAAACAGATAAAGACGCGTCCCAAGCGTAGGACTCTCGATCAGTGTAGCACAATAATTCCGGAAGTACCGGAGTCGAACCACAGAGACGACTGGAGTGCTTGACTCAAAAGAAATGTGAAGTGCAGTTTGTACCGACTCTTAGGTAGCCACCCCTTCGATTTTATGAAATTAATTAATTAACTACTGAACTAATTTAACTGTTCGAATGCAAATTAATAAGGAGAGCGCAGCTGTGGGAACCCAGCGTCCACGCCTGGCCTAAACAATACTTACTCGGGCCACAATTAATCCTTTTTACTGATCTTAGAATACGAGAAAGAATTTCTAACGAATGCGCACCACCTGTCACCAGATTCCGTGCGCACTCGAATTCCGGTAATGCTTGGGTTGTTCGTTAGAAAAGTTTCTAGTTCCCAAAACTGCTTGAAAATTGATTTTATTCGACCCCGAGGTGAAATATTGTTTAGACTCAACGTGGGCGCCTTCGCCCCGCAGCCGCACTCGATGCGACTACTCACTCATGCTTGTGAAGATTGCAAAAAACAAATTGGAACTAGAACTAAGCATGCTTAAACAATTAAATAAGATAACAGAAGAAAACGATACCGTAACTGCAAGAGAAGAATTAAACTGAATAATTGATCCGCGAAACAATCCGAATACTGGAAAATTAATGTTGTATGAAGAACTCCAAGATCTGTAGCCGAAAACTCCTAAAGCGAAAAAAAAACCTAAGTAAATGTCGTGGAACCCTACTTAGGCCCCAAAACGGGGTATTTATACTCCCTACCGAAGTCAAAACCCGTAACAAAGTCAAAAAGCTGATTCTAAGGCACTCGGTATCGATACAGGAGAAATCCTGTATCGATACCCAGACGTTCTGTTCGCGTATGATGCATCGGCTCCTCTAAATTGCTTCCTCAGCTTGTTTGGCCGTCCCCACTTGGGCCCCACTGGTTCCCTACGTGCCTGATCGCCATGTGTCCACTTCATGCGCCCTTCTCCGACCTGTTCCCTACAAAACAACCAAAAACAAGAAAACCCACGGACACACCGCATCAAGTGGAAAATGGAATAAAACCGCGCCTCTAACGCGCTAATTCGCCCTACTTAGGCGCTTATATCTACGACATCGCGCGCCTATCACAAGGCAAGACTTGTAGCAAAAGGGTACTCACAACAACCCGGAATTGATTTTCAAGAGACATTTGCACCGGTGGCTCGCCATGACACAATTAGATCTCTTGTTGCCTTGGCGGCATCGAAGGGATGGTTCTTGTATCAACTTGATGTGAAATCAGCATTCTTGAATGGAACCTTGGAGGAAGAAGTATTTGTTGATCAACCTCAAGGTTTCATTGTCAAGGGCAAGGCGCAAAAAGTGTACAAATTGAAGAAGGCTTTGAATGGGCTAAAGCAAGCACCTCGAGCATGGTATAGTGAGATTGACTCTTACTTCAATGAAAAGGGATTTCAAAAAAAGCAAAAACGAGCATACCTTATACGTTAAGAAGCAAGGTGACATTGGTATTCTTATTGTTTCTCTCTATGTTGATGATTTGGTTTTTACCGGTAGCAATGTGAAAATGATTGAAAATTTCAAAAGAGATATGATGAAGAAATATGAAATGAGTGATTTGGGCATCTTGCATTACTTTTTGGTCATTGAAATTTATCAAAACAAAGAAGATATTTTCATTTGTCAAAGAAAATATGCAAGGAGTACTCTTCTTGAGAAGTTCAAGATGAGGGATTATAAGCCAGTTGCAACCCCTTTGATTGTGAATGAGAAATTGTCAAAAGAAGATGGAAGCAAAAATGTGGATGAGTCTCTTTATAGAAGTTTGGTTGGAAGCTTGTTATACTTGACCATTATAAGGCCAGATATAATGTATGCTACACGCATGTTATGTCGGTTCATGCATAATGCAAGTCTAACTCATCTTGGAGTGGCTAAGAGGGTTTTGCGATATCTATAAGGAATGCTTGATTTTGGTATTTTGTATGAGAAAAATGTGGATGTAAAGTTGATTGGATTTTGTGATAGTGATTGGGCCGGATGTGTTGATGATATGAAGAGCACTTCCAGATATGCTTTTTTTCTTGGTTCGGGTGTTTTCTCATGGGCATCTAAGAAACCGTGGCGCAATCTACCACCGAGGCTAAGTATGTGTTGGCATCATTGACAACTTCTCAAGCTATTTTGCTAAGGATGATTTTGGAGGATGTTGGTGAAAAGTAAGGAGAAGCTACTCCCATTTTGTGTGACAACAAATCGGTAATTGCAATGACAAAGAACCCCGTTCACCACAGCCGCACTAAGCACATTGCCATCAAGCATCACTTCATTTGGGAGGCCGTGAAAGATGAAGAGATTCAACTCAATTATTGTGCAACTCAAGACCAAGTGGTGGATATCTTCACCAAGGCTCTTTCAAAAGAGAAGCTCCAATATTTTAGAGAAATGTTGGGTGTTACGACAAAGCATTAAGAGGGAGTGTTAAAATTAATGCTTTGAGCTTTGGATTTAATTTTGGTTGGACTTATGATGTTTTATTTTTGTATTTGGGCATTTTATGTTTTTGGGCTAAATGTTATGTTAAAGCTCAAGTATCTTTTCTTTAGTTTTGTCTTGCCATATGTATAAAAGGGATTTGTAATGCTATCAAGGGTGGCTACCCATTTCGTGAAACAGATTACCAGAGAGCTATCCCTGTTTCCACTAAGTGCCACCGACTCCACTTCGGCAATTCATTTGCCACTTTGTTCTTAATTTCTTCTTTCACCAATTAAAGATCAAGGCTAATCTAAGGCCAACATCACTAAGGAAATAAGTTTCGTTTATGTTATCTAAGTTCGAATGAGACAATTGTTAAGGCACCAAACATCAGTGGCTAAAATTCCAAGCATGTCCTCTTCCAACACGGTTTGAAAACATAATCAATTTGAACCCTTAATCTTTGTATATCATAATAAATCCCGGCCATTAGTTTTGGACAAAATAGTTCTGAACCCTTTGATTTATGTCTGGATTAAAAAACCGACCTTCCTATTTAACCCTAAACGTAATAAGAATGTTTATGTGTTAACCCTCGCCCTTATTTAAGTACCTCGTGGAGATAAGATAATTAGAGAAGACTTAGGGGCGTAATAGTCCATGTCACTAATATTACATTTTTATTAGATAGTTTGATTAAATTCGTCTTGTGAAAATTACTAAATAGGCACTATATCTTTGAGCTAAAAGCGACGGTCGAATGTATGTTGCACGTTAAAGAGAGGACAAGATCAACACACGGAAAATATTCCGGTAGCAATTGGGATGTTTTCTAAAAAATTCGACGTTACCATGTTCATCCTCGCGTCCAAATTTATCAATTGCTAATTTTTGATAATTTTCAGAGTCTAGCTCGGACGAATATACCTTGAATTACGTGCAGTCGTGCACAAGACATGTCTTGTGGCGCGCAGATGTGGACTGGAGCGACCCATTGCTAGATGACTCTTCATTCTTTAAAGAATCTATAAATATGTTGAGTTATTGGACTTACCGGAAATGGAAAGGGAAAAAAAAAAAAAGAACAGGAACCTCTTTAATTCCTTCTCCAGGCTGATCTCTCTCCCCTTGGTAAGAATCTCTCTCTCTCTCTCCAACATCTCTCTCCTTCCCTTTGCTGTGCAATATGCATACACATGTTTATATGCATATACATATACCATATACATATACCGATCGATACACAAACGTCTACAACACACATATACGACACACACACACCCCACTATACCAAACCGGCAGCCATGGCTGCCGGCGACCGACGCACCCCATCTGAAATCTTTTTCTCTCTCCGGGATTTCTCTTCCTCTCTTTAGTTCTCTCCTCTCCTCCTCTCATATTGGCAGTGCCGGCATATTAGTTTTGGAGGCCTGAAACGGACTTGTATTTTCATAATAAAAATTTTCAACACACATCTTCATAAAAAACCAACACAAAATATTTACAAATTTAATCATTTAGTCATTAAAAAATAATCAACCATTACAATATATAGGTGACCTACATATTTGGAGGCCCTCTTTTGTTTACATTTTTGGGGCCCGAAGTGGTGGCTTCATTGGCTTATGCCATAAGCCAGCCCTCCATATTGGCAAATCAAATGCCAAGTGCCTCTACCACCCGGACACCGGAACCACCTTTTAGAGACCTCTACGGCCAGAGAATGTGGGCTCATGGGCGTGGGAAACCATAAGCACTGCCGGCGAGCCCACGATCAAACCCAGTAGATTAACAAACCCATTGTTTTGAATTTAGGTTTTTTTGGCTAGATTACAGTGAAGCCAATGAACCACCCATGACGTTTGGAGAAGATACAGTTTAACCCAGGGATTTTGTGACTTCCAGATTGACCGCTAAAGTGAACTGCTAAGGATAACAGATTAGCTCAGGACATTTTACACAATCCCTAGTTCCATAAGTATCCTTAGAGTCAGCCCTAAAATGACCATTAGCTTAGGACCCATATCTCATGTTCCATGTCTAGGTGTGTAAGTAACGGTATAACGAGTCCTACGCTAAAATTGAGTAATTAATACCTCCACATTTCTTTGTATCAAATATTTTGAGAACATGTTCTTGTTTTGAAATACTGAAAAAAGGTGATTCTCAAATGCATATTTTACGCTAAATGTTTTGATTCTTTTGAAGGACGATTTAATGCTACTTTTAAACTGTTTCCTACGTATGTCATGAAAATTAGAGAAAGCTATCTCTATGTGGCACTCTATTTTTGTGCCAGTGACACAGTACACACCAATAAAAGGGTAGCTCCCCTTAACGTGAATAGATTGTTGGATGATTAAATGGTACTCCTAAACACATGACCGAGGGATTGTTTTAATGTAGTAGTATCAAATATTTTGTGTTTCAAATCTTCCGTTGTTTCTAAGTATTTTCTTGTCAAATGGAAACTGAATGCTTTTATGTTTTTGTTCATTTACTGACTAAATTTTTTTTCCCGGTTCTTTAGTATTTAGGTTTTTGTTCTTTTACTGACCAGAATTTTTTTTCCTGTTTTCTAAAAATAAATTTCAAGGGTTATGTTTTCTTTAACTATATATAATACTCCCTCCGTACGTGCCGTAATGTTGGGGCTTTACAAAACTAAGTGCAATTTACAACATAAAAAATAATGTACTTACGAAAATAATTTTTTAGCTAATATGGATCTTGTTTAATATATCTGATTGAGAACTTTCATATGGTGAAAAAAAATAAAAATTATTTTGACAAATGCATTACTTTTTAGTTTGAAAAGCACGTAGTTTTGTAAGGCCCCAACTTTGTGGGATGGAGGGAATTGTATGGGTATGAAATTTTCTTGGATGAATTAATTAAATGTCAGATTTATAGGTGGGCAATTATGTGTAAACTGTGTCCTCAATGAGTATTGGCCTCATCGAATGTTAGTAAAGTTTTATTTTAAAGGAAAATTTTACGTTTAGTTTAGCCTACTGGGCTGACAGGGCTGTCATTAAGGTCTTACAAGTTAATTAGAACTCTTGCGTGCAAGAGTTATAGAATGAATCATGAACTATTTTTATTTTTGACCAAAAACTAATTTTATTCGAAACAACAAAATGAATCATGAAAGAAACAAAATAAGGAACCAAGTAACTATCATTTTGAGGTTATAACTTTTTTTTTTTTTAAAAAAAAAAAAACAAGGCTCAGTTTTACAAGATCGCTTTTGGCCATGCAATATGCTTTAATATTTAATATGGCAGAGATAGATAGACGGCCTAATAGGCATAGTTTACACTTTCGTGCTAGTAGTACTTTTATTATTTAATCATGCGAAGAAATATCGACCACTTATTAGGCTTATCTTAAAATTTCATGAGATCTACCACTAATACACTTAACTTAAACATTCTTGTAAGTAATGCCTTACTATTTACTCTCTTCATCTCAAAATGGATGTCCCAAAACACTATTCACACTCTTGAAAAATCATTTATATTTTTTAAATTATAAGGAATTATATATGCAATTTGGATATTGCTTGATAGATTTTAATTAGTTTTAGTTTTATTAGATAAAGTCTTTAAAACTGAAAAAAATGAAATCGGGGGAGGTGTTGTGCGCCGTATTGTGCGGTAAAACGACGTAGTTTTGTTCATTTTCTTGGTACACTTCAATAAACCCTGCTTGGAGAGTTAATTTTGAGGTTCAATTTTAGGGTTCAATTTTAGGGGATTTAGACTTTTAGGGGTAGGTTATAGTTGATTTAGGCACTTTGAGTTTAGGCGTTTTGGGTTTAGGCACTTTGTAGTGGCTTTTTCCTTCTTTAAAACAAGGTTTTTGAAAGCTTCAGAGATGTGCTAAAAACTATGTTGTTTTACAACACAACATGGCGCAAAACACCTACAACACAACACCCACCCCGGATCCGAAAAAACACTACAACAATTTTCCCCATTGCCGACTAAAATTTTAGTCGGAAAATGTCGTAATTTAGTCGGCAATAGTAATTTCCGACCAAAAATTTAGTCGGCCCGTTTGGTCGACGGAATGAGGTAGGGGATTGTAATTTCCGACCAAAACAAGTTTGGTCGGAAAAAGTTTTGTTTTTACCGACTAAATATTTAGTCGGTGAATTCTTTATTTTTCTCCGACTAAATATTTAGTCGGTGAATATTTATTTTTCTCCGACTAAATATTTGGTCGGTGAATATTTAATATTTCTCCGACTAAATATTTAGTCGGTGAATTCTTTATTTTTCTCCGACTAAATATTTAGTCGGTGAATTCTTTATTTTTCTCCGACTAAATATTTGGTCGGTGAATATTTTTTTTTCTCCGACTAAATATTTGGTCGGTGAATATTTTTTTTATTTGCGACTAAATTATTTAGTCGGTGAATATTTTTTTATCTCCGACTAGATTATTTGGTAGGTGAAATTGTTTTATTCTCCAACTAATAATTTAGTTGGTAAATGATTATTTTTTTTGCAATTTTAATCCAAGCTCGTATTGAATCGTTAAATTTGTCAAACTTGGTTTCTAACCATCGATTAAATCAAGTAACCAATCATTCCATACAAGATTTCACCAACCTGCTCTAATTAATTAATAAAGCACAAAATTGAAGACTTCCCAAATTAAAATTCTTCACCTAACAAAATAGTATCATACTACAAAAACTGCGAATAGCATTTCGGGGCTGCCAATTGCTCCACTGGACACTATTATTTCACTCCCGCGCCTCTTAGAAATCTATGCTCGGTGTTGGTTCCCTTGTTCATCTTTGAATATAACTCCAACTGCCCTTGGTTTCTTCCCTGCAACCGAGATGACCAACTTATTAGAGCTGGTTTGAACAGAAACGTGTATAAAACACAGTTTAGCATTGTGCGGCTATTTTTTCTAATAGCTCTGTTACTGTGTTCTTATTTAGAACCAAAAACACTTCGGACTACTGAAGCACGCATGTCCATCACCCAAAGGAAAAATGCATTACATGCTTGGGGAAAAAATACTTAGTACAAGGGCACTACAAGAACAAAGACACATTGATCACTGTTCCTTTAGGCTCTACAATGTTATGAATGTTTGCTGGAAAATTTACAGCAACTATGATTTACCAGTTGATTGAACAGTGATCCACGCGATTTAGGGATTATTTATCCTTTTTTTTTATGAACTCACCCATAAGGAAATTGAATATCGGATTTCGGTTTATAGAATATCTGAATTTTCCTACACTTAGTTATGTTGCATATCATCATTTCCATTGAAAAGAAAAATATAACGAATATTAGACAGTCTATGTTAATATTCCCCAAGCATGTAGTTTCAAGTTGATGTCTCGGTACTTTATAGGAGTCCTGTACACCCATCGAAGCACATGAGAAACAACTGATGCAGTACAAAAAGAAATGAAAGTGAAAACCTCACCGAATTGGTATTGCTATCGTCTTTTAGGGTGTTTGTGAGCATTTTCACCGTGGCCAAACATTTCTGATCCCCAGCAGCGAGGCAAAGAACAGCTACACATTAAGCTATAGAAAATAATGCCTGTTTTGCAACACCTCCAGACTCAATTATCCAAAAAAAAACACCTCCAGACTGGGGGGATGGTTTAGCAATTGAAAGAAGAGAGTCTAGCAACGAATCAAAACTTGTGTTTGCTGAATAAACCAAAGCGGCAAAAAAGCTTTGAAGAGCCTGCAGTGCACAAAAGAAGAGGTTTCATATGAAGCAAAGTAGCAAACAACTTTGACCAGTCAAATTCAAAAAAAAGGCCGAGTAGTACCTAAAGAGCTTGCCCTTGAAGCAGTGAGCTTGTTAATATTAACGCTTGGGGAAGAACTTTATTTTTAACAGTCAAACCAACGTTTGGGATTGACCTCCTGTCAGCCATCAAAGTTCTATGGATAGTGCTGTCATGTGCAAGTCCGAATCACTGATATGCATATGACGTATGAGAATAGGTCGCGCTAAGAACATAGCTTAGAAAGCCAATGTAAATCATAAGATCATAACCATAGCAAACTATGCAGGAGAAGCCAACTATAAGAAACTCGAGGAGTCAGTGAAATAGGAAAATTCGAAGAAAAATGCCAGTAAGAAAAACCGTTAGATGAACCCCAGTTGATTTGCAGTATGAGCTACTGTGTTTTATTGTTTTCAAATGCTATCAAGATTCTAGGTACAAAATTGAAAGCACCTCTCTCATTGGTTTTGATAACGAACCGAATCCAGATTCCAGAATATAAGCATATGTACATCTATAGAAATCAGGTAAGCATATGGACATTAACAAAAAACAAGTGTATGGAGTGTGTATCTAATATCTATCATCTATTACTATGACAAAGTAATAGATAAAGGGAACACCTCTCTTGGCGTAAACTACCACTTACTGCCAATAAGAGGAAACAAAAAACTGTCATCCTAATTTTCTTCTCTCCTTTTTCTACTTCCACGTGTCAGATTTCATTATAGACTAATCTCAATTGAAGATTTTACACTTTTCCTCTTTTACAAAATTCGATTAGCATACACACACACAGTATATATATTAGAGTAGAAAGCAGGAAAAGTGACTCTTTTACTAAATATTAGAGTAGAAAGCAGGAAAATTCGATTAGCGCACACACAGAGTATATATATTAACACTTTTCCTCTTTTACAAAATTCAACTCGCAAACTCGCTAGGATCTCTATAAGAACTTGGGTTTTTCAATCTGTTCCATAGAAATACATCTAGGGCTAATTATCAGAAATTGTAGACGATACTTACTAAATAGATCTAGGGCTTGGAGCAGAACTTAGTGGCTCCAAAAGAGACGAAGTCAGTGAACGACTGGAGTGACGACGGCGACGGAGTTTGACCGTTGGTCCTCTCTAATAACGTAAAAATCAGACGATTGCAAAGAGAAATCAATGCATTGCTTTCGCATATACACGGAATCAGATGAAGGTAAATAGAAATCTAGTGAAGTTTTTTATGCTAGTATGAGATCAATAAAGACTAACGAGATTAATTAGTTTTCTTACCAGTTTTGTGGCTTTTGATAAATCACGATGGAGGGTATGTCCGTCTCTTCGACCGGGATTTCCGTACCTCTTGATTCGACCGTGACCGACGCCGGCGACCTAACAAAGGATCTCTGACTACGATTTAAGTTCTCGCTAAAGTCTGTGAGAGGGAGGATGTCGGTGGGAGGGAGAGAGAGGCATGGAGGGAGGGAGGGAGAGAGAGAGAGAGATGGGGCACAGATCGAAATCCTCCAACAAAATATCTGGGAGTTTTAGATGGGTGATAAACCTTTCAGTTGAAACGGTGTAGTTTTTGGGAATGGATATTACTTATTAGGGACCAAAAAGTGGTCCGCATTGAAACCGCGCCCAAATTTCCCCCCGTTAAAATTTGGCCTAAAATTCCAAATAAAATGGCGCCTTTTTTGTAGTATCTTTTGGGGACCCTGCTGGGTACAGAAAAATTGGTATAGAAAATGTACAAATCGCGTTTGGGGACCCACTTTTGGGTCCCACACGAGTGATCCGAACCGTTCATTTTTCTTAAAACATTTTTTCGAGTGGGCCCACCAAAAATCAGCTCAATCGGACGGTTAGAAGTGCTTGAAACAAAGTCCCACCGTTTCATTTGATTTGAACCGTTAAATAATTATAAAATATTGTTTTGTACGACCTTGCAAAAAATCAGGTCAATTGGATATGTGTAACTGGTCTATCCAAAACTCCAAGTATTGAAATCAATTGGATATTTGTAACGTGGATCGACGAATTACGCATAGCCAATTGACCTGATTTTTGGCAAAGTCGTACGAAACATTATTTTGAAATCATTTAACGGTTCGGATTATTCACGTGAGACCGAAAAGTGGGTCTCTAAAGCCATTTTACGACATGAACGGTGAGGATCATCGTAATTGTGTTGCGATGGAGGTTCGTTAAAAATCCAATTGGTCCAAATTTTGGTGAGGTTCGTTAAAACGCCAAGCAAAACAAAATAGTTGGTGTCGATCGTTGAAATTGTGTTGAGATCGTGTGGCTAACGTACATTAGACTATAGCAGTATATATTGGTTCATAACTAAGTATGTTCAATGTATAACATTGAATGGTGGATACTAGTTCGTTTTCTTGAATGTTTGATCTAAACCGATATGATTTAACATCTTATCAATTCTATCATTCTCCCCGAAATTAATGATCATCCGATGTCGGTAACCACACGATCGGAACACATTCAATGCTTTCCAGTGGCATTTTGAACACTATAATGCACCAACTAAAGGCCATCTAATATATTTCTTGAAAATTTGAACCGGTAGATGTGTTTAAAACGTGTTTTTAAGGTCCTATGGAAGGATTTGGCAAAAAAAAAATACCCAGAAGGGCTTGATCGAAGCAATTTTTCATATAGCGATTTTATGAAAAATGCTCCGATCAAGCCCTTCCGGGTAGTATTTTTTGCCAAATCCTCTCGTAGGACCTTAAAAACACTTTTTAAACACATCTAACGGTTCCGATCGTCGAAATTTGGTCTGGAAAGTGAAGGCCCATTACTGTGTGCCTGTGAAAAAATTGTAACTTATTTTTCCCTATTCTTTTTTTTTTTTTTTAAATTATGTTGTTCGGGAATTTTTTTTTTTATCGTGACTTGACTTCAATTTATATATATATTTTCTCTTTTTTAAAAAAAATTTACTGTTTCAACAAAAAAAAATTTTAATGATTACTAATTCATTTTGACGAGAGAATTACATCAAAAAATTGTGATCGACAATTTAAAGAAGGTTTGGATATTTTAAGTATTTAATTTTCACTTTATGAGACCAATTATTCTTTCATAATACATTATCTTTAACTAAAAAAATAGTATACTAAGGTTTGGATGATCAAAAATCAATGGGAAAATTTCTTCTTTCATTCATCCACTAAGGTTTGGATGATAAAAAATCGATGGGAAAATTTCTTCTTTCATTTATTTTGACAAATCATATTTATTGATGATAAAAAAAAATCATAATCAATGTTTTTTTCCGACTAAAATATATTTAGTCGGTGAATTGCAAACAATTTCCGACTAAATATTATTTAGTCGGTAAATTTATTCTTTTGCCGACTAAATGTTTGGTCGGAGAATACTAATTTCCCCGCCAACCTATACACGAAAATTTTCAAAATGCTGAAATTTTTACCTCGATTTCCCGACTAAATATTTGGTCGGAAAATACTAAATTTTTTCCGACTAAAAAATTTTGGTCGGTGAATTGCAAACAATACCAGTTCAAAAAAAAAAAAATTGCAAACAATAGTGTTATTTTTTAAAATAGCACTATAATACCCAAGTATGCTTTGGCTTAGTAATCCGTTTATTTTAGATTTATCTTTATTAAAAAAAATTTGCATTTGCTTGTCTAACTTTAATTTTTTTAATGATTACTAATTCATTTTGACGAGAGAATTACATCAAAAAATTGTGATCGACAATTTAAAGAAGGCCTCATTCCACTAAGTGATTTTTCTCAATGAAAGGCATTATAAAAGTATCAAAATGTGAACCAAAGTTGGGAAAAAATCGTATAGGACGTACTATAAACAAAAAAATAGCAGCTATTTTGTTTTTTTTTTTTTTGTCTATAGATAACTTCTTTTTTTTTTCACTTATGGTCATAACTTTTTACCTTTTAGACTCTTCTTGTCGAGACGGATGATTAATCCAAATAATAAAACATGAATCTAACAAAAATTTAGAAAAGTGCCGAAACCAAAAATTTAGTGAAATCTCAGCCTCGGTCTTGATAAAGTGAGAATCCCATCCCAAATACTAATTAATTTCCGACTAAATAGTTGGTCGGAAAATACTAAATTTAAAAATTCCCGCCGAAATTTTCGCAAAATTTTTGGAAATTGTTGAATTGGTGGAAAATTATTATTCCCCGACTAAATAGTTGGTCGGAAAATACTAATTAATTTCCGACTAAATAGTTAGTCGGAAAATAATAATTAATTTCCGACTAAATAGTTGGTCGGAAAATACTAAAAATAAAAATGGAAGGGGTGTCGGAGGAGTCAGGGCACCACTTATCCTTACGTAATCTTATATTCTCCATATATATTTCAGTTTTTCCAAAAATAAAATTTAAAAAAACGTATATTTTAGTATTTCCAATAAAATTCAACCTTTTAGCCCCTCTGAAATCTTGGTTATTTTATTTTAGCCTCTTTGAAATTCCAAACAATCTTTTTGTTCTTTATCAATTTTGTACATCCACCACTGGAGTTAGCATCTCTATGTGACTATTAATTGCTGACAAAATCTTATATACGTGGTGTCTGAGCGCTAATTTTAAGATATTGATAAAAAATTGTAAATGAAATTTCCCATTTCCCATAACTTCTCCATCGAACAATAGAGTGAAACCACAATTTTATGGGCGATGTTGTTATGCGAAAACTAAAACGAAACTTTTTTTTTTTTTGGCTTATTGCACTTTTCGAGACAGGTTATTCTTTCACAATACATTATTTAAAATATAAAAAAAACATCTTAGCGGAATGCAATTACTGGTAGATTAACCTTTTTGCACCATTTTTTTTTTGTTCTCTACTTGTTAATTTAGAATATTTACCTTTCATATTGTAGACTTTTTCATATTTATAATGACAACATTGTAAATTCACATTGCAAAAAAGGAAAAAATGATTGCATTTATATAAAATAAAAAAATGAAATCAATCACCAAACTATTATTTCATAATAACTCAAAATGTTGCAATTTCACTAGAGAAATAGCGCGCACTATGTAGGATTCCATGGTTACGATAGAAAACTTTTCGAACCGAGATCTTGACAATTAATCAATTATTTCGCGAAATGATTATCAAACTCCTATTTGTGCGAGTCTATAATATTTATCATTTATTTGTGGGTAATGCAATGGTGATACTTAATGACCAAAAATAAAATAAAATAAATGAGTCTAGTTTTACAAAAAATGATTAAAAAAAGAAAGTGTTTAAATCAGTATGCTTGTTTCAAGAGTTTATGTACTTAAAGTTAATATATTAAAGAAAGAAACGTATGAAATCTGGATTAGGATTAAATTAGGAGATTAAGAAAGTGATTAGAATAATAGTGATAATTAAGCCCTGCACGCATGGCTCTCCGGGAATCTCTCTCCCCCCATGGATTGGACTTTTGCTGTATGCTAGTATTTTCCAGCGGTTTCCCCAAGCCAACTCCACCTCCCAAATACTAATTAATTTCCGACTAAATAGTTGGTCGGAAAATACTAAATTTAAAAATTCCCGCCGAAATTTTCGCGAAATTTTTGGAAATTGTTGAATTGGTGGAAAATTATTATTCCCCGACTAAATAGTTGGTCGGAAAATACTAATTAATTTCCGACTAAATAGTTGGTCGGAAAATACTAATTAATTTCCGACTAAATAGTTAGTCGGAAAATAATAATTAATTTCCGACTAAATAGTTGGTCGGAAAATACTAATTAATTTCCGACTAAATAGTTAGTCGGAAAATAATAATTAATTTCCGACTAAATAGTTGGTCGGAAAATACTAAAAATAAAAATGCCCGCCGAAATTTTTGGAAATTGTTGAATTGGTGGAAAATTATTATTCCCCGACTAAATAGTTGGTCGGAAAATACTAATTAATTTCCGACTAAATAGTTGGTCGGAAAATACTAATTAATTTCCGACTAAATAATTGGTCGGAAAACACTAAATATTTTCCGACAAAAAAAATTTAGTCGGTGATTATATTATTTTCCGACTAAAATTATTTAGTCGGAAATTTTTGTGATATTTTCCGACCAAAGTTTATTTAGTCGTTGAATGAACAACAATTTCCGACTAAACATTATTTAGTCGGCGATTTTAGTCGGGAATGGTGTAAATTGTTGTAGTGAAATATTAGTATATATTGCAATATATAGATATTTTTTGAGGACTGTGAATAACACTTTTGGACATCCATTTTGAGACAGAGAGTCTTACGAGAGATCTCGACCGCCTAATAGGTTTACTGACCACTTAATAGGGATAGCTTAAACTTTCATGCAAGTAATACTACTTTTATTATTTAATCCTGCCACGAGCGATCTACCACCTAATTGGCATAACTTAAACATGCGTGCAATTTGTAATGCTTTATTCTACCACCTAATTGGCAGAACTTAAACTTGATTGAAAGTATAATAGTTAATTATTTAATCCTGCCAAGAATGAGCAACCTCCTAATTGGCAATCTACTTTTTCTTACATCACAAGTTTGCCCTTTCAGCAATAAAAAAATGTTTGCCCTTTCATCGTTTGTGTTTTTTATTATTCTCTACGTTCCAAAATAAGTGTTTGCTATAAAAAGTCGTGTTATTTTTCAAATAAAATAATCAAGTACTTTCATATATTGTGTTTCGAATATTTTCGCACTTAAAGTAATTGAGTACTTTAATTCAGTGCAAAAAATTCTAAACACAATACCTGCATGGAAATACTTAAATTTTTTTTTATTTGAAATATGACAAGAGATAGAGAGAGTGGGACACTTATTTTGAAATGGAGGAAGTATTATTATATATTGGATCATTACTATTTGTGCTCTCAATCTTTTTAAAATTTTGGTATGCACTAAGGGCATGTTTGTTTGGGGAATAGACGCGGGATTGGATTATTAATCCCCCAGCACTACAAGAAAAAATGCTATTTTCATCAACTTATTTGCATCGGCAATTTTTGTTTTCCCAAAAAGTTATATTATTACTACCACATCACATCCCGTCGCAAATCTCTCAATTTTCTTGATTTTCATAAACTTGAAAATTGGGAGATTTTATCAAGCAATTTACGATAACCGATTGTGTTGATTGTTTTGCCGGAAGTTAAAATACTCTAGCTCTCTATCCCTTTTTAATTGTTGAGTGTTCTATTTTGGCTGCCACTTAATAAGTGTGTTTCGAAAAAATTACTAGGTAAAATTTGTCCAAGTATTGGTTAGCCCTTTTTAAATGAAGGTAAAAATTGATGTGAAAGGTATAAAATGGGGTTAAAAGTTGATTTGAAAGCTGCAACGATGATATTTTTTTAATAAGTTAAATTTACAAAACAACACACTTAAAATGTGAGGGAGTATCCTGTAGGGATGGGCATGGGGAGGGTAGGGGGTGGATAACACTACCTCCATCCCCGATCCCCGAACCTATATCAATCCCCATCCCTTCCCCGATCCTCACCGAGGATTTTTTTTAACCTCCATCCCCGCCCCAATGCGGGGAACGGGGATCCAAACCTTAACTACACTTTTCAAATTTTCCCTGTTTTAATTTTCAAGTAGCATACGACATAATCAAAAGCTAAAGCTTTCAAAAGGTAAATCCAAATTCCAAATGCAACAAACCCAAATGGATATAAAAGTAATTTGAGTCACGTGCAATTCAAATTGGTTTCAATTATACCTTTCAAAGTTTGAAGTGGTTTGAATGGTCTGTACAAATCAATAGTAAGAATAAAGGTAAGTAAAACAAACAAATTAATCTTTAAATTTACATTGATTCGTACAGAATTTTTTCGGGAGAAACTTACACCGACGATCGAAGCTCTATTATTCTCTATGGAGTATGGAGCTCTGTTCGGTTGAGAGAGAGAGAGAGAGAGAGAGAGAGAGAGAGATGGAAAAATAGTATTTCATGCGGGTGGAAGAATAGTAAAAGTGAATACTAAAGTGGATGTTTTCCGACAGAAGGCAAATCCATGCCTTTTTATATTCCCAAGCCGACAGTCCTTTGGGGTTTTTTAGTACGAGGTTTTATTATGGGGATGCGCGGAGGGGAGGAGAACCGGGAGGGGCGGGGATCGGGGAGGGGATCGAGTAGGAGACTGAAAATACCATCCCCGACTTGATCCCCGAAATTTTTTAACAATAATCCCCATCCCCTACCCGATCCCCGAAAAAATTTCCGAATCCCCTACCCATTCGGAGAGGGGACGGTTTGGATCGGGGCGGGTCGGCCAAGATGGCCATCCCTAGTATCCTAAATACTCCTGTAAGAAAATTGTTTTCTAGAGTTAGCAAAAAAATGTCGCTGAATGTCACTAAAAGATATTTTTGACGAAAAAGATTACGCTGCAAAAAAAAAGCGGCCATCAGCCTCCACAAGTTGTCCCTGAATGATCTTGAATTGCTCTGCCGTAAAACCCAAAACGAGAAGGAAAACGAATAAAAAAAAGAAAGCGGCCATCATCCACCTAGTTAGTCTAAATACCAAGAAAAATTACCCAGAAAGTATCCCAAAAGTGATAATCAGTGGCCCAAGTGAATCTGGGTCATTGTTTTTCGAATTTTGAGTATTTTTTTGGAGTATGTAGTGGTGCTGTTGTCATCCTCCACAAGTTGTTCTAGCCTAATCTTCGTCACATCACACGGTTTGTCACGTAGTGGTGTAAAAAACACTACACCTTCCGTTCCTTAAAATGAGGATTGTATTCTATTTTTTGTTGTTCTTAATAAGTGTATGTGGTGTTAAAAAGTTAGTATATTTCCTATTTTGCTCTTAAAAGTAGGTTCCTTTTTGATAAGTTAAAGGATAAAGTTTAACGATGATATTTTCATCAAGGTTCATCAAGGGTAATAGTTGAAAGTGAATGTAAAAGTTAATGTAAAAGTTGTAATACTGATGCTTTTTTAATAAGTTGAAATTATGAAGCTACACACTTAAAAAGAAACGGAGTGAGCATTGTTTATTGAGAAAGACTTCTACAGATCCCTAACAAACAAGGATAGCGAGAGCAGGAGATTTTTTAATTAGTGAATTCAAATTATGGTGAGTTATTATTACTACAAGTTTGTTAGACGCCCACGGGCCACAGACAAACCAGAATTTAATATATGGAGGGCCTATAGTAACTAAAATAGCAAAAAAATATTTTAAAATATTTTAATATTTTTTTGTTTGAAACGGTGGGACTTTGGTTCAAGCAATTCTAACCGTCCGATTGAGCTGAAATTTTGTGGGGCCCTTCGGAAAAATGATCTAAGAATAATGAACGGTTCGGATCATTCGTGTGGGACCCAAATTTGGGCCCTCGAGAGGGCTCGGTACATTTTCTGTGCAAAATCCTCTATTCCAGTAGGTTTACCCTTTATTAATGGGAGCTCTCAGCATATACCAGGAACAATAATGTGGCACTAGACCTAACTTACTTCTAATTTAAGTTTCTTGAAGAAAAAAAAAAAAAAAAACCCCTCAAAATCTCTCTATATCCTCCACACCTCCCCCTTCTCTCTCCTCCCTCCCCACCACCAGTACCAGCCTCACCCTGCCACCATTACCCCGGATCCATGCATTCTCCCTCTCCTGAAGACATGGTTGAATGTAACATAACCTCAATTTAAGCCTGTCAACGGATCGGATTTGATCCGGATCCGATCCGAAAAATCCGGATCCGAATCCGATATACGGATCGGATCCAAGCTTATCGGATCCGGATCGGATCCGACCCGTAAGCAAGCAAGCTAATTTGAAAGGACAAAAAATTAAATTACCGGATCGGATTCGGATTCGGATTTTCGGATCGGATATCCGGATTTCGAATCCGGATCCGGATTAACGTTTTCGGATTTGTGAATATCGAATCCAGATTCGGATTCAAGTTTTTCGGATCCGGATCGGATTCGGATCCAACCCATTGACAGGCCTACCTCAATTGATATACCCATGTACTTTTAATTCTCTACACAGAGAGTACGCATTTTCCAACTTTAATACCATTCGAACGAATTTGCCCATACCTTATTTTTAATAGCAAATTCGTCAATGCCTAATCTGAATGCACAATCAAATCTTACGCCTTGTCCACACCTGATTAGAAACCAACTTGCTCCTTTTAATAGCCTCAAATGTGACAGACATGGCCCAATAGATAAGATTTTATATGATTGATCACAAATCCATCTAATAAAATAGCTCAGGTTTTAAATTTATACATAAATCAACGGTGTACAATGGTCCTCATATATCCTACTTCCGAGTTGCATGATTTTCAAATTTCTAAATTCAATTCATCATAAATAGCCATATTGAATCTTTGATGAAATTTGTTTCAAAGCTCTCTCTCTCTCTCTCTCTCTCTCTCTCTCTCTCTCTCTCTCTCTCTCTCTCTCTCTCTCTCTCTCTCTCAAAATCAAAATCAAAATCTCACGCCAAACTATGCGTGCAAGAACATAAATGGCCTGTAAAGGATAAAGACAATCCTTATGCTAGAGAACGAAATTACGTGGAGCATGAAGTATAACTTTTTTGTTGTTTTTTTTTTTAATTTTTTCATTTGTTTTATAAATTATTGCTAAGTCTAATTTCACATTCTTGTTTTACTTTTCGTTGGTAATTTTTTTTAAAATCCAAACATATCCAATTTATTTTTATTTCTGCTTTCCATAACTTAAAAGCTGCAAGGGAAAATCTAATGAAGCTAAATTGGATTCGTCGAGTAGGATTTCGTGATTGATGTTGATTGAGGTCGATTAAGTCTATATTAAGTTCGACTGTGCTTGAACCCGTGCCTTCAAGCTCGAGCATACACTAGACAATGCAAATTTAACCTTACAATTCTATTTCTAAGGCATGGGAGCAGAGATGGAGTTTTTTTTCAAAGCGATAGGAGAACTTCAATCTCAGACATTGGATTTCCTGAACAAATTAAGGCCCTTGGATTTAAGTGGGTATAAGTTTTAAAAATTGAACTATTTTGGCACAAAAAATGACGGACCAATTACCTATGAGGACATGGGATTCCTGTAGTGCAGCACCACACTACAAGTTTGTAGTGTGACATCTGATTCATTGATCTCGGTAAGCCATGGTCCAAATTTCATCTTTGCAATAGATGTCTTAGATCTGCAGATGCTGAGATGAAATCATGATCATTGATTGCACAATGGAGCCCAATTCTTCATCATCTTTCCTCCCTAGTAATATTGTTCGTTATGGTAGCTAAATACCATGTTGTTTGTTACTGTGGCGACCCCAAAACTATCATCTCGTGGGTTGGTTTTACTTTTTCCACGTGTAAATTAAATTAAACAAATTTTCTTAATTAAATCACATCTAAAGTCATGTGCTTTAAATTAATTCAATTTCTCGCGATTTCAATGAACCTAAAATTCTCATTTCTCTCTCTTTTGTTGAGCACTGCTGATTGTCTTATTAGAGTCGTTATGTAGCCTTGATGCATTTTGTATATGAATAAGCAAAGTGTGGGAATGATTTAACCATGCATATATAATAAGTTTGGCAGGTTGTCTCCATCTTATTTATCACACGAGTGACGACAAGACTCTTATGACGTAGTTTGGTATGATATCATATACACCTATAATTCAAATAAGTGGAGAGAGAGGGAGTGTGTGAGTGTGTGTGGGGGTTAATCATTGCATTTAAAAATCTACCGAAATTATCCTTTAGGTTTGGTTTGGCTAAATTGGAAAAAATGGTTTTTTGGTTTTTTTGGTTTTGTCCTTATTCAAAAAAAAATTTCATTTGTTAATTTTTGGTCGGTTTTTTTGTGGTTTCTTGGCTTGTCTCGACGAGAAGAATCTAAAGAGTATAAAATTATTAATCAAACTTAAAGTTGTGTGAATAAAGACAAAAAAGAAACAAAAAAACCGGTTTTTTGGATGATTGACGGAGAAGTGAGATGATTGAGTCATTTTTTAATATATCATTAGATGTTCAATCACTTTTATTTAAACTTTCTTCTTATACCACATCTCAACCCACTCATTCTCCATTTCCAACCATGGCTCTCTGCAACTCAAAATTATCCACCCATTTCCAAGTCCAACAACCACACCCAATTCTATTTCTCAACTTTATCATCTGGCTTACCATCTTCTTATTTCTACTCTTTCCTTTTGCAAACTCTTTGTCCTTCAACTTTCCCAGTTTCAACACAAATGACCCTGACATACAGTGCCAAGGGGATGCAACTATAAACGTGGATACAGGAGAACTCCAACTCACGAAGTACCCATTGGACAGTACTTCCCCCACATCTAGTGTTGGTCGAGCCACATACTCGACCCCCATGCACCTATGGGACCCCGAAACTGGAAACTTGACAGACTTCAACACTTATTTCTCTTTCATCATAGTACCATCGAATACCAATAGTCCTGGCGGTGATGGACTCAGCTTCTTCCTCTCTCCCCAGAATGCTACAATCCCAAGCGATTCCACCGGAGGATATCTTGGTCTTTTTGACAGCTCCAACCTCAATGATGCCAACAATCCGATTGTGGCCGTTGAGTTTGATACTTACCAAAATACCTGGGACCCGAGCCCATACCATGTTGGTATCGATGTCAACTCGATTGAGTCCGTGCCCGGGGCAACTGTCAATTTGTACGATGGTAGTATAGCCAATAATGTAACAGCAAATGCTTGGGTGGGATATGATTCCACTACAAAAACCTTAAGTGTCAATCTATCATACGAGGAGTATCCGAACCTTAAACAGTACTATAACCTTTCCTGTCGTCCTCTTGATTTGCAAAAATTTTTGCCTGAATGGGTGAGAGTTGGTTTTTCTGGTGCCACAGGCACCGGTGTAGAAAAATATAATATTCTTTCTTGGAGCTTTGATTCAACCTTAGGGGGCTATTTTAATTCAACCCCTAGCGTCTCACCTTCCAGTTCACCCCCCCTGCCAACCCCGGGGCCCTCACCTCCAAACCAGCCTCTAGTAATTTATCTGCCCGTGGGTATTGGTTCCTTGATTTGCGGGGTTGGCTTGGTTTGGTTCATACAGCTGAAAACGAGTTTTTTGAATTTGCCGTCTTATTCACAGGTTACGACTAAAATATTTTGTATATGTTTATTTGGAGTTGTATTGTTTTATTTTGTTTTTTTTTTGGCTCGGCAAAAAAATATTTATTCATTTTTTAAAATAGAACAAAGATTAGAAGAAATAAAGACAAACAAGAGATACCTAAGACCCAAGAGGGATGTTAATTGGCAAGACACCAATAAGAGAAAAAGAACTGCTTAAACCACCACAAAAATATTTATTCATTTTTAAAATAGAACAAAGATTAGAAGAAATAAGGACAAACAAAGAGATACCTAAGACCCAAGAGGGATATTAACTGGCAAGATACCAATAAGAGTAAAAGAACTGCTTAAACTACCACAAAACCAAAAGGGTAACAACACCAAAACCAAGACCGCACACAAGCATCAACCCCAACAAACTATCTAGGGACGGAGTTAGAAATTTCACTGCGCAGGGGCATATTTTTTTACCAAATGTGAGCCTATATGATTCATAGGAATTTTGTTTTTGTTCTATATTTAGAGATTTTTTGTTTCTTGCTGTGACAACCGCCCCTACTGGCATCCCTTGGCTCCATCCCGAAAACTATGCAATAGCATCACTCCACAGAAACAAGAGATGAGAACCGGAAGAACAACACCACCAAAACCAAAAAACCAAAGCAAACAACCACTCGAAACTAAAAAACACCTTGTAAAACAAAATTAATCAAAGAATCAAAACCCCAGTAAGTGTGACAACCAATCAATGACCGACAGCCGAAAGGAAATCCCTAAACAGCAACAAAAAGCTCCCACAAAAGAACATAAAACAAACTCAAAACACCATTGAAAGAATAATAATAATAATAATAATAATAATAATAATAATAATAATAATAATAATAAATAAATAAATAAAATTACTTACGAGTCTGCTTACTTAACATAGAATTCCTATTGTGAATGTTGAGCGATAAAAGAAAAGAACCGAACTTCATTTTTCTTACTTCATGTCAGTTATTCTTTGATAGGTTAAAAACTGTTTCAGTGGCTCCCGGGATCAAGCTTCTCCCAAAGCACCGTATGGATCATCTTCTGCAAGTTATGATCAAACGAAACCTTACGGTAAGGTTATTCACTTTCCATTTGACATTTAAGGGTGCAGACTTACATTGAAGCATAGTTTTAAATAGCGGTATCGGTCGCGGTATCGGAGCCTCCAAATCCCGAGACGAACCGGCCGATACGTACCGTATCGGCCGATATTCAAAACTATGCATTGAAGTTTATATCAATAATTGATTCAGTCTATCCCTCTTTAAATATGTGCGTATGTACTACCGTTCGTGTTAGTACCTAGCTCTATATATGCAGCACAAATACGGAAACAGACACAGGCATAGACACAGAAACGCACACACACTCATACAGGGAGGGGAGTATGCAATTGTGTTAACAGATAAAGAATAGTCAGTGAATATTGTTATTGTGCTTTTTCCTGTGTATCCTTATTAAGATTTCAAAATTATTACTGCCCTTGCAACTATGAATACCAAACGCTTAAATATGGTCTTTTAAGTTGGACAACTCTCTGAGATTTTTTTTTGGTTCGTATGCATAATGAATCCTGTAACTTCTTAATCACTGAATTCTATTTGAATTAATGCCTTACCAAGCATTGATGAACTTGAGAAGCAAGTTGGATTGAGAAAGTGCATTGCTAACTTAGTGTTGCTATATTGCTGTGTGAGTACAAAAACACATTTTGGATGACACACTTGGAAGCTCAATTCAATTCAGTGTGTGTCTGAAGCTTGGATATTAATCATCATCCATCTTGGCCTTTGGCATACCACACGCAGTGTTATCAATCATCATTTTGGTTTTCTCTTCGCATACGGATTTAGTGAAATGAAATGAGCTCTATGTGGAACTATAGGTAAAAGATACGTGTCCCCGTGTCCCTGAAATGGATACGGCGACCTAATTGGATTGTTGGTGCTTTATTGACCTCTATTGAAACTACAATGGAAGAATAATCATTCTATCAATTGCTCTTTTTACTTATAATTTCACACGGCCATGCATGGCTGTTCATGTTTTTTACTTGTTCTCATCCATTATTCATAGATGCATCCTTGATTGAGGTTTACTGGCAATAAAGCTAAGTTTGAGTTGTCAGTTTTTGCCATGTTTTCCCCCGCCTGATTAAGCATGCATATTTTCTTTCCCTTTATGCCAATTTTATCCTAGTTTAGACATTGTTTGAAATTTGAATCACACTTATTTATGTGGAAGCATAGATTTTAACATAAGTATTCTTTTGTGAGGGTTTTCTGGGGGTTAGTCTTGTAACTCGAATGTTTTTCTCATAACTTTTATTTAGGTTTTTAGATTTATGTTACATCACCATTTCGCATATCATTTCCCACTTTAAACGTTGTTTGGTATTGGAAGCATCGATTCTATTTCTTCTGATCTATAACTTTCCTATGAGAACTTTATATCTTTCGAAACTTTTGATCATTTATTTGTGGCTTCTATTGGTTCTGTTTGTGTAAGTTATGTTCCCAGGGATAAAAGTGAAACAACAAATTTTTTTTTTTTTTTGGGTACTTCGGAAATATATTAGCTGTATTTGGTTAGATAGTTTAGTTTAGATAATGTCAGCAGGTGTAATGAGTGAAGAGAGATAGAGAGAGAAATGAGAGAAATGATGATGTCATCAAAACTAAAACTAAAACTAAACAGGGAAACGAACAAGGTTATTAGAACTTAGGCTATAAGGTCAAGCTGCATCAGAAGTACAGAGCAGGTACAATTACTACCAAACTAAAAATAAACTAAGCTAGTTTTAAACATAGAAATTAGTCCAGGAATTGGTGGAGATTCAGGTTGTCCCTAATCAAGAACTCTCGGATGGGCAGAGGGGGGCTTGTAGTTACCACAAAGGCTTCATTCTGTTCAGCCCCCATTCGGGCAAGAAACTCAGCACATTGATTCACATTACAATTGATGTGGGTGAGTGTGCTACCCATTCGGTTTACGAGATATTTCCTAGCATTGATCAAGTTGCTTTGGGGGTGATTTACAGGGGCTCCATCATTGAAGAGAAGAACAGCAACTTGCGAGTCAGATTCAACTTGAACATTAGAGAACCCTTCTTCCAGAATAATGGTTAACCCTCTGTATATATTCCATATCTCAGTTTCAAGACTTGAGCTCGCCACCATCTTCCCAGGATAGCCAAGCTTCCATTTGCCTTGGGCGTTCCTGAAAATGCCTCCAAATCTTGCTCTCCTCGTGCTCTCATACCAGCTTCCATCAGTATTGAGCTTTAGATTACCTGCCAATGGTGGAAACCATGGATTCAGCCTAGTCATAGGAGAGTCAGTATTGAAAATAGTCTTGAAAGCCTCAACAATTTCATATGCATAGGACCAGATAACTTTGGAACTCACAACAGGAGGAACTTCGCTGTTATCAAAACTTTTACAGTTACGGTCCTTCCATATTTGCCAAATAGAAGTGCAAAACAGGATGTTCCAAGGTATATCTGATCCTATAGATAAATTTTTTTTCTTTCTCAAATTAAAGGTCATGCAATCTGAAAAGGAGCTTGCAATCCTATTTCACATTAACCGGCTCGAGGGGATTATATCCTACAGCTCAATGGCCTTGGGACATTCCCGGAACAAATGGTAAAGGTTTTCCTGAGAGTTATTACATCTGGGACAGTGATCTGAGGTATTGATCCCTATGTGAGCGCGAAACAAATTGGTGGGAAGTTTATTATGGTAAATAAGTCAAATAAAAGTTTTAAGTTTTTGAGGAATTTTTAATTTCCAAAACCACTTCCACCCTTTTGTAGCACTACTATCCTTGTTGATAAAATCGTAGGCTGTCGCGGCAGAGCAATTGCCATTCAAGGAATCCACCCATGAAGGGTGGTCAATAGTCTGAGAGTAGATTGGAAGTACTATAGCAAGGATATCATCACAAGTAGTCTAATTCACAATATTCTCAATAGTTTCCAGATTCCAGTGGCCATTTTCAATAATAACCGCCACTTTGGTATTCTCCAAAGTATGTGGTCCCAGATACCTCTTAGCAAGAGGTCCATTTTCACACCACCAATCATTCGATCGAGAGGTCAACCGATTGACCATCTCCAATGATCCATTTGGTTCCTTCCTTAATAATGTCTCTAGTGTGTATGATACTCCGCCAACTATGAGAAGCCGATCTATTTCTAGGCCAAGTTTGAAGGGTACAATGCTTTAAGTACTTATCCCGAAGGATATTAGCCCAAAGGCTATCATCTTGACAAACAAGCTTCCAACCAAGTTTGGTAAGCAAAGCCATATTTTGGGTCTGAGCCTTTCTCAAACCTAATCCACCCACATCTTTATCCTTGCAAACAGTGTGCCAGTTCACAAGATGCAACTTTCTTTTATCGGGAGTATCTCCCCAAAGAAAGTCTCTATTGATACGGTCAAGTTTATCACACATATTCACATGCAATTTCATCGTTTGCATGGCGTAATTAGGAATGGTGGTAGAGGAAGCCTGAATTAAAGTGGCCCTCCCAGCCAACATGAGTGTATTAGACTTCCAACCAGCAAGTCTACTCTGAACTCTATCTAAAATATGTTTGAACTGATCTTTGTTAGCCGTACTATGAAGAATAGGCACCCCAAGGTATTTACCTAAATCATTAGTATGGGCTATACCACAAGAGTTACTCAAGCGATGAGCTTTATTACGGGATATGTTGGGAGAGACAAACAGTTTAGACTTATGTAAGTTAACCGTTTGGCCAGAAAGCATACAAAACTCATTGATAACTTCCATAATAGCTTTGCAATTCGAAATATTAGCTTGGCCAAAAAGAACAAGGTCATCCACAAAAAATAGATGAGTCAGATCATCAGTATTTCTAGAAATTTTTATACCTTTCCATTCCCCTATCATGCATTTGTCATTGATGAGAATAGGGAGTTTTTCCATGCATAACACAAACAAATAAGGGGATAGAGGATCCCCTTGTCTAAGCCCCAGGCTCGGGGTAAATTCATCAAGTTTTTCTCCATTCTAAAGGATAGAGGTGGTAACACTAGTGACGCAACTCATGATAAGAGCAGTCCATGAGGGGTTAAGATTGAAAAAAATGAGGGTGTCAAAGAGGAATTTCCAACAACTCTTATCATAAGCTTTCTCTAAATCAATTTTTAACAACTTACCTCCCTTCTTCCCTTTTTTAGTGCGAAGAGTGTGCAAAATTTCTTGGGTTATAATGATGCTATCATTAGTAGAGCGACCTGGTATGAAACTGCTTTGGAAAGGACCAATAATTTTGCTACGAAGAGGTCGAAGTCTAGCAACGATAATTTTAGTAACAATTTTATATCTGACATTGCAAAGACTTATGGGAAGGAACATTTTAATACTTTCGGGGTTATCCATTTTAGGAATAAGAGAAATTAAAGTTTTGTTAACCTCCAAAGGCATGGAACTTTTAGCAAAACAATCTTTGACAAATTCACAAATATCATGACCAACAACATTCCAATAAGGATCTTTCTACTGTCCGCCCATTGGGCGGACGATAAAAACACATTATGACCGGTCATATAATATGTTTGACAGTATCCTAAATTTCAGAATTGGAAATGGGCATGCATAAGTTATCATTATCTTCATTCGATAGGGCCTTGTGAGGATTCAAGTGGAAGCAAGAGCCCGGAGTATCATCATGATTACGAAAAAGCTCCTTAAAATAATTTTGCACCAACTCTTTTATCTCCGAGGGGTTATCAATCTTGATATTATTATTGTCTTTAAGCATGTTTATTTTGGATTTACGTCTCCTAATTATAGTGGATAAATGAAAATATCTCGTGTTTCTTTCACCTAACACTATTCATTTAGAACTAAATTTTTTGAACCAAAGAATTTCCTCTTGAGTAAGAATGTTGTTACACTCGCTAGTAAGCTCTTTTTCCAAGATAATGAGATTATGGGAAAAGTTTTGGCTCTGTGCTTCTTGGACAGCTTTAATTCTAGACAAAATCCACCTCTTTTTTCTAAAAATATTGCCAAACACGTTCTTATTATTCCAAGCAATGGCTGCCTGAGAGAAGTTACCAATTTTCTCTTGAATGTCAATACCCCTCCAGTTGGTGGACAAAATTTTCTCTTGAAACAACAGTATTGCACATGTAAGTCCAAGGTTTTAAACAGAGGTTTGCGGACTGTGTAGTGTAGCGGAAACAGTGTAGCGGCTGCGGGAATATTGAGGACAGTGATTAGTTTTAAATTTTTTTATTTATATTATCATTTAAATATTTGAAAAAAGACAATTTAAATTTTGGACGAAAGTTGGAGAGTGTTTTAAGTTTTTTTTTTTTTACAAATAAGAGTGCTTTATGAAAGATAGATGTACAAATATATTATCGCAAAATGACTTTTCGTTATAAAGACACTAGATGCGACATATGACGCTAGCATCTTCATTTTTTATTTTTAATAATTTGAAACTAATATCCTTATGCGCGCTATCATTCTTTTTGAAAGACAAGACTTTTCAACGTATTATAATTTGGTTTTCTGAATGATTTTTCATACAATTGATTTTGACATAGGACTACTTATATTAAAGGAATGATTTAATGATTTGATTGTAAAAGTAGTACAATCCGTGATATGCATTATCTTTTGGTAAATGCAACCCTTCCTCTTTTCCATATTGTGATTGATGAATTTTTCTTTTTTTTTTTTTTTGGTACTTCGGAACTAGAATGAAAAAGGAAACTTCAGATTTGCATATTCAATTAACGATACATATTTTTATTTCCTCATAATTTTGAAAGCACTTGTTGTTTGTATCTTATATATAATCAGCAAGAATGGTTACTCGTCTTGATTCCTCATACTGACTCTACTTATATCTTACCTCAATTTATTCCTTTTGAGATTTCTCTCATGCACTCAAACTTTTCTTTTTTCCTTCTCATTAGAAATCTGACAAATGTTAATTATTTTGCAGGAAGCGATCAAATGGTAGAAGAAAAGAAGGTGACGCAGCAAAGAGGTGATTTTTTCTAATTCACACTCAAGTAAATTGAACATTTACTGTTAATATTGAGTCCTTAGGTGTTTACAAAAGTCATAGAAGAACATATATTCGGATTTTGCATATTCTTTCTTTTGCTTTTTTCTTTAGGTGATTTGGATTTCAAAATCTTGAATTCAAATCTATGTATATTTCCCATTTTAAAGTGTAGGAAAGGTCAGCGCGTCTGATGACTGGGCGGTTGACCAGCCTATAATGACTTGCCACGTGGTGGGGAGAGTTACAACAGACACGTCAGACATTGACTAAAGTCAATGACTAGAGTGAACCCCGCTGCAAAGGGGATACCCTTGCGGAGGAACACAGCAGAATCATGAAAACCCCAAGTAAGGGATACTCTAAGAAAGAGAACCTCACTAGATGAGGATTCGCCCGTCGCGACCCCTCTGCAAAGGGAACTGGCGCGATGGGAAGAAGTTAATGCTTATGCATACATATATATCAAGCTCGCGACTGCACCTGGCCATAATAAGGCAGGGGCAGGGAAGTCATTACAAGTCTCGAGGAAGGTGTTGGTGCGAGCCAAATGGCTCGTGACCATCCGTAACGTAGCGGGAATAGGGGTGATACTAGTGGCTTGGTGGCTTTAAAGGATTAGGGATCGTCGCAATAGAATGGTGTGCACTGGATAAGCCATGGGAATCTTCCTAACGGCCAGTGATGTCACCCACGTTGCCCAGATATACGGAGAGAGCACATGTTATCATATTATTAAGAAAATGTCTGCAGCCCAATGATTGGGTGCAGATCTCTACAAATATGAGACATTCCTTCACAAATTCCCATATAGATTGATTCATTCTCAAGGAACGAAAAAACCTTGGGAGAGAGTGACTCAGAGCTCTGGGATCAAGAACATTGTTCTTCATAGTCCTCGCGAGCCCACCTTTCTCCTAAAGCTATGACTTAGGGATGATGATGGTCTAAGGAGAATGGATTGAGTACTACTGCCTTCTCTTTCTGTGTATTTGGCCCAATTCTTTACCCCTTTATGCACTCTTTTATTCTTACTCAATTATTAGCTATTGTTTGCCTCTCCAAATTAAGTTTATTTGACTGAACAAAGAACCTATCCTACATTTGGCGACTCCGCTGGGGAGGCTTTCATAGTTGATGGTTGTGACGAGAAGTGGAGTACAAAGTTCATCTTCCTGAAATCTTTGAAGTGCAATAGAAACTCTTCGTCAAAGAGAAATGGAAAATAAACCACAACTAATGGATGCATAAGTATGCAGTGGTCCCGTCGAGTTATCACCAGTGCCTCAAAGGCATCTGGGCTGGGAAGAGGGTTACTATACCAGCCATTGAGAGTCCCTTCGAAGCCTGTGAGGCCCACTTGTCTGAAGTAGTATACTTTTTTGAAGTCGAGGAGGCCTGCGAAGCTGTAATTGTAAAGCCTGTGGGAGTGAAACTCCCAAAATGGGAAGATATCAAAGGGGAGCCGTCGGAACCAGCTGTCGCGAAGCGTGCCATAGTGTTTGCAAGATTGACCCCTCGCAAGAGCAAAAAGACTAGCAAGGGGGGAAAACTGTGTATCATTTATGACGGTGTGAGGGGCAGTCAGCATCTGTAAAGCTTCTGACCCCTGCGACATGGAAGCAATTGGAGAGGAGCTCAAAATGATCTAGAAACCTGAGCCAGCTCTTGAGTATATGCAAGATGGACCCAAGCCTCAACCCGAGGAGCTCAAGGAAGTTAATTTGAGGATCAGAGAAGGAACAGCGAGGACTGTCTTTATTAGTAAGTCAATGGAATTAGAAGCCCGAGCTGGAACGGTGGCCTTGCTATGCAAATACAGCGATGTGTTTGCTTGGCACTATGATGAGATGCTTGGCCTAGACTCAGAGCTCGTGAGCCACCATCTCGATGTGTTCCCAAACTCTAAACCCATGGAGCAGCCTCAGAGTAAGTACCACCCAGATTTGGAAGAGAAAATCAAGGGGCGTGAAGAAAAAGAATTGCCAAATTAGGATCTGCGAGGACTTTCGAGACCTTAAGAAGGCCTATCCAAAAGACGAAATGCCATTGCCTCACATTGGTTGATACCACCGCTGGCCATGAAATGTTCTCCTTCATGGATGGCTTCAGTGGATATAATCAAATTAAAATGGCGCCTGAAGACGCAGAAAAGACTGCATTTCGAACCCTTTCGGGTAATTTTTACTATACTGGGAATTTTTGCGGCATATCAGCGAGCAATGACAGCAATCTTTCATGATATGATTCATCATTCAGTGGAAGTTTACGTTGATGATTTGGTCGCAAAATCAAAATACAAGACAGAGCACCTACGCGAATCGAAGGGGTGTTCAAAAGATGCAGAAAGTTCAACATGCGAATGAATCCCCTTAAGTGTGCGTTTCGGGGTCGCGTCAGGAAAGTTCTTGGGCTTTCTGGTGCACAGACATGGGATTGATGCAGATGAATCAAAGATCCGCCCCATCACGAGCATGACTCCTCCTCAGTCCCT
This sequence comes from Vaccinium myrtillus, assembly GCA_016920895.1. Taxonomy (NCBI): domain Eukaryota; kingdom Viridiplantae; phylum Streptophyta; class Magnoliopsida; order Ericales; family Ericaceae; genus Vaccinium; species Vaccinium myrtillus. The sequence continues at coordinate 34,638,453 of CM029273.1, read as the reverse complement.
CAAGGGATTTCTGGGAAAGGTTTCCTATCTATAACGATTTATTCCCGCTTTAGCAAAAATCATTGCCCCACTGGGTCACTTACTGAATGAAAAGACAAAGTTTGAATGGAAGGACAAGCACCAAATGACCTTTGAGAAAGTCAAAGCAGATTTGGCCTCTCCATAGACAATTGTCGCACCACAGAAAGGGAAGCCATTGATCCTGTATTTAACTTCCACCGCAAGGTCGATTGGGGCATTACTAGCTCAGACGGTGGAAGGAGTTGCAAGACCAATGTATTACATCAGCAGAAAAGTGCAAGGAGTAGAAGAACGTTACACCCCTATTGAACGGCATTGCTTGGCACTAGCCTTTACAACACAGAAGCTTAGGCACTATTTCTTATCATTTAAAGTCCAGCTCGTAACCAAAAATGATCCAATAAGGTACCTCTTTTCTCGCCCTGTACTTACTGGAAGGACCGCGAGGTGGCTGTTGGCTCTGGCGGAGTTTGAAATAGTGTGCGTCGCACTGCGAGCTATCAAATGCCAGGCCCTCGCGGACTTATTAGCCTAGTTTCCCAGTGGAGAGTGTGAACCATTGGAAGAATCATTACCAGGTGATGGTCTTGAAGCTTTAGCGACCAGCACTGAGGAAGAAAGCTGGACCCTAAGCTTTGATGGGGCAGCAGGAGGTAATTCAGCTGGAGCTAGTGTCACGTTACAAAACGATAGCGGCGCAAAGGAGTATTTGTCCTACAAACTTGCATTGCAATGCTCTAACAATGAGGCTGAATACAAAGTGCTCATCTTGGGGCTGCTCGCAGCCAAATAGAAAGGAATCAGAAGGCTCATAATTGTGGGAGATTTAAAATTAATAATTTTACAAAGTGAATGTGTCTACGCCCTAAAGGAAGCTAACCTCGCGCCATACAGGGCAATTGTTCAAAGACTTAGGAATTACTTTGATGATGTTAGCATCATTCATAAACCAAGGTCTGAGAATAGATTCCTCGACACGTTGGCTACTTTAGGTGCCAAAACATAATTTGAAGGAGGCACAGTGGCTATTGAAATCACGAAAAAGACTGAACCCTCGTTTGTTGAAGAAGAGATTCACAGTAACGGTGAGGACTGGCGAGAGCATTTGAAAGCCCAGCTCGTGACGGAAAAAGGAGAAATCCCCATCATAACTATCTCACAATTCACTATTCTGAAAGGAGAATTATACTCTCACGGCCCTCAGGGGTGGCTTGCGGGTGCATTGGTAATGCAGAGGCTCAGGAGAAATTAAGGGAGATCCACAAGAAGACCTGTGGAGAAAATGACATCACGCTGTACAGAAGAGTTCAACGCCAAGGCTGTTATTGGCCTACAATGAAGAATGATGCTGCGACCATACTTAGAGCATGCCCCAATTGTTCACTCCATGAAATTGAACATGAGTGCAACTTTTCGAGTGAGGAAACAGATTGGAGGCAAAAATACATTGATTACTTGAAAGAGGGAGCCCTCCCTGTGGATTGCAGCAACATTCGAGAAGTATAGCGCGGCAAGAAAAGGTTCTTTGTAAAATATTTCCAATTGTACAGAAGGGCTCTCGACCACATCCCCCTGAAGTGCTCATCCAACAATGAAGCAGAGGAAGTTCTGCATAAAGCTCATGAGATGGAACACCAGGGGGGAAGAAAGTTGTATGAGCAAATCACCCATTTGGGTTACAACTGGCCAAGGATGGAAGGAGATTGCAAGAACCATGTTCATAGGTGTCACGCATGCCAGAAGCATGGAGATAAGGTAAATGCACCTTCTGTTGAGCTCCATCACATTCGAGCACCCTACCCCTTTCATACATGGGCAATGGATCTAATTGGCCCTATCCACCCCTTCTCGCGATGGAATCAGTGGATCCTAGTGGCCACTGAGATCACTACAAAATGGGTAGAGGCGGTGCCTATGATGCGTGCAACTGGTGACGCAGTGGCGAATTTCATCAAGGAAAACATAATTTGCAAATTTGGAATTCCAAAAGTGATCCTTTTTTATAGTGAGACCCCCTTCGTGAATAGACAAGTGAGGCAGTTACTTGCGTCCTATGGGATCAACCAGAAAACTTCAACGCCTCACTATCCTCAAGGAAATGGGCAGGTGGAGGTTACAAACAAGTCGATTATTAGGATTTGAGCAAACATTTGGACGAAAAAGGGGGAACTTGGCTGAGCACCTCCCTATAGTCTGATGGGCATATAGGACTGCTAAGAAGAAGTCTACACGAATGAGCCCCTTCAATTTGGTTTACGGAGCAGAGACGGTATTGCCCGTAGAGATAAGCGTTCTTTCTGCACGTCTCGCGCTATCAACTGAGGTAACTAAAGGGGAGCGAAGGGCTGATCTCGAAGCGTTAGAAGAAAGGAGGGAGGTCGCGGCTGAGAATCAGGAAAAGTATTGGCAATCATTGGCCAAGTACTACAACAAGGGTGTGCTCGCGAGGGAGTTTAAGGTTGGTGACTTAGTCTGGAAATCAGTCTCTGGGGTCATGCAAAATCAGAAGCTTCCAAAATTCACCCCAAAGTGGGAAGGTCCTTATGAGGTAATCAAAGCCGCTAAAAGTGGGCACTACAGGCTCACGAGAGTCAATGATGGATTCCTCACTAGACCAATTAACGCGAAGTACATAAAAAAGTATTGCCCTTATTAGGGATTTGTTTTTTTGAAGTGAGCAAATTTGTTTACGTTTCGAATCACTTCCTATTTTAATTTTGCTCGTTCGCAACTAGATGTAATCCGGGGTTGTTGATTTATCATCCCTTGGAAGAAATTATGTGGTTGAAATTATGAATGAGAATGCTATCCCTTTTATTTCAAAATCATGTTCTATAAATGATGATTTTTCATTATTCATTTGAACATAATAGAAATATAGCAAAGGAAAATGATAGAATAAATTAGGCACCCACGGTGGAGACCTCGCGACACAAAATTGTGTTAGCACAAGGGGAAATTTCACCCTTTGTGTTGTAAAGAAGTACAAAACAAAGTACTGACTCACGCTCAAGGCCTCTGAATGTCATGAATTAAATGGGTACCAAAGTAAATTTCTATTTGGAATACTAACTCTAAAAGTTGGAAAACCCTCGCGACGACCATTTTCCATGGTTACATGGAATTCTTAATATGATTTAGTATTAAGACCCTAAAAGGGAACTGGCACATCGGTGCTTATAACAGTACAAGTAATGCGAATTGACGCTATCTCGAGTGATGAAATTTTATCTTTGTGAATAAAAGGAAAAAAAAGTAATAAATGGCTTAAAAGATAGCCTTATCATCCACCCTTGTGACGATGGTAAAAAAAAGAGGAGAAGTGGTGCCAAAAAGGGGGGTACTAACTACTCGCTGAGCTTCTGAGCGATCAAGTCAACTTGTGGAAGAATAGGCTCCTCAACACTCAGCGTCACCTTGGGGGCAGCTTCCACAACTTGGTGTTCTTTGACAAGTAGCTCGTGGATCGCTTCCAACACAGAGATTTTTGCCTGAGCTTCAGTGAGCAGTTGCTCATACTTCTCCCTGGCTTCAGCAATTTGGGCTTCACTTGTCTTGATCTTGAAATAACTCGTGCATAATGTCTTCGTTGAGCGAACCTTGTCCAAGTACTCGCGGAGCCATCCCAGGTATATTCCAAGTACTTCCATGTCTTTAATGGAAGAAACAACGTTCTCATACTTATCGTCAGAGAAGTCTTTCAACTTCGTTCCTTGTAAGCGCACCATCATCTCAGCAAGTAAGTCAAAGAGTGTACCTCCTATGAGACGGTTGGCAGTACAGTTGGCGAAAGTTCGAGGATATTGCTTTTCCAAGGCACGAAGAATGGGAGCGCTACAATTCTTGATCCTCCATTGGTGATCACCCTTAGAATCAGCAAGCAGGGAATACTTGAAAGGTTCATGCTAGGCCAGCTATTGTACCACGTCCCCCTGATCGTCTGGTAGCTTCTCGCGTTGACTACCATCTGCGAGATTCAACTATGAGTGAGAAGGGTGGCTTGATATTTGTAATTTAGAAGAAGTGAGCTCTGAGGCATAGTCACCTTTCGAGGAGAAAAATGGAAGGGGGAAAATGTCCCCAAGCCCTACAAAAATATCACTGCTAGACTTACCCTTGGATTCTTCATCTTGCTCCTCTTCGTCCTCGGCGAGATAGTCCATTTCAGAGCTATCACCAGCTTCTACTTCAGAGATAACCTTGGAGGTGACGGTATCCTTCTCAATTGAAGAAGGGATCTCCACAATCGAAGGGTCACGAGGGGGAGATGGCGTTTTGTCTCGCGGAGGGGACGAAGAAGTTGTAGCAGCTTGAAATTTCTTCTTCAGCTTCTTCTTCTTCTGCTCAGAGCTGCCCTCAGTGACAAATGGAGGGGGTTCTAGCCCTAAAGACCTCGCTACAGACTCAATTTCCTCTGCGGGCTTTGTGTTCATAGTCTCTATCTCTCTCTCAGAACCCTCCGTCTGCTCAACCTCTTACATCTCCATCGAATTATCGCCACCAGGGGCATCCCTAACAACTTTCAAACCTTCTTTATCCGTCACGTGCTCAACTGCCTCTAGGGATGGCAATTCCAGCCGATTCGATCCGCTCCGATCCGTCCCCACCCCGTTCGGGATGGAGTTTTTGAGATTTCTTCGGGGATCAGGTTGGATTTGGAGGAAAAAATAAAAATAAAATCTGGGGTCGGGTTGCAGGCGGTTTTACATGCCCCCGATCCGTTCCCCAAGCCATCCTCGAGCCGTTTTTTTATTACAAATCTAATAAGTTATTCACATTTAGACCTCTTGAATTATTTTTAATTGCTAGGGTATCCTTAAAATATATGCTATTGGTTTATAATAAATACACTTGATTCTTCACATTCTTAAACATAATCGAAGATAATTTAATTGGTAATTCCAGCCTTCAAGGTTGGAATCCTTGACTATAATGTAATTTTATTTGGTTGGTTGGGATTTTTAGTGAAAAATTGCAAATTTTTTCCATGTATTTCATTATTTGGTGGTTTAGATATTAAATATGTTGGTAAAGTCTAAATCCGAAGCGTCCTTATTTGTTCCTTAGAAAGACTAGTATTAGCTCCTTCATTTCCAGAGTCTGCATCTTATTTAGAAGAGGAGGGGGAACCTCTGAAGGAGCAGCAGTGGTAGCAGAAGCAGGGGCAACAGTGGTTGTTTGAGGAGTTGGAGAGGGAGGAATAGCAGAAGTGGTAGCAAAGCCACTGGCGTCCTTGGTTATTGTGATGCCCCCATGATCAAGATCCGCGAGGGGCACGTTCTTGTCGTCTGTCGTAGTCGTTTTAGTTCCCTCGCCTAATTTGGAACAACAAACAAAGTCGTAAGGATTTGATACAAGGAATGAAGTGAAACAGAAGAATGACGATAATAACGTAAACACTCACCTTGGTCCAACTCCAGGACTGATGACTCTGCTACGGCTTGGGGCTTCGCGACTGGGAAAGAAGTCTGGGTCATGACTCGACCCTCCGCGAAGGACCCTAAAGGCCAATAACAACAACAACAACCAAAAGTCAGTAAAAAAGAGAGCGATAAGGAAAGAGACAACTAGAAGGAGAAGTGAAATAAAAATCTCACCCTCGCCCTCTTGGGAGCTTGCTCTATTTTAGGGGGAAAGAGGTCCTTTTCTTTCCTCTTGTCTTTGGCGGTGGAATGGTGAGGCATATGGGCAATTAGCTGGTCCGTATGATGGATCTTCTGAATAGGAATGGCATTGATCACGCCTAAAAGAGCCATGGTTTTTCTAACCCAGCATGACTGGAGACTGCGCCAATTGGAGTTCTTCCCCTTCTTGGAAATGGGCTCTGCAGGAGGCATCACCATTGAGGTTTGGACAAAGTCTGAAAAAGACTGAAGATTCCTCACCCAGTACACTCTATTCTTCGGGGTAAAGGTGGCCTTGCACGCAGAGCTGGGAATGATTCTCTCTCCCCCATAATTAGCAGTTAGCTCGTGGTTGAACAGATTCAGGAATTTGAGTATACCTGTGAAGAAGCCGCTAGGGGGGAAAGAGGGCTGCTAGGGACGCCCTAATCGTACCCAAACTGGAGTTAGACCCTGTCTGCTCTATACAACACCAGAATTGGACCCTCAAAGGACAGAGTGGGAAGATAGCAAGGAGTGACCCATGTGAGAAAGTCTAACTTGTGGGCTCGAATATTCTTGCTATGGAAATCTTCAATAACATCCTCAGTGAAGACTGATGGGCCTATAGCACCATCAACATTTTTCTGGTAAAGCGTGGATTAAACGAGGTCACCTCATCCACCAATCTTCAAAGAGCTGGTCGGGGGTAGTTTGGCTCCATCTCATTATTCGAGGCAACCTATCGCTGACAATCCTTAATATGGGCTTACCCTTGCCATCGAGGATGATTTCACCCGCTGCATTTCTCTCCTCGACAATCTTCAAAGGAGGAAGCTCTTAGGGAATGGACGCGACCTTCGGGAAGTATTCGAAGAAGAAGCCCAGCAGAAAGGGGATATGGATCAAAGAGGTGATCTCATATCTCCCCATGGACCGCTCAAAGTCTCGAGCGGTGCAGTCTATCTGATTGAAGAAGTGACCCAGGAACATAGGGCCCAGAGGAAGTTTCTTCTTAGTGGCGATGGTGGCTACGAAAGGGATCATCTCGCAATGCGGTCCCTCATGTGGGAGGTCGGGGAAAAGGAAAAGAGACAAAAATTAAACCAAGAAGGCCGCAAGATACAACGGACTTTCATAATGAGGACTCATTGTCATCGCTAGCACCCCATCTACTGCAACAGGAGTGATGTCGCGAAACTAGAAGGTTGTCGAGATCCCCACATGGTCTTGTTGGCTTTAGGAGCTTCACGAGGCCTCCCTTGGCTGTCATAGCGAGACCCAAACTCACCGGCAGCCTTAAACTCTTTCTCGACATATTCAGCCATTGTTTTGACACCGCCAGAAATGTCATTAGGGTTGTATTGATACTCGCCGCGACTGAAGAGGCCCATCAGAGTCTCTGTATCCAACAGGGTGGGCCCTGCTTCTCCAAATGGGAAGATGAAGGTGTGACTCGTGGTGCTCCAGAGAGACACGACGAAGTCCAGATCGCTTTGAGGGCGGTTCATGGAGAGATCTCGAGAAAGGCGAACGGCCTTCAATAAACCCACTTTGTCAAGGGTTTTTCTGTACTCTTTCTTTTCGAGTACAGTGGTTACCCAATCACCCCAGCCCTTCGGGGGTTGAACATTAATTTTGTATTGGACTTGGAAAAATGGGAAATCTCCCCTCTCTATCCTTAGTCGTACCAACGAAGAGAGATCAATCATGTCTGTTTCTAAAGTATTGGGTTCGTCGGAGAATAAGATGTACCGCGCTTTAGGATCGCCACAAATGGGAACATAGTTCCAAACGATGGCCCAGAAGGCATCATTCTTAGGCCTGAGGAATGGAGCCCTCCTCCACTCACTGGCAGGAGGCAGAGTGGTCTTCGCTAAAAGAGCCTCAATATCAGGTTCTGACTTCCTTGTTCTAGCCATAATGGATTCTAAGGAAGAGCTAGGGTTTCGAAAAAATCTTAAGTGGTAGAAGAAGGGAAGAAGTGAGGGACTTGGGAATCTTTAAAGATAAACACGAAAGAGTTTTGGAGAGAATAAAGTGTTTCCTCTGTTTCTCTAATGATATTTATAGGCGTAGCCTCGCTATCATCACAAAAATGAGCGGTGGAAAAGGCGTCAGCAGTCCAATTGGCCTAAAAACTTCGAAATCAGGAACAACCACCTTTTGGAGGGAAATGCGAAAACAGCGAACTCCGCTGACGTCGCACGCGTGCGATATAGCGCGTTAACAAACATGTGCAGCAAAATCACGTTCGCGCGTGGGGCATATGTAGGAAAGATTAACACGTCTGATGACTGGGCAGTTGACCAGTCTATAATGACTTGCCATGTGGTGGGGAAAGTCACAACAGACACGTCAGGCATTGACTAAAGTGAATGACTGGAGTGAACCCACTGCGAAAGGGATACCCTCGCAGAGGAACACAACAGAATCATAAAAACCCCAAGTAAGGGATACTCTAAGAAAGAGAACCTCACTAGATTAGGATTCGCACGTTGCGACCCCTCTGCAAAGGGAACTGGCGCGATGGGAAGAAGTTAATGCTTACGTGTATGTATATATCACGCTCGCGACTGCACCTGGCCATAAGGCAGGGCAAGGAAAGTCATTACGAGTCTCGAGGAAGGTGTTGGTACGAGCCAAATGGCTCACAACCATCCCTAGTGTAGCGAGAATAGGGGAGATACAAGTGGCTTGGTGGCTTTAAAGGATTAGGGATCTTTGCGATGTTATGGCGTGCACTGAATAAGCCATGGGAATCTTCCTAACGGCTAGTGATGTAACCCACGTTGCCCAGATATACAGGGAGAGCACATGTCATCATATTATTAGGGAAATGTTTGCAGCCCAATGATTGGGTGCAGATCTCTATAAATATGAGACATTCCTTCACAAATTCCCATATAGATTGATTCATTCTCAAGGAGCAAAAAAACATAGGGAGAGAAAGTGACTCAGAGCTTTGGAATCAAGAACATTGCTCTTGCTAGTCCTCGCAAGCCCACCTTTCTCCTAGAGTTGTGACTTAGGGATGATGATGGTCTAAGGAGAATGGACTGAGTACTGCTGCCTTCTCTTTATGTGTATTTGGCCTAATTCTTTACCCCTTTACGCACTCTCTTATTCTTACTCAATTATTAGCTATTGTTTGCCTCTCCAAATTAAGTTTATTTGACTGAACAAAGAACCTATCCTACATAAAGCAATTTCTAATAAGAAGAATGAGGAATGTAAAGGATTATAGAGCTTCAAATCCCAAAAGTGAGGAATGCACGTTTAGATTTTCCAACAACAACTTATCCATTATAAAAATGAAGAGCGTGAGAATGAAGAACGTGAAAATGGAATAAAACTCTTTTTTCCCCTGTCACTTAAAACCATTTTTTAGAGTATCTCTTTTCGGCTAATCCCACTGAGCGAAAAGATGTGAAAGTTTAAAATTATTCCATATTTCGCTTTGACCATATCATCACATACGAGTTAGATTATTAATCTAAGTGAAAAAAAAATAGAGGGACAACTAACAGAAAGAATCTTTAGTGCGCTTCAAAATGAGCTATGTTGCGTACCTTTTTTGAAACGGCAACAAAATTTTATTAAGCTCAACAACGGGTACATCGAGAAAGAAACATCAAATAGAGTTGAAACTTCAACAAAGAGTTGAATCAAGAACAGAGAAATAGAAAAAATAGCAAAAGAAAAACTTCCAATCACATTAGCATCTCCTGTATGGACTAGTGCCTTCAGCATCAAAGAAATAACAGCCCTGTGGAGCCCTCTTTCTCAGACAGTCCTTCCCGGCGTTGATCGGTGAAGAGGATGTTGCTATCTCACTCAGGTACTCCTAGACCAGCACACTCAGCACACCGTTAGCGCCGGACTGGACCGCAGAGTCCAGAATGGCACTCCGACGGTCAAGTAAGTAGAAGAAGATGAAGTGTAAATCTAAGGTTTTTAAAGGAGAGTAGTGCCTACCTTTTTTTGTTGATGAAGATTACCTTTAATAGGCGAGCATTGGCTTGCTTTCCAAGCAAGTTCGTGCCCGTCACGTGACTAAACCGATCGGCTGACGTCATGATGACGAACCCGAGAGAATATACCGCGAGCACATGCTGCATTTAAGGCCTTTGCTGACTCAGTATCCGACCTTCCGGCATATTCCGGACGTTTCTAAGTTGTTTAAGATGACAATTCACTCCTCAGGCTTATGACGAGCCCTTTGATCACAGTCTGCATGACGTCGCTGATAAATCTTTTATAACACAGGTCTCGGCGAATTCCCGAGACATTGGTCCGGAGCCCCTTGCTGTTCTTATTTTAGTGTTGAAACTCTTATTGTATTAGTCATCCGAGGGGTTCCTCTTTGGTAACCTCTTCGGCAATCCCTTCTGAGGTATCCTTCTCGTGTGATGCATGAGTTACGCACTATTGCTGGTGCTCAGAATACCGGGCCCCTGCAAGCCCTCCTCAATCAAAACCAACAGTATCATCCATTGGATAAATAGATCGCATTAGATTTTGATTTTCTGGATCCCATATAGACAATGTTTGAAATCAACTGAGTAGTCATCCACTTTAAATCTGGCCTTAATCCAAAATGTCATTCTCGTTTTTGACAAATCGACAATATCATCCGGAAAGAAAGCCTTGTTTCTAAATACAAGGTCATTTCTCCCACCCCAAATCGACCAAATAGTAGCATAGAAACAAGTGAACCAACAGAATTTCTCCAGGTTTTTAAATCTAACAGAGGAACATGTGAGGACCACATGTTCAAAAAAGAATAAAGATTGCTCGAACATGCCCACGATAAACCCCACCATTGGAACATATCTGACCAAAGAGACCATGATTTATCACAGTAGAGTAGCAAATGGTTGGGGGATTAAGAATTAACATTGCATATGTTGCGTACCTTTTAACTGATTCAGGAGTTGCTATGCTTACAAAAGATTATTCCTTCATCTATGGATAGCGAAACAAGTTTTTATGGTAACCTTTTTAACCATTTCATATTAGGAGTTTCAACCACCATACCATGTCTTTTAATTTGAAACAAAAAATGTCATTTTTCTAAACGGCACAAAATAAGTCAGTTGCTATTTTTATTTTTTATTTTTAATTTGAGTAGTATACAAGATAGTGAAAAACAATTTTTTTCCCAGAAAAAGATTCTAAAATATATATTGGTTTTCTATGTGCAAAGCACGGGTTTAATGCTAATCTTATACTATATTATTGCAGAATGACTTTTCGTGACAAGAAAAGTGGATGCATCTGGCATTACTATAGGACAATTTTTGTAACGCCCCGATTTTCGGAAGCATTAATTTAAATCATTTAATAAATGATTAATATATATAAAAAGGATCTCATTAATTAAGCAACGGAAATAACATAATTGTCTTAGTTCGATTACAACAATAACATAGTACTTTGTTGGGAAATTAGATTACAGTTTTCTAACACAAAAATAAGGGAGATTGGCTCTACATGTTAAGGTTGAGATCTTGATCCCGATGCTCCTCTTGAGCCTAATCCAATGGAAAACCTTCTGTTCCAAAATAAGCGTCGCCCTCGACACCTACACCTCCTGTTTGATCACAATCTGGCATAATACGTCCGAGTCGCGAAGCAACATCATGGCATTATACCAGGGTCACACGAAGTGTAACACCGTGAGCAATAAATCACTCAATAGCTACTCTAACCCCCAACCCTTACCTAACATACAAGAAAACCATATATGATTGAAAAGCAGCACGTAAAAGAGCAAACATATAACTGATTTCATTACTAGCCATTAACTTACATTTTTTTCATCTAAGTTCTCAACCTAGAGAACTTTCCTCCCAAATAACCACTAAGGACTATGACCAATCCGTGATTAAACTCCCCCCTTGCTTGCCTTGACTGAGAGCCCTGACGGAAGGCATAAGTTACGTACTTAATCCAACCGTCAGCCGCCTCACAAGGATGAATTTCCTAGGGACTGACTGTACCACTGGGCTACGAGTGACAACTGTCAACTCCTGTAGGTATATAGCCATAACTCGGTCTATAATACATCCACCCTTTTTAACGCCTCAGAATTCAAATGAAGTAATCACAGATTGTCATATCCTAGGGTTTCGAAATCCTGGCAGGCTGCCAAATATTCCTCCAAACCGAAATCACTTGGCTGTCTGCCATTCAACAAATCTTGGGGTGACTCCCCATAAATCAATTCATTTCCAATTTCCATTAACCTCAACGTCTACGTTAAATCTGCATACGATCACCCAACCCGGGAACCTAAGTGTCCATTTTAACATTCAACAATTTCATGATAAGTGCGCACAACAGAAGACAAAGCGATAACGATATTCTAAGGGTCACAAAGTCAAATAACACGATTCACAAGTTCACAAGTCATCACAAACCAAAATAATTGAAAACAAGGGGTCTTAACGTAATTAAATAAAGCATAGGGTCATAAATGTAATTTATAGAAATAAGGGGTCGCCCTAAAAATTTTAAGCAAGTATGAGGGTAACAGAAGTAATTTCACGATTCTAGGGTCCTTCGCAAAATTTTTACTAACTTAGGGGGGCCTTTTGTAAATAAAACTTTATACAAGGGAAAAATTGGAATTTTGCCACAAAGATGGGTAAACACGTAAAATACCTTATTAAAACCCATGTGATAATATAATAAATGTATACCATTTTTTAAAATCTTGATACTTGCAATATTAATAATCAACATGTCTAATAAATAAACAAGTACGGTTGCAAAAATGGTCAAGTGATAATCACGGCCACATTTCCTAGTCTGGTCATGTACTTGGTAATTAAATTAGATCATGATTAATCTAATGTGATATAAAATTTTGCAATACAAGGTTAAAATATAAAGTAGCGAAAATCCGTGATTAAAATGTTAAAAATCTAAAGTTTAGGGATCCAACAACAATAAATCTAAAGTTTAGGTGTCAAACTGTAATTAATCAAAAATAGGCCTGCCGTAGTTGACTGGCCAAACTATTCACTTGATTACAAGTTGGTGGCTATACTGAGTGAGGTGATAGCCATGCGCTCCACCAATCGAAACGTCCGAGTTTTGTCTATACACAATGAGAATTTACAAATAATCTATCAAAATGTTCGTTAGGACATGAAATACACTTCTATCACAGAAAAAGTTGGATTTGAAGTGGTTTGGACGTGACCCAGTAGCTCGGAAAGTCAAAAACGCATATACACTGCTTCCCGACGATCGAAACGCTTGGGTTTTGTTTCTACTCAATGAAAATCAACGTATTATATATCAAAACGTTCTTTATGAAATGAACTTCATTTCTATCATGGAAAAATTTGGGTTCGGATTGTTTTGGGCGGGACCCAGCAGCTCAGAATGTCAAAAACGCATAGACACTGCTCCTCAACGATCGAAACGCTTGGGTTTTGTTTCTGCTTAACGAAAATCAACGTATTATATATCAAAACGTTCGTTATGAAATGAACTACATTTCTATCATGGAAAAAGTTGGGTTCGGATTGTTTTGGATGGGACCCAGTAGCTTAGGATGTCAAAAACGAATTTACACTACCTTGCAACTAACGAAATGCTCGGGTTTTGTTTCTACGCAACGAAAATCGACTTTGGATGGGTTTTGTTTCTACCAATGGGTTCAGTAGGATGTAATCTACCTTTCTTCCGAAGATTAAGCTAAACCGGAGTGATTTGGATGGGTCTCGGTCACGCCAAACGGACTATGCTTCTTCTTCCTTCTTTCCTTGGTTTTCTTCTTCTCTTTTGTGTTTACTGTGAGTGGGTTTAAAAAGCAGAGATGAGGTTGAGAGTTTTTGCTGAAAATTTTAGAAGAGAGAGGGGATAGAAATAAATGATAGATTTTTTTTGGTATAAACCAATAGATTGGGGGTGTTTAAGGGTCTAATGGTTAATGGTAAGTGACCATGGTGGTTGCCTAAACCTCATTGGTTGATTTTGAATGTGTATCAAAAATAGCCATGCATGGAATGACTTGGGTGGAAATGTTGATAGACATAAAGCAAAAGATGAAATTGACTATTTGGTTAGGAATTAAGCAATTCGGTTAGGATAGTATAGCTAGTGACTAACTGCTAAGAGCATCTCCAACAGCCTCAACAAAATTCTCACCAAAATGTTGTGCACCATTTAACTGATTCAGGGGTAGCTATGCTGACAATCGATTATTCCTTTTTTTTTTTTGGTGTGTCTATTACAATTTTGTTAACTTATTTTGTTTCAATTCCATTCGTGGGTATTCAAATTCTCTACGTTACAGTCTCAAGTCTATCGAATATTTTTCATAATTTAGGTTATTTTAATTTCATGAACTGGTTATTCATGTTCTCATCAATAGAAGAAAAGTAATTGATTTTTAAAAATACATATCATGAGAAAATCACATCCATTACTGCATCCAATCTTTTGATAGCTTGAATTTTTTGCATCACATAGCTTGAATTTTATTAGTATTAGATCTGCAAAAAGGTTGAAAAAAGAAAACAAAATCTGATTTTCATAGGTAAATACAGTTAGGGCCATGGGTAATAATGAGTTGTGAACATACCAAAGTTAGCATCTATGTATATTAAAACAAGTTTTAATGTTGAGCTTTTTAACCATTTCATATTGCGATTTTAACAACCGCACGCATGTCATTTTATTTTAAGTAAAATATGTCAAAAAAAATTTGGATTGCATAAACCATTTCATTTTGCTGATTTTTTTTAAAAAATTTGAGCTGGATTGAATATAATAAAGAACATTTTTTTATATAAGAAAAGGATTCTACAATATATGTTTGTTTGTTGTGTGCATAGCACGGGTTCAATGCTAATCTTATACTATATATTATTGCGAAGTTACTTTTCGTGAGAATAGCGCTACTATTTTACATTTTTTTTTAATTTTTTTTATAGATTTTAGAATAATATCCTTATGTTATCATTCTTTTACAAAGGAAATATTTCTTTCTTGTGATTACAATTTGATTTTTTTTTGAATGATTTTTCTTACAATTGATTTTTGCAATTGACTACTAATATTTAAAAGGAGAGTTAATTAGGCATCATGTACAAAAAAAAAATCATTATGATTCTATCCTATGAGATTTTAATACTTATGAATCCATCCTGAAATTCAAAAGAAACCCCAAACTATCCTTTCTCTCTCCTAATTATCCTACTATTTCTCTCTCTTAATGTTTTCCTACTTTATCTCAATCACTTTCTCCTATGTTTTTAAATCTTTCTATTCCCTAATCTTCTCTCCTACTCTCACCTAAAATCTCAAAACAAAATAAAAAATAAAAAAGCTTTCTCGTGACATGAAAAATTCTTATGACAATGAACACAAAAAAAATAAATGATAAATTATTGAACAATCGTAGACTATGTTAAAAATATGATAAATTAATTAACCATCTTAGACTACGTAAAAAACATGATAAATTACTTAATATACTTTTGTTACTAATCCACCATGAAACATATGGTAAATTAATGCACCCAAGCCAAAACCATGAAAAACATGGTTGATTAATGCACCATAAATTAAACCACATGAAAAACATGGTTGAATTATGTGTTGATTTATTATGTTTACTATGCCAAATCACCGAAGTTCCAAAGTGGTAAACCAATGAACCATCTTTTATTGTATCAAATCACTTAATATGAAAAATAATAAACCATGTTCATGTGTCATTTATTTCATACAGTGAACATGGTTTACTGATTTACCACTTTTACTGTGTCAAATTAATCACCAAAATGGTAAATCAGTAAACCATATTCATTGTATGAAATAACCATCTTTTAAAGGGTATGTGAACATGGTTTATTGATTTAGCAATTTTATTGTATCGAAGAAAATCATCAGCCTTGAACCAGAGAAAAAAAAAACCACCATTGAATCGAAAAAGCAATCAAAATTGCAAATTCATAGTCGCAACTAAGACCTTATACATAAAGAAGAAATTGAAGGGCCTTACAAAAAAATAGAACGACGACAACAACAAGGACAAAGCGCAACCAAGGCTGGGAATAATTTATATTTTCCAGCGGCCTTCGGTGAAATCTTCTGTCGTTGACAACAATTTTTCAATTCCCCGGCTGAATCTCTTCATCTCTTTAATGCCTCTCCATCCCCCACTGCTGGAGTTGGCCGATTGCCAACTTTGATGTTGGTGCCACCTCTTGGCTGAGATAAAGAGAAATGAATAATTTTTTCCCGTAACAAGAAAGAGAAGAAGAACGAAAGGAAATAGTAGTTGGTTTCATCCAAATAGGGAATTTGAATGCCTTAACCAAATAAAAAAAGAAGGCCCCATGAAGGGATATATCGAAAGGATTATGCGTGAAAGCCTTTCAAAAATAAAAATAAAAATAAAGGAACATATGGGTAATATATGGAAAGGAATTACATGCTTATGAATTCCAACCATTTGTTTCCTTTTAAAATACCACAAGCTTTTATTGCACGGTAAGTGCCTAAAATAAGAAACAGGGTATTTATATTGGTATTCTCGTACAAGAAACAGAATCACACCAATTTAGGGGATGTGATGATAATCCCTGAAATTTTGGTAACAATATACATCTAATGTATAAGGGTACAATGGTCTGAATGTTATGTTTCAGGATGGAATCATAAAGATTCAAACCTCATAGGGTGGCATCCTAAGGATAATATTGAAGTAGGATGGCTAATTAAATTTCTCTTATTTGGGAAAGGAATGGTTTATTGTAAAGGTCCAACAATCCATGATATGCATGATCTTTTGTTTAATGGAACCCTTCTTTTCATGTTGTGATTTACGAATTTTTTTTTAAATAGAATGAAAAAGGAAATTTCAGATTTGCATCTTCAATGAATGATACATATTTTTGTCTCCTTAAAATTTGAAAGCTACTATTGTCTGTAATCAAGAAGAATGGTTATTCCTCTAGATTTCTCCTATTGTGATGTAGCGCAGCCTATGGAAACGAAATTGATCGTGCAAGAGAAACGCGAACAATAAGATCGACCCGGAGTTACTCCCTCCTTAAACGACCAAAATATGAGTAAACCACGTTTTCTTTAATTCAATAACCACCAAAAACTGCCGTAGGGCTTACAAGCATAAAAATAAGGTGAAAGAAACCCTAATTAACTTAGGAAACCTTTAAGGCCGCTAATCAACCCTAAATCGGAATAAATACGAAAATTACCAAAAAAGGAAAGTTCTGATTTGACTAAAATCAGAAACTGGAAAGAATTATAAGGTTGCCAAAACAAACGGCAAATAAAACAAAGTTTCCTAACAAAAGTTATTAGCGATCTAAATATTACTATAAATGGCAAAATTGGCCTTTTCGGGGCCTAAACAGCAACGAATGCCCGAAATCCATCGTGCATCATCTTGTGCAAGATGTCTACTGAATCTTGGGCCAATTCCGATGGACCGTGCAAAATTCAGCCCATTCTGATAACGTCGATTCTTAGGCCTTTTTAGGCCTACGTGGACGCAACCAGTCCATCAACATTGACGCAACCTAGTCTGCATCATATTGACTCTACTTTCTCGACTCAATTTGTGACAACCCATGACCCACATGGATGCAACGGAGTTCTATGATATAAGAGAATAGATCATGCCCTAACTTGCACAAGGCCTTTTAAAGTCGTGCGGGCGTCAAAGCTCGTTGTTACTTCACAGTTAAGCATGCTCACCCTAGAGCAATCCAGGGATGGGTGACCTTCTAGGAAGTTCAAGGAGCTTGGGTAGCCAAAGCGGACAATATTGTGCAAGGCGGGGGTGGATCGTTATAGTTGGTATCAGAGCACAACCCCGAACTACGGGTAGGAGCCACCTCTAGAATCTGCAGGAGCCACCTCTTGAATCCCAGAGTGGGAACAAAGTGCTATGCAGAACTAAATGCTATACCTCCCGGGGGAAGGTCGCTGGGCCAATATGCAACGAGGACGTTGCATCCTAAGGTGGGGAGAATGTGACAACCCATGACCCACATGGATGCAACGGAGGTCTATGATATAAGAGAATAGATCATGCCCTAACTTGCACAAGGCCTTTTAAATCCGTGCGGCCGTCAAAGCTCGCTGTTACTTCATAGTTAAGCGTGCTCACCTTGGAGCAATCCAAGGATGGGTGACCTTCTGGGAAGTTCAAGGAGCTTGGGTGGCCAAAGCAGACAATATTGTGCAAGGCGGGGGCGGATCGTTACATAATTTATTCTTTTAGATTTCTCTCACGCACGCATAATTTATTTATTTATTTGTCGTTTAGAAGTCTAAAAAATGTTAAATATTATGCAGGAAGTGATCAAATGGTAGAAGAAAAGAAAGTGACGAAGCAAAGAGGTGATTTTTGCTAACTCGTGCTCATGTAAATTAAATATTTATGGTTAATTTTAATTCCTTAGGTGTTTTCCAATAATTATGGAACAACATACATTCTAGAAGTCTAAAAAATGTTAAATATTATGCAGGAAGTGATCAAATGGTAGAAGAAAAGAAAGTGACGAAGCAAAGAGGTGATTTTTGCTAACTCGTGCTCATGTAAATTAAATATTTATGGTTAATTTTAATTCCTTAGGTGTTTTCCAATAATTATGGAACAACATATATTCGAATTTTGCATATTTATGCTTCTTTTTTCTTTAGGTGATTTGGATAATACAATTTTGAATTATAATCTATCAATTTCATGAAGGAATATAGAACTTCAAATCGTAAAAGTGAGTGTCGGACTGCTTTTCCGTCATCTCTCCTAAAACTAATTGGTGTTAGGAAGGTCATTAAGTCTTTTATAACATTCAACATCACACCCTCAAGTTTGTTTTTAGAGTGGTCGCAGAAAGTGGCATTGTGTAACCAAATTCATGGGGTAGTCCAGGCCAAACAATTCCTCCTTCACGATAACGCTCCCGCTACTTGAACCCATGACCTCTTGGCTCTGATACCACTTGTCGTGTGTAGCATAGGTTTTTGTTAGTATTAGATGCGCAAAAAGATTGAAGAAAGAAAACAAATTAAATATGAATTTTTATAGGTAAATACAGTTATGGCCTTGGTATAAATGAGTTATGTAAGGATAGTGTTAGCATCTATTGATTGCGAAACATGTTTTAATGGTGAGCTTATCATTTCATATTGGGAGGTTTAACAACCGTGCCATGTCATTTAATTCTAAAATCAAATGTGTTGTTTTCTTTTGAACAGAAATATGTCATTTTGTTTATTTTGTTTAATTTGAGTAGGATACAACAAAGTGAAAGACATTTTTTTTTTCAATAAAAAGATTCTAAAATATATATTCCCTCTGTCACTTTTTGAATGATACCTTTGGGAAACGTGTGTTTTTGTAGCCGTTAAAAAATGCACTTCTATAGTATGTTTTTAAAAAAAAATTGCCACAAATTAAAGTACTTAATTTGGTATGGAAAATTTTGAAAATTATTTCAGAAATACGTTTTCTAGGGGTTTAAAATTGAATGTATTCCGAAAGAGATCACTTAAAAAGAGACGGAGGGAGTATTTGTTTGCTTTGTGATAGCACAGATTCAGTGCTAGTAGTAATATACTTGATCACTTTTTCTCGAAGTATGTAACTTTGATGCACTAGGGATGTTCTTAGTGCCAATGGTTAAGGAATATTACGTGATGGGATTTAACTCACAAGTCACAACTATCAAAAGAGATGCCGACAAAGATAAAAGGGAACGTATTTAAATACTCCCTCCGTCCCATAAAGTTAAATCACTACGAAATTACATGCAATTTTCAAGCTAAAAAATAACGTGCTTACGAAAATAATTTTTTAGTCAATATGGATCTTGTTTGATAGATATCATCGAGAACTTTTAAACGGTGCAAAAAAAATTCAAAAATTATTTTGGTAAATACATTATTTTTTAGTTTGAAAATTGCACGTAGTTTCGTAGTGATCTAACTTTATGGGACAGAGGGAGTATAAAAGAGAGAACTGTAATCGAATCTAAAGTTATTATCCATAAACATAGAGCGTTATCAGCCCTCGATGGTGCACTCGGAAGACTAGAAATGGAAATGTCCTTGTAATCTATTTTCCCTTACAAATTTTATAACCATCCTCTCGTTTTATTATTCGCCAATGAGAAAGGACGGTTTGACATACTTTTTAGATTGCCTAAGAGAATTTCACATTTGACTCGTTCTCTATCTCTCTTATTTTTCTCTATTACATCAATCACATTTTCATTTCTCTCTCGTAGGCATGTCAGCTAGTGCTGCTCCTCATCACACACCAAAGCGTAATCCACCTCAGTCAGGTATCATATCTTATTTGTTTGTTATAGTTCGTGAAACCATTATAGTGTGGTTTTCACATCCTTCAATTTATTATAATTTTCGTTCCTTATTATTTTTCTTTGTTGAATAGGAAAAAAGATTTTATTGATAAAAGATGATAATACAATGATCAAAAGGAGAGAATCCACTACGACACATAGCGCTAGGCTAACATCACAACTAAGTTGGCACCCTAGCCTCGCCTCGCGACAATTGTATCCCACACTCACCCCAACTTTGTCCCTTATTAGATCATTATAGACACTTTCAGGTATACCAAATACACAAGTCCTCTTTGAAAAGTCAAATGAAATTTTCTATATATTCCAAAATCACCCCTCAAAAGTATTAATTAATATAGACAAAACCGGCAGTCAAATGGTAACATGGAAGGGCTTACATTGAATAGATGCTTTGCAATTTGAATTTGAGACGTTAGAGCATTAGTTGTATGTCCCCTTGTGAAGTTGGAGTCCCTGGAAAGGTCTGGCTTTCTACGTTGGTGGGAGCATTTTTTTGATGAACAAAGTGATGACGAAGGAAGTGATGACGGAGGAAATGCTGGTGCTCATTATTTTAGTTTTGGTTATCCTATTATTGATTACTCCCTCCGTCCCAAAAAGAATGTCCAAAATCACTATTCACCACCCTCAAAAAATTATCTACATCTCGCAATTTATAATGTTTTTTGTGATTTTAAAAACATTGTTTAATAGAATTAAGTGAGATCTATCAATCAAGATCCATATTGCATACGTAAATCATTATACATTGAAAAATACAGATTAGCTTTTCAGAGGTGTGAACAGTAATTTTGGACATCCTTTTTGGGATGGAGGGAGTATGAAGTTGAGCGTGTTTTGCAGGCATGTGTTTTGGCACTGGAAGCATTGTTGATGCTATGGCACAGAGGACTGAAAGTGATGTTAATGCTATGGAAGACAGTGTAGTTGATGATGTGGCACAAAGTACTGAAAGTGCTATTGATGATGAGGCACAGAGGGCTGAAAGTGATGTGAATGTTGTGGCACAAAGGGTTGTTGATGTTGTGCCGTAAAGTGCTGTTGATGCCGTCATGGGTTCTCGCACCATCCAACATGAAATTGTGTTTCCGATGAAAACTAAACTTGATTCAATTCGCATAAACTTGATTAATTCCAAGGAGAGCCTACCTTCTTGGAAAATTTTGATGGTGTGCTTGACAATTTGGGAGCTTGCTGCAAGTATATCTACACAATTTGTTAGTCTGGTAAACTAGCTTATAAATAAAGTTACTTGTATTGTAATAGTATATGAAATAGTGTGAAAGACTCCTGCTTTGACTATTGAGTTTGAGAACAAAAATATTGTGTACGTTTCTTCTAAATTTCCGTCTACAAATTACTAGTAGTTTTTCTCTCATAAGTGTTATCAAAG